>CM071570.1:6339531-6463184 GCA_036426205.1 Ascaphus truei
TGCACCATGTAACTCCCCCAACTCCTCCTACTGACTCTCCCCAAGGTGCAAACTGGGGCAGAGACGCAGAATGTGATACATCTCCTAATCTGTGCACCATGTAACTCCCCCAACTCCTCCTACTGACTCCCCAAAGTGCAAGCTGGGGCAGAGACACAGAATGTGATACATCTCATTATAATATTGCACATGTATACACATTCGGCGTCTCTGTCCCAGTTTGCACCTTGGGGAGAGTCAGTAGGAGAGTTTGGGGGTGGGAGTTACATGGGGCACAGATTATAATGAGATGCATCACATTCTGCGTCTCTGCCCTATTGCCACCTTGGGGAGAGTCAGTAGGAGGATGTGGGGGAGTTACATCTCATTATAATCTGTGCACCATGTAACTCCCCCAACTCCTCCTACTGACTCTCCCAAGGTACAAGCTGGGCAGAGACGCAGAATGTGATACATCTCATATAATCTGTGCACCATGTAACTCCCCCCAAACTCCTCCTCTGACTCTCCCCAAAGTGCAAGCTGGGGAGAGACACAGATGTGATACATCTCATTATATACTGTGCACACATGTATCACATTCTGCGTCCTCGCCCCAGTTGCACCTTGGGGAGAGTCAGTAGGAGGAGTTGGGGGAGTTACATGGTGCACAGATTATGAGATGTTATCACAGTTCTGCGTCTCTGCCCCAGCTTGTACCTTGGGGAGAGTCAGTAGGAGGAGTTGGGGGAGTTACATGGTGCACAGATTATAATGAGATGTATGCACAGTCTGCCAGGTTCTGCCCCAGCTTGCACCTTGGGGAGAGTCAGTAGGAGGAGTTGGGGGAGTTACATGGTGCACAGATTATGAGATGTATCACAGTCTGCGTCTCTGCCCCAGCTTGTACCTTGGGGAGAGTCAGTAGGAGGAGTTGGGGGAGTTACATGGTGCACAGATCTATAATGAGAATTTATCAAAAACAGAGTCTGCGTCTTCTTGCCCCCAACTTTTTACCTTGGGGAGATCAGTAGAGGAGCTTGTGGGAACGTTACACTGGTGAACGATTATATGATATTATCAAATTCTGCGTCTGCCTCCTCTTGCACCTTGGGGAGAGTCAGTAGGAGGAGTTGGGGAGAAGTTACATGGTGCACAGATTATAATGAGATATAATACATTCTGCGTCTCTGCCCCAGCATGCACCTTGGGGAGAGTCAGTAGGAGGAGTTGGGGGGAGTTACATGGTGCACAGATTATGAGATATAATACATTATGCGTCTCTGCCCCAGCTTGCACCTTGTGGAGCGTCAGTAGGAGGAGTTGGGGGGAGTTACATGGTGCACAGATTATAATGAGATGCATCACATTCTGTGTCTCTGCCCCAGTTTGCACCTTGGGGAGAGTCAGTAGGAGGAGTTTGGGGGAGTTACATGGTGCACAGATTATAATGAGATGTCACATTCTGTGTCTCTGCCCCAGCTTGCACCTTGTGGAGCGTCAGTAGGAGGAGTTGGGGGGGAGTTACATGGTGCACAGATTATAATGAGATGCATCACATTCTGTGTCTCTGCCCCAGTTTGCACCTTGGGGAGAGTCAGGAGGAGGAGTTGGGGGGAGTTACATGGGGCACAGATTATAATGAGATGTATCACATTCTGCGTCTCTGTCCCAGCTTGCACCTTGGGGAGAGTCAGTAGGAGGAGTTGGGGAGGAGTTACATGGAACACAGATTATAATGAGATGTATCACATTCTGCGTCTCTGTCCCAGCTTGCACCTTGGGGAGAGTCAGTAGGAGGAGTTGGGGAGGAGTTACATGGTACACAGATTATAATGAGATGTATCACATTCTGCGTCTCTGTCCCAGCTTGCACCTTGGGGAGAGTCAGTAGGAGGAGTTGGGGGGAGTTACATGGTGCACAGATTATAATGAGATGTTTCACATTCTGCGTCTCTGCCCCAGCTTGCACCTTGGGGAGAGTCAGTAGGAGGAGTTGTGGGGGGCGGGGGAGAGGGGTTGGGTTACATGGGGCACAGAATATAATGAGATCACATTGTGTATTTTACCCTTTTATTTGCCAGCACAAATTTGCCACGCCTGAAGTGACACAAGTCTAACATACTGCATGAAATGTAAGAAGCCGTCACTGGGGGCGGCCCCGTGAAGGAGCTGGCTCTCTGAAACGTTCTTGTTCCGTTCTTTTTCTTATAACTATGCTTTAAGTAAACAGCACTTTAGCAGTAATTGCATTTTGGTCTGTCTGCTTCATACATTGCTTTTCCTTCTTACATATTACACAACTTTGCTTTAAAAAAACAAACTAAAAACTAATCAGTGCGTCAACGCACGTCCTCTGCGCTGATACAAAGACCCTGAAACGCCCGGCTGCGGAATGGAGAACCAGGGCTGACAACACACGCGCACACACGCGCACACACGCGCACACTTAAATAATCCTGTTTCCATCAATGTTTAAAGACTATGTGTATGTATGTAGTTACTTATATAGCACCAATCAAGTGCTGTATAAAACACATTACAATACAATAACATTGATACAATCAGTGCATCAAGCATAATAGTTTATGATAGGAAAGGTAACCTTGCAAGCTAAGCTGTATGTTTGCAGACGTGGTAGGGAAAGAAGTCCAGCAGTCCGCAGTATTGGTAGAGTAAGTGTACAGTATCTGTGGGGAGCGGAAGTCATGAGTCCCGTGTATTGAAATACTTTATTCAGGAGGTACCTTTAGATTTGACAGAGGAGTTAAAGTGTGTATTATCTAACACCACCTGTATGTGGCGTACATACACCGATCTAAAAGGTTATTAAACATGACTGTTTTCACCCCTCCCTGTAACACCTTGCTGTCTCATGTCCCCTCTCCCCCCCCTAGTCTCCTCCATCATGCCTTACTTCTCTTTGCACTCCCTGTCTTACTGTATCTGCTCCTCTGTGCACACTACACTCCCTCCTCTCCTACTCATCCAATCTGTCTCATCCTCTCCTTGCTTTCTGTTTACTTCTGCTACTCATATTGCTCTATTTGCACTCCCTCCTGCCCCATGTGCACACTGCTCTCCATTCGCTCCTCCTCGTCATACCTGTCTCATCCTCTCCTTGCTGTCTCTCTGTCTCCTCTCCTTGGAGGAGGCATTCCGGTAGTTGCAGACATCCTTAGCCTTTTATATTTTCTGTGTGTCAAGTCAGTCACTGGGTGTTGAACCTGGTAGGCTATACAGGCATACCCCGCTTTATGTACACTCACTTTAAGTACACTCGCGAGTAAGTACATATCGCCCAATAGGCAAACAGCAGCTCACGCATGCGCCTGTCATCACGTCCTGAACAGCAATACCGGCTCCCTACCTGTACCGAAGCTGTGCGCAAGCAGGGAGACTATAGAGCCTGTTACAAATACGTTATTTACATCCGTTATGCATGTATATAACGATTGCAGTACAGTACATGCATCGATTAGTGGGAAAAGGTAGTGCTTCACTTTAAGTACATTTTCGCTTTACATACATGCTCCGGTCCCATTGCGTACGTTAATGCGGGGTATGCCTGTATATCTGCACATTACATTATACTGGTGACATCCTAATTAGTTGCAGATAGCCTTGGAGACATATATAAATAACATTAATTAGGACATTAACACCTGTCACTCTCCCTCTGCACCCCACTGCCATTACAATCCCCTCCCTTAGTGTTTCCTGGATGAGTGAGGCTGCTCAGCCTAACACAGAAGGAGAGAGATCTGCCGTCTTATTGGCGGTCTCTGAATGAGAGACAGGCTGTTCAGCCCATCAAAGAGGGATGTGCAGACATCCTTAGAGAAATATATATAGAGATTTAAAATGGTATTGAATGAATATTTAAAAAAAAAAAAAAAAAAAAAGTATTTGAATGAATAGCATTGTACTCTGTTAGTGGCGGAGCAGCATCAAACCTCACCAAGGATGCATGGAAATGTAATATACAACTACTTAGGACCCACAGTTGACTAATAGAACCTCTGCGCTACTGTAAGTGTGCTCGTCACCGGCCTAATCAGCCTGTGGCAGAGAAAGAGCAGAAGAGGCCTCTTACCATAAATATTAAAACACACTGTCAAATGCAAACAGGCCAGATCTGGGAACAATGTATTAGCTTGGGAAGAAGGTGCCATGACCATGAGGTAACAGAAATAAATAAACCAGGAGTCCACAATGTAATAAAGACAACAACAACAACAACTGCCTAAATATACAAAGTGTGAAGCGTGATATCATGAAGTTCTATTACTAATCTAATTACAGACTATAAAAAGGGCACTTCTAAGAACTACACTATATTCCTGGAAGTGACAGGTTTCAAAGCCAAGTCTGCAGATATATGGCTGTCCCACTGCCCTTAGCAGTCAATGCCCCGACAGACATTCCTCCTACCCACGCGTTGAATGGATAGAACCGAACATCAACCCTTCCAAGAATGTGAACACATGCTTACAGGTTCAGCTTCTCAGCAACAGCTGCTGACCAAGCATAGTAATAATGTCGCAATAAGGCGCAGTACTCCTATGATCCAGATAAAGTTCTTCTTGCAGTAATGCTGGGCAGGAGATAAAGAACTAGAAGAATCAGGCTTCCAATACAAAATAAGGTTACGTGTGCAGAAGACTTGGTTCAATTGTAAGTTCGTTGGAATAGGGACCTCCTGTCCCATTGGAGTTTTGTGCAGAAATGGATGTTAAATCTGTTTGTTTTGCTTTTGATTGTCTTTTCACCCCATTGTTCTGCGCTGCAGGACACGCTGGCACAATGTACCCTAAATAAATGATGGTAATAATAATAATACTAATAATACTAATAATAATAATATACTGTATTAAAATATAAACAGCTCCTTCACTACACCGATTACTCCACACACCTCAGTACTGTAATAAGCCCTCAGGGGCGGCATACCCTTCCCCCAATGTATGCATTTTATTTACTACACTTACTGTATAAGGCCTGGGACATAGTGAGTTTTAAGCTCGCTGAGGCGGGCTGAGCCGCGCTGAGCAGATGCACAAAGCCCCTGCATCTGTCATCAGCGCGGCTACAGTTTCTCCCTCCGCATGCGCGCTGATGCTTGCGGAGGCTGAGAAACTTTGCAGAGACAGGCAGGTTTCAAATTTGCCGCTCGGGGAAGCGATGTGAGCGGTCACGTGACTGCTCACATCCAATGGGAGCGAGGGACTAGCCTCGTCTCCCGCTCCGCCTCCTGGCACGCCTCCGCTCCGTCCCCGCCCCGCCCCCTGAGCGCGCTCACTGTCTCGCCTGCAAGGACAGGAAAAAGCAGCATTTTGGAGCAGGCGAGGCAGAGCAGGAGCGCGGCTCAGCGCTGTTTGCTCCTCTATGTCCCAGGCCTAATGCTGGAAAGTAGAATACAAATGTGAATGTCGCATAGTATCCCTATAAAGCCCTGTGCACCTGGCAGATATGATGTTAAATGACACAAAACATACATTTACTTTGTTTTTAGGGAAAGCAGAGGATTACTGAATACATGAATCCCTTTGCTACACTGCTGGAGTTACAGATCCATCAGGGACATAAAACAGAAATACTTATGGGCAGTCTCCATGGGACTGAAATAACAGGCGTCAATGTGTGCACTTAAAAAGCATTTTGGATCGCACATTTTTTTTTAGACATACTGTTAACTTTTATTTTGATCTTGTAGTTCAAGAAGATTCAAGGGGAAGGAAATAAGGCTTTAATTGTTTAATCCCGGCAGTATTCCAACGTCAAAAGTAGAAAACATATGGATAAGAGCAATCCTAAATGGCAGACTGATCCAGAACGCAGATTAATTTAGCCTGGGCCCCGAAGGAGACTGCACGGCCAGTTATTAAAGGGGAAAATGTAAGGAGAAGGTGATGGAAGTGAAACAGGAACAGTAAGACAGAAGGGAGCACATTAACAAGGTAACAGCAGCCATACAGTTCCCAGAATAACCATCAAATGGAATCAGTATCAAAGACAGCAAGACCGTGGTTCTCAACTCCAGTCCTCAAGACCCCCCCCCCACACCCCCCTCCCCAGCCTCCAACACACAGGTCAGGTTTTAAGGATACCACAGCTTCAGCACAGGTGGCTAAATCAGTGGCTGAGCCACCTGACCTGTTGGGGGGGGGGGGGGGAGGGGGTCTTGAGGACTGGAGTTGAGGACCCAGCAGTAAGAGATAGACAGACACACACACAGAGGAAGGGGTAAACGTGTCCGGCATGTAGGGGCAGCCCGGGAAAGACATTGGCTGTTCCAGAACCTCTTGGGAAGCAGAGCCGCCAACCATCACTCAGCTTGCCGAATGCGAGGCATAGTGGGGCACAACTTCAAGAAGCAGTGTATATATGTATATATACATATATATCTGTGTATACATATATCCAAAAGGAGTGCTACTGAGTGTGGCCAAATGTATACAAGAAAAGAGAGAAAAGCCCAATGCTACATCCAATATGATCAAATATATAGTAATTAGTATATAGTTAAATACTTCAATAATAACATACTCATGAATAAGGGTAATTTAGTTAAACCCTTTGGCCAAAGCGTTACAAGCCTGCAAGCCAACATCAGGGCATAACCAAATTTGCAGGTCCTAACACTAAAAACTGTTGAAACTTCTCTTTTATCTCTGTTGGAGGGAGAATATCCATACACAGTATATAACTATATACTAATGACTATATATTTGGTAAAATTGGATGTAGCATTGGGCTTGTCTGTCTTTTGTGGTATACATTCTGCGTCTCTGCCCTGCTTGCACCTTGGGGAGAGTCAGTAGGAGGAGTTACATGGTGCATAGATTATGTCATCATATTTCCCCTTTATTTGCCAGCAAAGATCTGCTACATACTGCATCAAAATGTAACAACCCGTCCTGATGACATCACTGGGGGTGGCACACCCCGGGGGCCCTGCTTGATATGCCGTGAAATATTTACTCATCTGAATGAGGCTGAACTCTTCTAGAGCACAGGAAAGATGGCGTCACGCATACTGAACATGTGCCAGAGAGATGTGCGGAAGGACACAGCGCTTCGGGGTCACTGCAGGACAATGTGTGAGCTATGGACGCAGACACAGAACATGCTTGATATTCTCGTCCATCTTTATATGTAGAAGCACCGCTGGCTAGGAGGGTGCAAAGCACCTTACATACACTGACAGATGAAGCGAGGACTTATTGCCCCCAGCGCCACAGAAGAACAAGCTAAAGACTGCGGCGCTGCGGACAGCATTTGCCGCGATCACGCTGCGGCGGGTCCATCCTTCTGAATGGGACCCCGCAGCGTTAATCCATATGGGACGCGACAAAGAACACGGCAAGTGTTGCTGCATCTGTAGCACTTCTATGTAGTTATATTTGGGAGTATTACAAAGGCGGGTTCAGCTCACCCTACACTGACGCAGAGTCAAAGACAGATTCCGTGTCCTGTTTTATAATCACTCGGTTTAATGATGGTTTATACCAGGGGTCTCAAACTCAGTCCTCAAGGGCCACCAACAGGCCAAGGTTTATGGATATCCTTGCTTCAGCACAGGTGGCTCAATCAGTCCCAGCTTCAGCACAGGTGGCTTAATCAGTGGCTCGGTCAAAGACTGAGCCACCTGTGCTGAAGCAGGGAGATCCATAAAAGCCGGCCTGTTGGTGGCCCTTGAGGACGGAGTTTGAGACCGCTGGTTTAAAACATCACAGTGTATTCAAGATCTGGTCTTCATTTCCAACACGGTATTTCAAGGTTTACCTCACTGCAAACACATAGGATGTTTACATGATACAGAACGATCCCGCTCTGATTCATTTTCCCTCAAACTCTGGCAACGCATGCACTTTGCTTAACTTAATCCAATTTCTAAAAACAATGCACATGTAGACAACTCCTATAAGGAGAAGAAAGGGAGCCAGGAACAGATCAATTCCCTTATCTTAATGCAGCAGAGATTAGCATTTGCCAGAATGTAAAAGGAGAAAGATACGTGGCAGAAACGTGTGGATATATTTGTACTTCTTGGCTTGATAACCTGAATATTTCTACAGTGACCCAACTATGAAACAGGGTCTCAATTAGTGGTGGAACTGCCTTGCAGATAGTTATGGTACTATGCCTGTCAACCGGCATAGTGTCTAACATTAGGGCACAGCTGCTTTCAGAGCATTTCAGATGTATACAATGTCTAAGAGGTAAAAGAGGTAAAACATAAGAGGAACGGCAGGTTCTCCTCTTTCTGTTTACATTTTGTTCTTAAAAAAAGGTCTTCACCACACTGTACAGGAGGGTATCCGTTCCAAGACGCTAGTTTTTTTCTGCACAGTGTTGCCAATTCCTAAAAATTGAGACAAAAACCAAAAAGACCATGGCTGAGATGTGCATCTAACCGAGACATCACTGGACATCGAGGAGCCCGATCTGATGAGCACAGGGGAAGTACGTCTAACCGAGACATCACTGGACATCGAGGAGCCCGATCTGATGAGCTCAGGGGAAGTACGTCTAACTGAGACATCACTGGACATCGAGGAGCCCGATCTGATGAGCACAGGGGAAGTACGTCTAACCGAGACATCACTGGACATCGAAGAGCCCGATCTGATGAGCTCAGGGGAAGTACGTCTAACCGAGACATCACTGGACATCAAAGAGCCCGATCTGATGAGCTCAGGGAAAGTACGTCTAACCGAGACATCACTGGACATCGAAGAGCCCGATCTGATGAGCTCAGGGGAAGTACGTTTGTCTGACAAGTCTGAATAATGCGCAGAGGACAGCTCCTCACTGCCTGGTTGGGTGGAGCAAGATTGAATAAACTGCAGGTTTCCATATATACTGTATACTCAATTGCTTGCAAATCCCACCCATGCACCATAACAAAAATAATAAAGGTTTCCTTTTTTATTCACCATTGTTACATAGTAGATGAGGTTGAAAAAAAAATGAAAAAATAAATAAATAAATAAAACATAGGTCATCAAATTCAACCCCTGCTAAATGTAGACAACTGATACTTATCCTATATTTGTATTTACAGTATTGTGAAGTCCTTTTGCTGGTGTATTTAGCAGAGGCTGCCGTGATCACCGGGTATAATATTATTATTATTATTTTTATACCCGGTGAAAAAGCTCTTGGAATAAAATTGAAAGCAAAAGCCCCAGTATGCCACAACAAAATAATCAGCTTATGTCTGCACTTCCTGTTAGTTTTCAGGGGATTGCGGCATTAAATACAAAATAAAAAGAACTGGAAACAAAAAGTGAACGTAAGGCTGTCCGTCTGCTTCAGGGAGCGTCACACGGAGCTCACATTTCAATATGCTGAAGCGTACCAGGCGTTATTACCCTAGTTAATTTAAAATAATGCATGAAATAGGGTGTTCTCTCCTTAACTATGGCTTCTAATAGGGCTACTGATTAATAACGCTCCGGCGCTAACGCAACGCATCATATGGTCGGACGCGGTAACATCTGCTACATCGGTGGGTCTTTTTTTTTGTGATGGAGGCAACTGGGCCACTAAATCAGAAGAGGGACTTTATAAACACGGCGCCATCGCACTCCCACCGCTCGCCTGCATCGGAGGAGAAAACAACAGGGCCGGACAGTAAAACGTGACCGGAAATCTCCGACGAGTGAACACATACAAACAAAAACCAATAGCCCCGCCCCGCCGTACGTACTGCTTCGGTCACCCACCGATCAGGATCATGGGTCGGTTCTTCATCTGGGAGATGTTAAACATGCCTAAGTATTCAACACAAGAAAGAAAGGAATGGTTTTACACACAAATAAATACAAAGTTCCAACAAAGACACACTGAATGTACCAGCACAAACAGAGGGGGGGGGGGGGGGGGCCTGTACAGCATTTAATCAAAGAAAAACATCCTATAATATTAATGGGATTATGTTGTTTGATCCAAACGGTGCAGTTCTTTCCCCAGATTTGCCCTGATTTAAGACGCCAGAGTCCCGAAGTATTCATTGTTTGTGACATTTGCCAACATTACACCAGATTATTTGGCTTCTTCATTTTCCTCTTTTGGAACCCACCCGATATTCCAAAGGAGCCAGGAAAGGGTTAACATGGTCAGAGAAATAAACCCTTCAGGCAGCACCCCCCTACCCTCCCAACTCGTTTTTGTGGGATGGAAACCAGACAGTCTCCTGGGACTGTGCAACTTTCCGCTCCCGCCCCCCCCCCCTCCAGCACGGATTATCCGACCTTCGGTTATCCGACCTACTGTTTCATCTGTGAGACCGGAGGAAGACAGCTGGCGGCGGGAGAAGAGGACCATGTCAGTGGAGGAATGGAGTTAAAACAGTGTGCGGAGGCGTCAGGAGAAGACCTTCAGACCCTGTGTGCGGAGCAGGAGGAGAACGGCCGGGGAGGAGCACGCTGTAACCCCGGCAGACACCGGAAGTTGACCAGTGTCCGACTTCCGGTGTTACAGCGCGCTCCTCCCTGTCCATTCGCCTATGCCGGTCTGCTTCTGCTCCCGCACACATGGTCTGATGGCCTTGTCCTGCCTGCAGCCACCCGCTGTTTTAACTCCATTCTACCGCTCTCTCTTCTCCAGCCGCCAGCTGTCTTCCTCCGGTCCCGCTCCTGTGGTCTGCAGTCCTCCTCTTCTTCTGCAGCCGGTAAGCGAGAAGGGGGGTGGGATAATACTTTCCGTATTATCTGTCATTTTCGGTTATCCAACATGGTCTTGGTTCCATTTAGGTCAGATAAGCGGGACTCTGTATTACCGATTTATATCATGGGGCATGCGCTTTTTTTCATCTTTTGTAATTTAGATTTCCTTGGAACTTGGTTCCTTTTTGAAACGCAGCCACGTTTCCAATTTCATTCCCTTTGGAATTGGCATCAATCAGATCAAATGACTGATTGCAAGGAAGATTCGGTCACAGCTAATTGATGGTTTAACTTGCATTATCTATTGCCTGCACCTCTGACATTGGCCACGTGTCCCAGGCTTCAATACCTCTGCCCATTGGGGGAGGCTCTGACTTGACCCTTGTTTGGGTCCCTTAGTTCCAGTAATTCAGTGATTTATGTGGTGCGGAAGACGTCCTGTGGTGAGCTCAGTTGCAACCATCAGATACAAACTACCATATGGGATCCTCTCCAATATACAAAAGTACAACAAATGCTGTAATCCCAAAAAACGTCTATGCTTGTGAAAAAGAAACCCCAACAATAATACTAGCACTAATAATACATCTTTACAAAAATATATTTTAAAGAAAAACATTTTTTTTTTTAACGTTTCTGACAGAGTTTTGATTGGTAAAAATCAATGACATAACGGATATCTTCCAGAAGTATTGCACAAAAACGTTCACTTTGGCAGTGGAAACACAAGACTTGGCCCGACACACATACCCGCGTGCTGCTTCTTCTTTCTTCCCACCGCGGCGCCTATGATCTGCATCAGCTCTTCCTCACTAGCTTCAGAGCGCAGCCAGTCCCTCAACGACACTTCCGAATTCCCAAAGAGGCACACCTGTGGTTACAAGATTGGAACAACAGAGACAAAAGTTCACTCTTCCACTCCAGCATGTTCGTTCTAACAGGGGACACAGAGACTTCTACTCGGAGAGCAGAGGACCAAGACACGTTAGCAAACATGGACAGCAATTGCACCTACTCGTATGATGCCTTTTAAAATACCATGAAATAAACCTCTGTTGTGGAAGGACAAAGGGCTGGGATTCCTCAAGGCCATTTTCAGTTCTATATTTCCCCTAATGAAGAGGATTTGGAGACTGGAAGTGTGAGGTAATACTCTGTATTGTGAATGTTTGTGTGCTACTGTGACATTTCAAAAACGCTGTATACTGCGGGGGTGGCCAACTCCAGTCCTCAAGGGCTGCCAACAGGTTAGGTTTTAAGGATATCCCTGCTTCAGCACAGGTGCCCCAATCAGTGGCTCAGTCAACGACTGGAGGGAGTCCACCTGTGCTGAAGCAGGGATATCCTTAAAACCTGACCTGTTGGAGGCCCTTGAGCACTGGAGTTGGCCACCCCTGCTCTAATGCATCTTCAAACAACCAGCTTGTTGGTCCATGAAAAAATATCACACATCCAATGCACAAAAACTATCCTAGTTGTGAAACATTTTACGTAATCAAATCAATCACAAAGAGGAGGGTGTACAGGAGTGTTCCATACCACATCACTGTCATCCAAGGTGATCTCAGAGGTCATTGTGTCATAAAGGTTGGAAGAAGGGTACATTATGGCCTTGTAGAACAACAACTGTGAGTAATTACAAGTGCTGGCTGACATACTGTAGTAACTACTGACCAACACGTCACACTGGGTTGTAACAGTTGTGTCATTCGAGGGGACGTTTCTTAAAAAGCATATCCTAAAAAATTGAACATTTAGAGACGGGTGCCTTTTTAAAACTAAAACGGGAGACATCAGCCTTCAGGGGCTAGCTGTGAAATCCCAGAATGCCTTTGTATGCGGATATACAGTAGTTCCTGTTGCTTAGAGTCTCTTTTTTTTATGGCAGCAACTCTCGTGGGGTGGAGTTTGTATGGAGGTTGTGGCAGGTCCTGGGCAGCTTGGAGAGTAATCCTCCCCATAAATTTAAATGGGGAGATTGTTACTTCCAACTTGGGTGGGGTTTCCCCTCACAAAATCTGACAATTTCCTTATGGTGTGGTCTTTTGCCCATGGGCAATTAATATGGCAGATACTGGGCGTGAAACCTACAGGAAGGTCTTACAAAATTATAAAAAAAAACCTTGGAGACACCACTGAAATAAAGATGCTTGTTAATCCTAGTTTGAACAAAACATATGCATCAATACAATTTTTGACATGCGGCATTCAGAAAGGCATTGGAAGAGTTTTAGTTGGACAACTACAACACACATCACTGCGAAATGCTCAAAGAACTAGATTGGTCATCACTCGAGTCCAGGCGCAAAGTTCACCTTTCCTGTCTTGCCTTCAAATACTTTCTGGGCAAGCTACCCAGCTATCTGAACAAGCTCCTCACCCATACCCCATGCAGCACTTATCATCTGAGATCTGACTCCAAAAGACTGTTCATGGTCCCAAGGCTCAACAAAGTATCCGGCCGCTCCTCGTTCTCTTACAGTGCACCCCAAAACTGGAACAACCTACCAGAGACTCTCATATCCACCACCAGTTTAAGTTCTTTCAAAACTAAGGCTGTCTCACATTTTAATCTGGTCTGTAACTGTAACATACAGTGGCGGCCGCCTTCAGCCTCGTGCGGCCGTTTCGGCGAGGCTTTTAAAACCGCGGGCAGATGCAGCATGTCCCGGTATTTTTAGCACCGCGGGCGTTTCATTGTATTAGCGCTGTCTCACCATGAATGCGGCAAAGTGCGTGACATTCGGAAAACATCCCCGAAAAAATTCGGGGATGTAGGAGATTAAAAGGGGCCGTAACAGTAAGCCTATAATATATATCTTCTCTAACTGTGCATGCAATGTATTGTATATAATGTATACCCTGTTCATTTATGTAACTGTATTTGTAACCATGTATTATTTGTCATATTAACTATGCTCAGGACATACGTGAAAACGAGAGGTAACTTTCAATGTATTACTTCCTGGTAAAACATTTTTATAAATAAATAATTAAATAAATAAATGTTTGTCACGGCTTCTAACCTGCTTAAGCACTTCTGTACAAGCAATATTCTTATATGTTTTAGGAGCTTTTAAAATAGTGAACGTAACTATATAGATCGTGCACGTGTGACATCAAATAAAGGATTTATACAAGAAGTGTTCGCTCACTGGATTTGATTCACTTTTTTTGGGGGGTGGGGGGAGGATTTTTTGGGGCATTTGTACGCAGGTTGTTGTAATACGTGGCAAATGACATTAAATCGTGAACAGTGTTATTACATAGAGCATCTACTAAAAAAATGCACTGCACATAAACCATCCTATGCAATGTCTAACCCACTTCCAATATATTTAATGAAATAAACTATTTATCCTCGTCTAACCATCTCTACACTACGTGCTCTTGCACATTGCACTATACACTTTTTTTTGTTAATCTCTAAACACTCAGGTGTTCCTATCACTATACGTCATTCTCCCTTAGTCATATTGAAACAGTCAAGTTAAAGCAGGAAACAATCACCCCGCCCTCTTTATTGGACCTGGTGATTACTCAGGTGAACCGGTGTTACTTCCTGGTTTCACTCTGGGGTTTAAATGGCCATCCAACAATAAACCGCAGTGGATTAGGCTGTGGGGAGATTTAAACCTCTATTTTGTATTCCCTAGAGGGGGGGAAATGAAACACTAGTACCTTGACTGGTAAGTATCTCAGGAACCAGAAGGTCCTTCTCCTTCCCCCCCCCTAAATAGAGCAGTTCATCTCATCTCTGGGGACCCCCAGGTTCCCATCATACAGCACTAGAGTCTCCATCTTTCAGTAATATCCTTAGAATCCAAGACCTCAAGTGGACCAATAGTGATCATTGCTATAGTTTATATATAAGGCACAAACGTAATGCATCTCAATAACGTGGTTAACCAAATTCTACATGCATCAATTAAAGAGAGAGGAGACCTTTCACCGACTACAGAACCAAAATACACAATTTGGACCAATCATTCTTCTTCATCCTTGTGACAAACAGGGTATGTTTTTTCCCCACGTGATACAAAGAAGCTTAATTGATTCCCCCCCCCCCTCCTGTTTAAAGAGCACCTCACAAAGCAGAAATCCCAAGATTTGGGAGGGTCAAGTCATCGAAACGCTGCATAAACAAACTGCGATATTATCCAAGAGAACGTGCCTTAAGGTTTCCATCCGCAGTGATCCTCAGCCTGTTACACGACCCACAAAAGTGTTCAGACATCGATGTGATGAACCCAATCTGCCCCTGGAAATCTGGAACCCTGAAAGCCTGGAATTGAAAGAAACGTTGGTATAACCATTTCTTTATACGATGATTCATCCCATTGTGGAGTGCACAACCACTACTCCCTTATGAACACCGGAGCTATGTTATCCTTTATCACATTGATATATCTGATGCACGTTTTTTAGAATACATTAATACCAGCTCAGCCTTTACAGTTTCAACAAGGCACAGAAATTGGAGAATGAAAAATGCCAACATTAAATCTTAGAATTAGGATACGTATCAAAAAACACCTCTCCTAGACCATACTGTTTCATATAACCACTCCCAGTATATGGAGTGCTCCTGCAAAGGCAGAGCATATTTCAACTATGACGTTTATGTCCATGGAAGCTGACAGCAGGATTTTAACGCCAAAATACCAAATCTTTGGAGTCTGAGAGGTAGCCCACACAGAGCTGGGTACAGCTCGACCAGGTCTCAAGGTCAGTGGGGGAGCATCTGAAGAACAATATAGTACCTTGGAAGTGCTGGAGATATCAGTTGGAATTGTTTCCAGTTGCGGCCACCGCTGCCGGATTGTGTCCAACATCTCCTGAAAGCTCACCATTTTCTTAAAATTCCACTTATTGCCTTGGAAAAAGATAAAAATGGTTATTTTTTATATATATATATAAAAAAATTTAAATTAAAAATAACACTTTTCTTACCGACACTGTTATGTTTTGCGTTCCCTATGTCAGAGCACGACACTGGAGTAATCCCCCCCCCCCCCATATTCCCTACTTGAGATAGGACACAGATTCCCTGACCCCTGTAGATCGTAGAAACCCCTTGTTTCAGTTAGATCTATAGCAAATATAGGAGGAGAGGCATTAAAGAAAATAAATACTGCCACATTTACACTACCGCTGAAGCCTAGCTCATCGCCTTGCATATCTGTTCAGGTGTGGCTCTGTTCTTCTGCTCATGGCCTTGCATATCTGTTCAGGTGTGGCTCTGTTCTTCTGCTCATGGTGCAGCAATTGCCTTGGTACAGTGACGTTCAGGTGTGACTCTGTCCTTCTGCTCATGGTGCAGCAATTGCCTTGGTACAGTGACCTTTAATTATCCTACAGTAGGAGGAATAATGTAAATACAAATATAGATGAGAATTTAGTCCATTTAACTTATCATAGGATGAATGTGCTAGAGGGGTGCCTTTTGTCAAGATCTACTATGCAACTACTGTATGTAATTGCTTTATAAGCCTCTTGAATAGCTTTTCTTAGCCATCATGCGGTGGCGGTTTCATGAGCCGCAGGGCCTCCTCGTTGGCCTGAGAATAGCATACATAAGCTTCTTTATCTCCTAATCTCTTGTGTTCTAGAAAGGTACGTTTTTGTGCCTCCGACTAGGTCAAGCTCTTTTCCAGGCTGTTCTTAGAATTTGGACAAAGATGGTACACCAACTTCTTGCTTACGATACAGAAGAATGTAGATGCCCCCACTGAAGAAAAGATGAGGTGGTTTACGAGAACCATTCCAACATCGGTCTAGGACATTTCACCGCGATGTCCACCCTTGAATACCACCATGGAGTAAAATACTTGGGCAATAATCCTATCCTCTGGTACAAGTCCTGGGAGTTTTTGTTCCAAACTGACAAGAAATTGCGCTGTATCTGCCTCAAATGAAATGGATCCCACGGCCCTGGTTCTATTGTTAAGACCATTTATGCTGTTCGGTTGATTGTTGATATTGAACATGAAACCAGGTCTATGATTTTTTCCTTCCTGTTATGCAGTAGACTGACTGCCACTGTTGCAGTTTTGACATGTACTCCCAGAAATAAGCTTACTCTTATTGCAGCTGTTAATACAACCATGCTCTCTCAGTACCCCGATGACCTTTAAAACACGATATTCTGCTTCTGCTCTTGTATTTGCCCATACATGTGTGTCCTTCAGGTAAGGTGTCACAAATCTTGTGCTTGTACGCAGTTTAAAAGATTAAAGGGTAGCGCTAATAAATCAAAACGTTGTCAGATCGTGTAAAATCTGAGGAATCTGTGATGTACTATTAAAAAACATGCGTCCTTGGAGGTCGATGGAAGAGGAAGTCTCCACTCCTGACTACCTTGATCACGGAACTGACAGATTCCATTTTGAAATTTGATTTTTTGAGGTACATATTGAGGGTCTTTTAGATTCAACAATGGATGAAAGGATCCTTCCATCTTTTGCACTCAAAAGAAGCTGGAATAAAAATCCCAACCCCTCTGATTCTTTGGGACTTTGGATATCACACCTTGTCGGAGCACCACAGCAATGCAATCCTCAAGTGCCTCCAGCTTGTTTGGATTCTTGGAAACCCTCAAGTATGGAGGGTTGTGGAGAAAGTCTATAGAATATCCACAAATTATCTGTACGACGCACTGATTATTGTAATCCACATCTTCTTGAACCACCCTGGCCTGCCTCCTACTGCTAAAGTATACAAGGATGGGATTGGCTGCATCTTGAAACGGGTTTTTCTCTTTCTTTTTGACAAAGGCATCTGCTGACCATGGCTTAAGCAATAAAAGGCAGGGCACAGTTATCTTCTCCAATCAGAGAGAGAAGAACCAAAACACCCCTTTAGATACTTACTGGTGTAGGTATATTTGGCAGTGGCCCATCCCCTTGCGGCAACAACAACTGCATGCGTGCTGTTGCTCCAGCTGAGCCACCAATAGGGCTGCTGAGCTAAACTTGGCAATGAAGCAAGCCCTAAAGTCACCGAGCACAGAGCCCTGATGGCCAGCCCAAAATAAATAACTATGTAAGACAGGTCAGTGGGGGCTGGCACAGAGTACCAAATGGGAAGTCGTGTGGTGAGCATGGTCAGAAAGATGGGCAAGCAAGCAGCTGGTGGATGCCACAGGCGGTCAAGGGTGTGTGGAAAAAACAGGGGCCCCGAGACCTGTCCTCCAGTTAACACAACATGCTGGGAATTAATTAGATAGAACGGGGAGGGGCAGGCTGCGACAGCCCAGGAAGAGCTCAGGACCAGCGGAAACCGTGGGTGGCAATAACGCGGCACACATTACATAATACAAATAAATCCTCCTGTACTGAAAACAGAATAAATGATCAGCGGCGCAGAAAGGAGGGGTTTATAAAGTCTCCAAAAGGTCAGGTGATCTGTTTGTCCAACCTCCAGAGGGGAGGAGCCTATCCGTGTCATTGCGCCGACGCAGAATTTACCATGATGGATAATACTATGGATGTCATTTGTACAGTATGGCCTGGCCACATTTTACCTTAAATAGCTACTTCCTTCTGTTCAGGTTTAGAAATAAAAAACAAAAGAAAAAATTATGTTATATTTACATTCAATGTCATACATCAATAGCCTTTTATTGCGGATTAAACGTGTTTGGGGAAAATGTTTTCGAATGTTTTAGCGAACGATAATTTTCTAAATATCGAACCATATTGTGGTAGGGGAGATTTATTAAGGGAAAAGCCGTGACTCTTAGAAATGTATTTTATAAGGTTGGTACTTTGCATTTCTAACCATCCAAATATCCCAAGACCCGGGATACCATTAAATTATACACCTGCAACCAACGATACTCCGACATTCCCTCTAGCAATTATTCACAGATCAAAGCCTGGTCCAAGGTTCAAATTATTTCGATTTAAGAGGTGCCGACAAAAGAAATAAAATACATTTGAATGGAAATAGTTTGGACGTCACACATTAGGACTCCGCTGAAGTCGCAGGACCAGTGGGGATAAAACCACCACGGAAATGTGCGTCAGGCCTGCACTTTCCAAGTTTGTCCCTTTCCATCACTTACATCACAACTATGTTACAGGGTAAATGAAGCAACGAAGGGTGGGTAGCGGTGCTGGTCCTTTCGTCCATGCACAGTAGTGACAAAGGAGGGAGAGGGAGTACTTTATTGGACCAACAAGTCATTGATGTTACAAGCTTTCCAACCTCTCTGGGTCCTTCGTCGGGTTACCCTGATCCTGAGAGGTTGGAAAGCTTGTAACTACTTGTTGGCCCAATAACAGGTATCATACAGTACCCCTACTGCTACTCCCTCCTTTAGTACTACATGGCGAATTAGAGAATTTGCTGCTCTGCTTAATTCATTATCCAAATACAGTTTGCAATGGTGACTGGACACTCACCATCGAAGGGCATGTACTCAATAAATCGGACCTCCAAGGGCTGCTTCTCGGTCAGCTGTACAAAGTCCAGGATCTCATCCTCATTCAGCCCCCTCATCACCACACAGTTCACCTTGGACAGGACACACAAAATAAACATGCAGTGAGTACTGTACTTAATTTCTACAAAAACATGACCCCTATAATTGGCTGTGAAAAGATCACAGCCCATGGCAAAGTGCCATAACGTGACAGACTTTCTGTACAACACAATGGGAATGTGTGCTCAGAACATTACAATAACCAGGTGTGGGCCAGACCCCTGCTAATAGAGATAGATGGAGACTATATAACGATGCACTCAGGGGACTCCTTAACCGCAAACACTGCATTCCAGATCAGAGAAGGAGCGGCTCAGTGAGTAAAGACACTGCCTCTGTAAACAATGACATTGAGCTTGAATCAGGTTAATTCCCGATTGTAAGCTCTGCGGGGCAGGGTCTGTAACATGCCTGTGTGCTGTGTAACATGCCTGTGTGCTGTGTAACATGCCTCATGCCTGTGTGCTGTGTAACATGCCTGTGTGCTGTGTAACATGCCTCATGCTCGTGTGCTGTGTAATATATATATATATAAATATTATATATATATATATAACCACACACACACACACACACACACCCACACCACACACACACAGTGTTCGACAAACCTATACATTTGTGCTCCCCCCGGGCGTGGATTTACCCCCCGGGCGAGTAAATATTGGCCCAAGCAGCACACGTTTGGTACAAGGTGGCGAGTAGATTTTTTTGTGTGCGAGTAGATTTTTTTGGTGATTTGTCAACTAATGTGTGGTATTATATTATATCTATATATATATCTATTATATTATATCTATTATATCTATATATTATATATATTTATATCAGAAAACCAGAAAAAGGGTCCCACTGAAAGCCCTCCCCACTCAAGCAATAATAAATAATGAATGAATTTATTCAATGAAAAAATTCAGTTTCAGATATAGATATAGATATATATATATATATCTGTACAAAGCAGAATTTTTAGGGTCAATAAATTACTGCTGGAAGAGAGACGACAATTCTTCAATGATTTAACTTGCTCCAAGCGCTATAGCAGAGTCTCCCATTTCAAACTCAAGGACATCACTCCAGGAAAGATTAATGCCAAGTTACAGCTGAAAAGTGACTTATGTTGCCCATGGCTGTTTTCTCAGAAATACAATAAAACGAGGGACAAAAAAAAGAGAAGGATTTCCACACAAGCAAAGGACTTTTAAAAGGTATGTAAATGTAAGAAAACGCAAAGAAAAGAACAGCCAGTGTCTCCAAAACAAAAACCACAACAAAAACGAAAACATCTGCCCTGAAACCAAACCCGGTTTATAAGGAATGTCCGTGAATTATTTATCTTCGCACATAGTAAAAATTCATTAAGGCAAAATGTAGACAATGGTTATAGAGAGGCGGTTCTCTGCTCGCAGTCCTAAAACTCAGCCAAACACGTAGCGAATATATACAGACCTCGCACTGTACAAGGATCCTGGGCGGGATGTGTTGGCAGAGAAAGGTTTTGCATTTTAGCACATAATAATGGTGCAGAGGCCAAGAAGGAAGGAAGACCCCGGAGAGATGGAATACTCTTTATTTTTAGTTTATTTCCATTGTTTTCTGCACAACAAAATAGTTGTTCTTCCCATAACAAAAGCGCCATCCCAACAGCTTAATACCGTTTACAAAAGATGGTGACAATATCATCACAAACCACATCGATCATCAGCAAATTACTATTCAGCCAATAAGTGCAAATATCAAAAGTAAGAACCTTGTGTCTGAAGTTTAATGGGAACACAAATTGGGTTGATCGTAAGGACCATTTATCCCATCCGATTATTACACATTATTCGATCATTTGACTTCTACCCTTGTGTTCCCAGTTTTGGATCTCCTGATGCCTAGCCCCAACCATTTCTCAATACTCAACTCTACTAGGTCCACTGGAAGGTTATTCAATGCAGCCACAACCCCAAACCAAATATTTTAGTCAAAACAGGTTCCTGTCAGCTCAGATCTTTAATTAATGTCCCAAAAGGAAATGCCATGAGACATTAAAAATGCATAGCCCACGTTGCTGAACATGCTTAACAAAGATCCTCAAAAAAGCCCTGTTGCTTCCTACAACTATTTATACACAAAAAGGAAGCGCAAAACAGAAAAAGAACAATCAGTCAATATTCCAAAGCTTTATAAATTGACTCAAAATAACAATATCGCATAAAATACATTGCTTCCTACAACTAGTCCCCAAGTTACTGCTGACAAAGGTGGAGCAAAGTTCACTGACACAAAGACACTGAAATTGATGAACTTGGTGTAACATTTTGAACATGCATCTCCAATGGCAAAGGGGACAGCTTTCTATCTATATCAATGTCTTGTATAGCGCATACACCGCACACCACACACACCACACACACACGCTCCGAGGAGAGAGAGGGCTGTGTTCCAATAACCCTGCGCTATGTGTAACCAGCTCACCTTCACAGGACTGTATCCCAGCTCTATGGCTTTGTTGATCCCTTCCATGACTTTATGAAAGCCTAAAAATGGGGGGAAAACAATTCGTAAACAAAAGCCCCAATGGACATCCAATAAACACATGTAGGTCATTTCTATATGTATATTTTCTTCTCATAAATACAGTATCAAACACACTGAGCGTGCAACCATGTCAAGGTCGACCCTCTCAGCAGCTCCTACACTAAGGGGTGAACATTTAAAAACATTTTAAAAGAAGGTGTGCGCTGCAATTAGAAAATGATTATTCATAAAGCGCTAACTTATTCCGCAGCGCGGTACAATGGGACACAGAGTTGTGTACATTACAAAAATATAAAACAGTTACCGGACATACAAGAGAGGAGAACCACACACAGCAATACACAGAGGTAATGGGGGCCCTGCCCGTGTAATGCGGGCCCTGCCCGTCGCCTGCCCAGTTAATGGGGGCCCTGCCCAGGTAATGGGGCCCTGCCCGGGTGATGGGGGCCCTGCCCGGGTGATGGGGGCCCTGCCCGGGTAATGCTGGCCCTGCCCGGGTAATGGGGGCCCTGCCCGGGTAATGCGGGCCCTGCCCGGGTAATGCGGACCCTGCCCGGGTGATGGGGGCCCTGCCCGGGTAATGGGGGCCCTGCCCGGGTAATGCAGGCCCCGCCTGTGAGAGCGCACATGCTAGAGTTAAGAAGAAGAGACACTTTAAGACCCCACATACAAATGTGTTCTCTGTAGGAGTCTGTAAACGGAAGCGTTATGGGGTATAAATGGTTCATTTACACAGAGCTTCAGGAATGGATGCTACATCGGCTGATAGCGGATAAAGCCCAAATCTGCTATAAAAAGAGGGTTACTCATTTATTGGAGGTCATATTTTCTAGCACCCGACACTGTAAACACTATTGGAACAATGATTGAGCTATGGTTTTAGTTTATCTGGTTGTATAATCAGGGTTGAGCAAACTTTTGCAGCTGCGTCCCCTGCTTGCTACCCCCGGTGCTCGCGCCACCCTTACCTCCGTTCCGCGTGGCATATGACGCTGCTGGGTCAAGTGACGTCACGGCAGCATTTTACGCCGCGTTGCCATGTTAAGTAATGTAATGTCCTTCAAAGCAGATTAAACAGTTTAAATTTTTTTTCCCCCTATAGTTTTAATTTAGTTTAAAAAGGCCCAAAGCCTACAGAAAAGTGTTTACATCCCAGGCAGCACGGAGCGGTTTTCCACACAGACGTCAAGGACACTTACTCAAGAGACGCTCTTATTTTGAGCGCTTATACCACTTAGATCTCAAAGAGCGTAAAAGGGCAAAGCCGCCATATTAACTTCAGTTTTGGGGTGATCTTTTTAGGAAGAAAACGGACCGTTTAAAATATATGAAACCATAAAAATGGCAGAGGGACTGCGCCTATAATGCTTTAGGTGGGTTCAACTCCTCACAGAGAACAACATTCCCTCTCCAGCAGATATAACACAATGTGCCTTCCTTCCTCACATGTAACATATTACCGCACAGCACACTTTAAAAAGGAGGAGAACAGTCATTTGCTTTATTTTATTACACATGTGATTTAAGTAGTAATTTCCCCACCTGCTACCCAACATAACAGTGGTTTGGAGGCTCACGCCGGCTCTCTCCATATTCACTGCTGCCCTTTACATGAAATGTGCTTCTATGTACTGGAAACCAAAGGCAAGGACCTGCCTGGTGAGATGAGATGTGTTTGGAAGATGGACATTGTATTTTCTGTGTATCTACCACCCCCCCCCCCCCCCCAAATAAATGCTTCTGCTTTGTAAGAAAATTGAGTTTTAATCTCTCTATACAAAGAGGAAAAAAGGACAAATCAGTATTTTATTCCATAATAAACAAGACGCTGGTACCCCCTTCACCACTGCTCAAAACTCGAATTATCAATCTAAATATTGTATTGTATGTCTTTATTTATATAGCGCCATTAATGTACATAGCGCTTCACAGTAGTAATACACAGGTTCAAAAAAGACATAGGTCCATCAAGTTCAACCTATGCTAAATTTAGACAACAGATACTTTATCCTATATCTATACTTGCTTATTGATCCAGAGGAAGGCAAACAAAAAACCCCATTAAGGGGAAAAATTAATTCCTTCCTGACTCCAAGAATTGGCAATCGGATTAATCCCTGGATCAACATCCTTCCCATGTATACTTATTTGGTATATCCCTGTATACCTTTCCCATCTAAAAAGATGTCCAACCTTTTTTTGAACAAATCTATTGTATCTGCCATCACAGTCTCCATGGGTAATGAATTCCACATTTTAACTGCCCTTACTGTAAAGAACCCTTTCCTTTGTTGCTGGTGAAATTTCCTTTCCTCCAACCTTAAGGGATGGCCCCGAGTCCTTAGTACTGCCCGTGGGATGAATAGTTCTTTTGAAAGCTCCTTGTATTGTCCCCGAATACATTTGTATATAGTTATCATATCCCCTCTTAGACGTCTCTTTTCTAATGTAAATAAATCTAATTTAGCTAGCCTCTCCTCATAAGTTAGATTGTCCATCCCCTTTATTAATTTGGTGGCTCTTCTCTTCACTCTCTCTAGTTCCATAATGTCTTTTCTTAGAATTGGTGCCCAAAATTGTACTCCATATTCAAGGTGTGGTCTTACTAGTGCTTTGCAAAGGGGCATAATTATGTTTACTTCCCTCCCATCCATTGCCCGTTTGATGCAAGATAAGATCTTGTTTGCCTTTGCAGCTACTGCATGACATTGGGCACTATTGCTAAGCCTGCAGTCTACAAGCACTCCTAAATCCTTCTCCATCAATGATTCCCCCAATATATCTCCATTTAATGTGGTAATCAAATAAATAACAGATAATATAAATAACAGATCATGGGAATAAGTGCTTTAGACATAAAAGTAACATTAAGGAAGAGGAGTCCCTGCCCCGAGGCGCTTACAGTCTAATTGGTAGGTAGGGAGAACGTACAGAGACAGTAGGAGGGAGTTCTGGTAAGTGCGTCTGCAGGGGGCCAAGCTTTATGTATCATGTGTTCAGAATATCCACAGTGCTATTCATGTGCTTCTTTAAGCAAGTGTGTCTTAAGGTGGGTCTTAAAGGTGGATAGAGAGGTGCTAGTCGGGTACTGAGGGGAAGGGCATTCCAGAGGTGTGGGGCAGTCAGTGAAAAAGGTTTAAGGCGGGAGAGGGCTTTAGATACAAAAGGGGGTAGAAAGAAGACATCCTTGAGAAGAACGCAAGAGTCTGGATGGTGCATAACGAGAAATTAGGGCTGAGTTGTAAGGAGAGGCAGAAGAGTGTAAAGCTTTAAAAGTGAGGAGAAGAATGGAGTGTGAGATGCGGGATTTGATCGGAAGCCAGGAGAGGGATTTCATGAGGGGAGATGCTGAGACAGATCTAAGAAAGAGTCGAGTGATTCTGGCAGCAGCGTTTAGGATAGATTGTAGGAGAGACAGGTGAGAGGCAGGAAGGCCGGACAGCAGGAGGTTACAGTAATCAAGACGGGAGAGAATGAGGGCCCGAGTCAGAGTTTAATCATTCGAGCAACAGAGGAAAGGGCGTATCTGTTTATTGCGGAGGAAAAAGCGACAGGTTTTAGAAATGTTTTGAATTTGAGGGCGAATGTGAGAGAGAGATCGAGTGTGACCCTAGGCACATGCTTGCTGGGCTACTGGGTGAATGATCGTAGTTCCAACAGTAGGTGGAGGAGGTAGTAGGGCCAGGTTTGGGAGGAAGTATAAGGAGCTCTGTTTTTGCCATTTTAAGTTTCAGTCGGCGGATGGCCATCCAGGATGATATTCCAGAGAGACATTTAGAAACTTTGGTCTGTATAGGAGGTGTAAGGTCAGGGGTTGAAAGGTAAATTTGTGTGTCGTCAGCATAGAGGTGATATTTAAACCCAAAAGATGTTATTAGGTCACCTAGAGAGAGTGTGTACAGAGAAAAGAGAAGAGGTCCCAGTACAGAGCCCTGGGGTACCCCCACAGAGAGATCAATAGAGGAGGAGGAGGTGTTAGCAGAAGAGACACTGAAAGTACAATGGGAGAGGTAGGATGAGATCCAGGATAGAGCTTTGTTCCGAATACCAAGAGAATGGAGAATGTGAAGGAGAAGAGGGTGGTCCACGGTGTCAAATGCAGCAGAGAGGTCGAGTAATATGAGCAGAGTGTAATGACCTCTGTCTTTGGCAGCATGGAGGTCGTCAGTTATTTTAGTGAGGGCTGTTTCCATGGAGTGAGCAGTGCGGAAGCCAGATTGTAGAGGGTCTAGGAGAGAATAGGTGTTGAGAAAATGGAGCAAGCGAGAGAATACAAGACATTCAAGGAGTTTAGAGGCAAAAGGCAGGAGGGAGACAGGTCGATAGTAAGAAAGACATGTAGGGTCAATCTTGCTGTTTTGAGTAATGGTATAACTGTTGGATGTTTGAAGGAGGATGGAAAGGTTCCAGAGCAGAGGGAGGAGTTAAAAATGTGTGTGAACATAGGGATTATAGTAGGACCAAGAGGTTTTAGGAGATGGGAGGGAATGGGGTCAAGAGGGCAAGTGGTAGAGGGAGAAGAGGCGATCAACAGCGACAAATCCTCCTCTGAGACAGTGGAAAAAGAGTCAAGGAAGGCAGGACGAGAGTTAGGAAGAAGTGTAGGATGGGAGTAAGGAACAGACGGGATGTTCTGACGTATGGATTCCACCTTTTCTTTAAAATAGTCAGCAAAGTCCTGAGGTGAGATGGAGTAAGAAGAGGCAGCTGAGGGTGGTTTGAGTAGAGTATCAAAGACAGAGAACAGTCGGCGTGGGTTAGACTTGTGCATTTTGATAATTGAAGAAAAGTAGGCTTGTTTAGCTTGCGAGAGGGCAGAGTTGAAACAGGATAGCATAAATTTGTTGTGAGGAATTTCTGCGAGAGTATGAGATTTCCTCCAGAGGCGTTCAGAGGAACGAGTGGAGGAACGCAGCATGTGCGTGTGGGAATTTAGCCAGGGTCTAGGGTTAGAAGGGCGAGGGCGGCAGAGAGAAAGCGGGGCATGTAGATCAAGAGAGGAGGATAAGGCAGATCAAGAGAGGAGGATAAGGCAGAGTTGTAGTTCCTGACCAGGTTGTCAGGGTCTGTAGCAGAGCTGAGACAGGAGAGGGAGGAGCGTAGAGTGGACTCAAAGTCAGGTAAGTGAATAGAGCGCAGGTTTCTGCAAAACATGGGGGTAGATGGAGGTGGAGAAGGGGAGAAGCGAGATAGAGAGAATGAGATGATGTGATGGTCAGAGAGAGGAAAGGGGGAAATGGAGAAATCAGAGAGAGAGAAGTTTTTAGAGAAAACCAGGTCGAGGTAGTGGCCGTCCTTGTGGGTGCTGGCTGCAGTCCACTGTTGAAGGCAAAAAGAAGAGGTTAGAGAGAGAAAGCGGGAAGCCCAGGGAGAGAGGGGTCATCAATGTGGCAATTGAAGTCTCCAAGGAGAAGAACAGGGGAGTCTGAGGAGAGAAAGAAAGAGAGCCAGGATTCAAAGTGAGAGAGAAAGGCAGAAGGGGGGGTGGGGGGGGTGAGTAGAGGTAGGTGGTTTAGATTTATCAATCTAAATATAAAACAACAACACGATAAAGGATTCCAGTAAAGTGCTGTATAAGGTCAGGGGGGAAAAAACCCTCAAGATAAATATCTCATCTAAAGTTATTTTCAGAGCAATTTCACAGAACATTCACAAAATGCCATAAAAAACCCCAAACAAAACAAAAAAAACAAGAATGCCATGGTTTTCAGCATTAATCTACTACAGACGCTATTAACGGCCACGACCCGGCGCCAACACACAGCTAACTCTTCTTACAGGTTTGGTCAGTTTTAGAAGTGTTTCCTTGGTTATAGTTTGTGATCCCAACATAAGCGCTGTTCAGAGTGAAAATTACGGTATACAGAGCTTTTAAAACCCTTCAGGGGTCTTATTTAAGCCACTGTAACTCTACACCAGGGGTGGCCAACCTTTATTTCACTCCAACAGGGCACGCTGTTTTTTGGTGGGATCACTGTGCTAATGCTGAAAAAACTTCAAATCCTAACTTAAAAAAAAAAAATTAAAAAAAAACACAACACTGAATGGAAACCGTCTGAAAGTGAGGTGTGACTTCGCATTCCGGGTAACCGTCTCTCAAACTCCGGATTGCTTTTCGAGGTTGATGACGGGGCAAACGGCGCCCACACAAACGTCCGATAAGAAGTACAGATCTGCATTGACAAAGTGAATTGCCGCAGACACGGCTCCCAGACCGTACGTACGGGGAAGAAGTTATATTCCCCCGTCATTTCATTATTTCAATTGATTTGATTTATTTTGATGTTTTTAGTTGTTAAAGTTCTTAATTCACATGAATACAGGTGGCTCAATCAGAGGCTCAATCAGAGGCTCAATCAGAGGCTCAGTTGAAGACTCAGTTGAGGACAGAAGGTACAAGTGTCCTGGGCCCGGTGACTGCGGGGGGCGCTGCAGGAAATTGACCCCGACCTCTGGCCGGACCCCTGCTCTCCATCTGCTGCCTGCAGGCCTCTTCCTCACTGTGTTCCACGCCGAGCTTCCTACCTCTGGCGGTGCGGGCCGGGCGCCTCTGAGGTCAGCGCGCCAGAAGCTGGGCCTCAGGTTCCAGTGCGCGGTGACTATGGAACCTCGGCGTGAGACACAGAGTGAGGAGGCGGCCGGCAGCTGATGGTGAGCCGGGGCCCGGCCGCGACCGGCACCAGGGCCTGGCCAGAGATCGGGGTCAACTTGCAGCACCAGCCGCCCGACCTCTGCAGCCACCGGCCCCGGCCTGACCATCCCCAAGGTAAGTGGGCGTCTTTTTATATATGTATTGGGTATTGGGGGTGGGGGTCTTTTTATATATGTAATGGGGGTGGGGGTCTTTTTATATGTATTGGGTATTGGGGGTGGGAGTCTTTTTATATATGTAATGGGGGTGGGAGTCTTTTTATATGTATTGGGGTGGGGGGGTCTTTTAATATGTATTGTGGGTGGGGGTCTTTTTATATGTATTGTGGGTGGGGGTCTTTTTATATGTATTGGGGGTGGGGGTCTTTTTTAATATGTATTGGGGGTGGGGGTCTTTTTTAATATGTATGAGGGTGGGGGTCTTTTTTAATATGTATTGGGGGGTTGGTATGTATTTTGTGGGGGGGGGATTGAGAGAGTGGGATAATTGACGGAAGGTGGGACGAGTGAGAGGAGAGAAGGGGTGAGGGAGGGAGCGAGAGAGGAAAAGAGGGAGTAAGTGTGAGATGCAGGGGAGATAAATACATGCGGGGCGAGAGGGGGAGAGTGAGGAAGAGGGAGTGAGACGGAGGGGAGAAAAAGATATGGGAAGAGGTGGGGGGAAATAGAGGGGCTCACAATACCACCGATACCGGGGGGGGGGGCTGGATGTAACTAGTCCTGCGCCCCAGGAAATCCGTCAGCGGCCCTGGCTGGACACCGCAGATATCGGCAGACAATAGGCTGCAGACGCACTTACCAGAACACCCTCCTACTGTCTCTGTACGTTCTTCCTACCAATTAGATTGTAAGCTCTTCAGAGCAGGGACTCCTCTTCCACAATGTTACATTTATGTCTGAAACACTTATTCCCATTACCTGTTATTTGTATTATTTGTTATTGATTGTCACGTGTATTACTGCTGTGAAGCGCTATGTACATTAATTAATGGTGCTATATAAATAAAGACATACATACATACGTACATACATACATATAATAGGCACCATGAAGGCTTAGCCGGGGGACCCCTCTGCTGCTCAGCGATGTCTCACTTACATACAGACGTGTGGGGACCGTTGACGCCTTAAACAAGAGCCGCACGCTGTCACCTTTAATCCCACAGGTGCCAGAGGAACCTGTAACGGCCCACCCAGCACTGAAGAGGTTAATGCTGTCTGGTGAAAAGCTGCACTATTAGGCACGTTATTTTGTTCCATTCCCAGCTAACAACGTAGGTAGAAAAGCCGGGTATTTCCCTGGGCACTAATATAAAAGAGGGACTGCAGCTTTAAGAGCCGTGCTCCATCTTATCATGAAAATATGTTACTCAAATATATCCCAACACATTCGCATCCGGGCTTTTACAGAACCAAGTTCTGGTACTGTTCGTACAATCAACATATATTCATTAAACATTGAGACAAAGCTCTTTTCATAGTTTAAAAAAAATGTCTTCCTATAATAAATACTTATTTACCTATAAAGAAGTAGAAATATAAAAAGCAGAGGTACCGGCAGTTTGCAAATATAATACTATTCTGCACTGCTCTGTGACCATCACTCCTAACACGGGATGCAACGTATTCAAAATATACCCTGTGTAAAAATATATTTGTAGATGTATTGTATTGTATTGTATTGTATTGTATTGTATTGTATTGTATTGTATTGTATTGTATTGTATTGTATTGTATTGTATTGTATTGTATTGTATTGCTGACATGAAATCAAACAGTTTCCAGGCAAAACAAAAAATGTGCAGTATTTAGCAAGCAGCAGCATTAGACCGCCATCTAGTGGACATGAGAAATAGGGCATGAGAAATATAAAGCTATTGCAGATGCAGACACAAGATCTTTAATGTATGTATCTTTACTTATATAGCGTCTGCAGTGTACTCAGCGCTTTACAAAAGACCATTGGATTCCACCTGAGGGAGAGTGTAGCCCTGGTAGGATTTTGGGCTATATTTCTATCCTCCTCCTGCGCAGTAATCCCTGTTAAGGGCAGGTCCGCCAGGAGTTATCATGGGTTTCCCCCACCTCAAGCACTTGCCCTGAAATGGTGGAGGTAGGTCACCTGACCCTGTGTCCAATCAAGAGACACAGGGGCGGTGCCTGCTGAAACCATAAAGAGCAGTGCACTTCCTATTTAGTGGTGTTAGCTTTAGGTGTTAGCTCTAGGTTCTAGTTGTGGTAGTTGTGGTAGTGAGTTAGGATCCAGATGAGTAGAGCTGATAGATATAGGTAGGTGGACCAAGTACCTCTCACCCTGCTTAGGGTGTGACGGAAGAGCTAGCCCCACTCTGGGTGGCCCTGAGGCCCAGAGTGGAGGCAGGGGACATCCTGAATGAGTACAGCTGGCTAGCAGCATTACACCGCCATCTAGTGGACATGAGAAATAGGGCATGAGAAATATAAAGCTATTGCAGACACAAGATCTTTACTTATATAGCGTCTGCAGTGTACTCAGCGCTTTACAAAAGCTACAATACAGTACAGGGAATTATAATACAATAAGTGCAACAAACAAAATCAAACTGAAAAGTAAACCCCTGCCCCAGTGTGCTAACAATCTAAGATGAATAAAGAATGTATTAAATTCCCCTCCCCCTCCCCTCCCCTCAATCTCTTGCTCCCCTCGAGGGAGATGAGTGGGCAAGAGAGATGATTGGGGGGGGGGGGGGGGGGGGGGGGGGGGGGGGAGAGCAAGAGATGATGGGGGGGGAGAGAAAGAGATGATGGGGGGGAGAGCAAGAGATGAAGGGGGGAAGCGCAAGAAGTGACGTGGGGGGCGAGCAAGAGGTGACGTGGGGGTGGGGAGAGCAAGAGGTGACGTGGGTGGGGGAGAGAATAGAGGTGATTGGGGTGGGGGAGAGGTGATGTGGGGGGGGAGCAATAAAGGTGATGTGGGGGGGAGAGCAATAGAGGTGATGTGGGGGGCGTGAGGAGATTGGGGGACAAGAGCGCGTGGGGGAAGCGCCAAAGAGAGAGTGCAGGGGGTGAGAGCACTGCGCTCTGTGGGCGGAAGAGAAGAGAGATGGGGGGCAATAGAATGGGGGCATAGTGCGGGGGGCAGAGAGGTGGGCAAGAGTATAGATGGATGGGGGGAGAAAGAGGCTGTTATGGGGGGGGAACAAGATGCGTAGTATGATTTTTGTGGACGGTGGAGAGTTCCCCCATATATGACTGTTGTATCCTTTAGTGTGCTCCGCTGCTAGGAGATAGTGCTTTGATGCGTTCCCGGTCGGGGGGGACGTAGAATGATGGTGGGGGCGACGTACCGATATCGTTGGGGGGCGCATAGGAGTGGGACGGGGGTCCCGCCCGCGTCTAGTTCGGGGAGGAGTTGCTGTTGGGGGATTGGATAGCCAATCTGAAGGTGAGTGGGAGTTGGGTAGCAATAGAGGTGATGTGGGGGGGGGAGAGCAAGAGAGGTGATGTGGGGGGGGGGGGGGAGAGCAAGAGAGAATGGGGAGAGCAAGAGCAACAAATAGTTGATATGATACAAGCTTTCAAACCTCTCTGGGTTCATCAGGTCCGGCAGAAATACAGAAACAGAGGATATTATACTGTGCAAATTAACTGAGGAGCCGTAAGAGGCTACACTCTCTATTGTATTGTAATAGGGACCTAGACAGTCAGGAGACGTGAAATAGAACAAGAGGATGAAAAACACACACACAACACACACACCCAACGAACCCACACCACAGCACACACACACGCACACAGCACACACACACACACACACACACCACCACACACACACCACACACACACCCACACACCACACACAAACCCACAGCTTACATGAAAGGGATCATCCCATAATGTTTTACCCTTGGTATGTTGCCAAAAATGCTCCTCACAGTACTAATGGTTCCGTAAGCACAGTTTCGCCACAGCGAGCCGGGGGGGGGGGGGGGGGGACCTGTTCTATCGAACAGTCAAAAGACGTGGGAGGAGGAGGACCTGTTTTTGTCTATCCACAGGCAAATACCGGGGGGGGGGGGGGGGATCGACTGTTCTATCAAACAGCAAAAGTCCGGGGGTGGGAATGTTCTATCGCAACAGCAGAACGGGCGGGTGGTGGGGGGGGGGTGGGTGGGGGACCTGTTCTAATCCAACAGCCCCCCACGAAAGCAACGGGAGCAAGGGGTAGGCGGGACCTGTTCTATCTATCGCAATCAGCAGAAGCCGGGGGGGGGGGCCTGTCTATAAACCATCACATCGCACGCAAAAGAGCCGGTGGGGAACACTCTTTCTATCAAACAGGCAAAAAGCCCGCTGGGGGGACACACTGTTAGATCCAACAACAAAAGGTGCCGGGGCGGGGACACTGTTCTAATCGATCAAAACAGCAACAAAGCCAGAGGGGAGGGGGGGGGGGACACTATTTCTAATCGCAACAAGCAAAGCCGGGGGGGGACCTGTCAAGTCGCAACAGCGAAAGCACGTGGGGGGCGGGGGGGGGGACCTGTTCTATCCAACAGCAAAACCGGGGAGGGGGGATACCTCGTTTCTATCACCAGCAGAAGCCGGGGGCGAGGAGGGGAGGTGGGGGGGGGGCCTGTCGTATAAAAATATACCACACATGTGCAAAAGCCGGCGGGCGGGGAACACTGTTTCTATCAAACAGCAAAGCTCGGCCTGGGGGGGACATCACCTGTTCTACCAACAACAAAAGCCGGGGGGGGGGGACCGTATAGCTCAACAGCAGAAGCCCGGGGGGGGGGGGGGGACCTGTTATATACCACCCGAGGGGGGGGCGAACGATATCAAACAGCGGGGAGAAAGGATACTGGCCACGTGCTCTCGAACGCCAGCGTTAATTAAATAAATAAGTGTTTGAAAAGCTTAAAAAAAATGGGCGGCGATTCCCGCAGGTCCCGGCGCGCATGCGCAGTGCTAAGCAGGGGCCGACTCCCAGAGTGGGAGGAGGGGGAAGTATACGGACAGATATCCTGCGGCCCGCTTCCCCCCCCGCTCCACAACGTGGGACCGGAGGGGGGAATACCAGATCCTCCTGCGCCCGCTTCACCCCCCCTCGGCTCCCACAGTGGGACGGCGGGGGAAGTACCAGATCCTCCTGCGGCCCGCTTCCCCCCCCCTCCGCCCCAAGTGGAGACGGAGGGGGGAAGACCAGATCCTACCTGCGGCCCGGCTCCCCCCCCTCGCTCTCAAAGCGTGGGAACGGGGGGGAGCAGTAACAGATCCTCCTGCGGCCCGCTCCCCCCCCCCTCCGCTCCAGAGTGGGAATGGAGGGGGAAGAGTCACCAGATCCGCCTGCGGCCCCGCTTCCCACCCCCCCGGCCCCAACGTGGACGGCGAGGGGAAGTACCAGATCCTCCTGCGAGCCAGCTTCCCCCCCCTCGCTCCAACGTGGGGATCGGAGGGGGGGAAGTAGCCAGATCATTCCAAGAGGCACGCTCTCCCCCCCCCCCGCTCCCACGTGGCGAGAGGGGGAAGTACCAGTATCCTCCTGCGGCGCCGCTCCCCCCCCCACCACCTCGCTCCGTGGGACGGGGGGAGGAACTAGTACAGATCACTCTGCGGCCCGCTTACCCCCCCCTCGCTCCAAACGTGGGACGGAGGGGGAAGTTACCAGTATCTCTGCGGCCCGCTTCCAACACTCGAGCCAACGTGGGACGGAGGGGAAGTACCAGATCCTCCTGCGGCCCGCTCCCCCCCCACCTGCTCCAAAGTGGGAGGAGGGGAAGTACCAGATCCTCAGCGGCCCGCTCCCACCACCCCCACCTCTCGCTCCCGATGGGACGGGGGGAAGTCGCAGATCATTTTCCCTGCGGGACCCGCTTCCACCCCCGACCATACGCTCACCAACAGGAGTGGGACGGAGGGGGACACAGTACCGACATCCTGCGGCCCCGCCCCCACCCGCTACTCCCCCCCCTCGCTCCCACCGTGGCGGAGGGGGAAGGACGGAGGGGGAAGTACCAGATCCTCCTGCGCCGCTCCCCCCCCTCTCGACTCCCCCGAGTCCACCTCCCACGCCCCAAGCCACTTCCGCTCCCGGGCCAGGCTAACGCAGGAATATCAGGGGCAAGGAGGGGAAAGACGTCGGGCGGCAAACCTGCAACCAACCCGGTCAAAGGTAAGTCACCCCACCAGTTCACGTCCACCCACAATTACAAACCACACTATAGTCGATGATTCCCACCCCACCCCAGTCATCGTCTCCCAACCCACCACTCGTCACTGTGTAACAGTCAGCTGGTCACACGGTCACGTCATGTGTCACTACAGTGTCCAGATTGTCACGTCACCCAGTCAGGTCACCCACCCGCAGTCACTGTCACCCACCCAGTCACTGACCCACACCAGTCACTGTCACTCCCCCACCCGTCACCCCCCCCAGTCACTCCCCACCCACCCACGTCACCCACCACCCAGTCGATGTCACACCACCCAGTACTGTCCCCATACACCCGTCAGTACCACTCACCCGTCACTGTCAGCGCACCCAGTCACTGTCACAACCCAGTCCACTGTCTACCCACTAGTCACTGTCACCCAGCACTGACCCAGTCACTGTCCTTCCACCCCACCCCAGTCACTGTCCACCCACCCAGTCACTGTCACCCACCAGTCATGTCACACACCAGTCACTTACACCCCAGTCACTGTCACACCCAGTCTGTCACACCACCCAGGTCACTGTCACCCAACCAGTCACTGTCACCCACCCACTCCAGCTGTCACACCCACCGCAGGTCAAGTCACCCACCCAGTCACTGTCACCACACAAGGTCACCACAGTCACTGTCACCCCCACCCACCGTCACCACCCCCAGGTGACACACTGTCACTGTCACCCAGTCAGCACCCACCCAGTCCCACCTAGTCACGCACCACCCAGTCACTCACTGCACCACCGTCACCCACCCAGTTCAGTCAATGTCACCCACCCAGTCACTGCACCGTCACCCACCCAGTCACTGTACCCACACCGTCAATGTCACCAACCCATCAGTCACTGTCCACCCAACCCAGGTCACTGTCACCCACACACTGTCACCCCACCAGTCAGTCACCCACCCAGTCACTGTCACTACCCAGTCACTGTCACTCACCCATGTACCCACAGTCAACTGTCACCCACACCAGTCACTGTCAGTACCACCCAGTCGCACGTGCACCCACCAGTCACTGTCACCCACACAGTCACTGTCACCCACCACCGTCACCACCCAGTCACTGCCACTCGGAACCCAGCCCAGTCACTCTTGCACTGTCACCCACCCAGTCACTGTCACCCCCCAGTCAATGTCACCCACCCAGACGTCACCCACCCAGTCACTGTCAAGCCACCCACCCAGTCACAGTCACCCACCCAGTCACTGTCACCCACCCAGTCACTGTCACCCACCAGGCACGTCATGTCACCCACCCACCCCCACCGGTCACCCACCCAGTCACGTCACTGTCACCCCACCACGTCACGCCCCCAGTCACCGTCCCAGTCACCCACCCAGTCACTGACACTTGTCACCCACCCGAGTCACATGCCCACTGTCACCCACCCAGTCAGCTGTCACCCACCCAGTCAGCTGTCACCACCAGCAGTCACCCCGACCACCCACCAGACACTGTCCACCCACCCAGTCACTGTCACCCACCAGTCACCGTCACCCACCCAGTCAGTGTCACCCCCAGTCAGTGTCACCCACCCAGGTCACTGTCACGTCACCACCCACCGTACCCACCCAGTCACTGTCACTGTCACCACCACCGTCAACCACCCGTCATGTCACGTCACCCACCCACGCACCCACCCAGTCACTGTCACTGTCACCACCCACCGTCACCACCAGTCACTGTCCCAGTCAACCCACCCACCGTCACCCACCCAGTCACACCACCCAGTCACCACCCAGTCACCTCCCAGTCACCCACCAGTCCCAGTCACCACACAGTCCAGTCACCCCCCCAGTCAACCCAGTCACCCACCCAGTCACTGTCACCCACCCAGTCCCTGTCACCCACCAGTCATGTCCCACCCAGTCACCCACCCAGAGTCACTGTGAACCCCACCCAGTCACTGCAACCACCAGTCACGTCAGTCACTGTCCCACCCAGTCACTGTCACCCACCCAGTCACTGTCACCACCAACAGTGTCACACCACCCAGTCACTGTCACCACCCAGTACTGTCAAACACAGTCACTGTCACCCACCCAGTCACCGTCACCCACACAGCACGTCCCCACCAGTCACTGTCACCCACCCAGTCAGGTCACCCACCCAGTCACGTCACCCACCCAGTCACTGTCACTGTCACCCACCCACCGTCACCCACCCAGTCACTGTCACTGTCACCCACCCACCGTCACCCACCCAGTCACTGTCCCAGTCACCCACCCAGTCACTGCCACTGTCACCCACCCAGTCACTGCCACTGTCACCCACCCAGTCACTGTCACCCACCCAGTCACTGTCACCCACCCAGTCACCGTCACCCACCCAGTCACTGTCACCCACCCAGTCACTGTCACCCACCCAGTCACCGTCACCCACCCAGTCAGTGTCACCCACCCAGTCAGTCGTCACCCACCCAGTCACTGTCACTGTCACCCACCCACCGTCACCCCACCCAGTCACTGTCACTGTCACCCACCCACCGTCACCCACCCAGTCACTGTCACTGTCACCCACCCACCGTCACCCACCCAGTCACTGTCACCCACCGCACCCCCAGTCCACTGTCCCCAGTCACCCACCCACCGTCACCCACCCAGTCACCCACCCAGTCACCCACCCAGTCACCGTCCCAGTCACCCCCAGTCCCAGTCACCCACCCAGTCCACCCAGTCACCCACCCAGTCCCAGTCACCCACCCAGTCCCTGTCACCCACCCAGTCACTGTCACCCACCCAGTCACTGTCAACCCAGTCACTGTCACCCCACCCAGCACGGTCCACACCCGTCACTGTCACCCACCCAGTTCACTGTACCCACCCCCAGTCACTGTCACCCACCCAGGCACTGTCACCCACCCAGTCACATGTCACCCACCAGTCACCTGTCAACCCCCAGTCACTGTCCCCACCCAGTCACTGTCACCCACAGCACGTCCCCACCAGTAACACGTCACCCACCCAGTCACCGTCACCCACCACGTCACGTCACCCACCCAGTCACCGTCACCACCCCAGTCACCGTCACCCACCCAGTCACCGTCACCCACCCAGTCACCGTCACCCACCCAGTCACCGTCACCCACCCAGTCACCGTCACCCACCCAGTCCGTCACCCACCCAGTCACCGTCACGTCCACCAGTCACCGTCACCCACCCAGTCACCGTCACCCACCCAGTCAATGTCACCCACCCAGTCAGTGTCACCCACCCAGTCAGTGTCACCCACCCAGTCACTGTCACTGTCACCCACCCACCGTCACCCACCCAGTCATGTCACTGTCACCCAACCACCGTCACCCACCTAGTCACTGTCACTGTCACCCACCCACCGTCTCCCACCCAGTCACCGTCTCCCACCCAGTCACCGTCTCCCACCCAGTCACCGTCTCTCCCACCCAGTCACCGTCTCCACCCAGTCACCGTCTCCCACCATCACGTCACCGTGTCTCCACCCAGTCACGTCTCCACCCAGTCACCGTCTCCACACCAGTCCACCGTCTCCCACCCAGTCACACCGTCTCCCCACCCGTCACCGCGTCTCCCACCCAGTCACCGTCACCCACCCAAGCAGTCACCGTGCTCACCGTCACCCACCCAGTCACCGTCCTACCCACCCAGTCACCGTCTCCCAACCCAGTCACGTCATCCAACCCAGTCACCGGTGCACCACCCAGTCACCGTCACCCACCCAGTCACCGTCACCCACCCAGTCCCCGTCACCCACCCAGTCACCGTCACCCACCCAGTCACCGTCACCCACCCAGTCACCGTCACCCACCCAGTCACCGTCACCCACCCAGTCACTGTCTCCCAAAGTCACTGTCTCCCACCCAGTGACTGAGTGAGTGCCTGAGTGGGTGAATGACAGTAGAATGTCTTTTGTTGAAAATATAAAAATAAACAAGTTGCATTGTAAGACATTGGCGGCCCTGGTTCTATCCAACAGCAGAAGCCCGGGGGGGTGAGCGGGGGGGGAGGGCACTGTTCTATGCAGGCTTCTGGAATAATCTCCTTAAATTACATTTTAATTCAATACATTTGAGTTTCTCCCCATACAATACTACAGTAAGACTATGATACTATCTGTATACTGGCAGTGATTGTCCGCACCTGGGCGAGGTCTGTCTATGCAGAAGTTCAATATTTCCGAGCTCTATATGCATACAGCTGTTTACACCCAAAATGTTGGTAACCTTCCTACCGCTCTTTACCTTAACACCTGCAGTGCCAGAAGGTCCGGTCACCTCCGTCCGGGCACCGATGGACCACATGACTGCTCTTCGGAGCGATCACGTGATCCCCTCTGGGTACCGGCCGCTGGACCTGAAGGGGAGAGATGCCTCCTTCAGAGTAATTAAAGATGTGTGCTCCACTGGATCGGCAGACCCCGACACTTCTACAAAACGAGCAAACGGTCAGGGCACCGCCAGTCCTAAGGGCCTCCCGGGTGGCACTCTCATGGTATACGCTGTACGCCATTAAGGGCCTGGGGCGGGGGCTGCAGCTCAGACCCTGCACAGTGGTAAAATGAGAGCGCCGGTTTAAGGTTTGCGTTACCTACCTTTCCTCCGTACAATGAACTCAAATTTGGCAGGTACTAGTGTGTCCAAGCTGACGTTCAGGACGTCCAAACCGGCTTCCTTCAGCTTGGGCAGCTGTCTTGCCAAGTTGATGCCGTTCGTTGTAACCGCAATGGTCTTCAGTCCTTCCAGCTTCCGCAGCTGAGCTGCAGCAAGGAGCAACAAGGTTAAAGATGTACAAATAGACCAATTCCGTGTGTGTGTGTGTGTGTGTGTGTGTCACAATCGCAAATATTCAATCCCCTTCAAGTAACAACTGATAAGTTTCCCTTTTGTCTATGCCTGCCGAGTTCAGTATATCAACTATTTATTAATGATGGCTTCAGAATTACTATACAAGCAATAGACAAAGAAAAAAAAAGTTGAGGACTGACTGTCTTATTAACAAAAGACATTAAATATGGTAAACACCTCCCCCCCCCCCCCCAAATAGATTTTTACCTTGGAGAACTTTTTAAACAGTAAAAATGCTTTTTCAAAGTCAATCAACTACATTTGACACATGAAACATTTATTTATAAAATGTTTTGCCAGGAAGTAATACATTGAGAGTTACCCCTCGTTTTCAAGTATGTCCTGGGCACGGAGCTATAATGACAAATTCATGGTTACAAATACATAGTTACAATGAGTGAAATGGGTTATACATTATATACAAGACATAGCATGCACAGTTAGAGATAATATATATTATGGGCGTATATAACAGTTACAGACCAGATTAAAATGTGAGACAGATTTAGTTTTGAAAGAACTTAGACTGGTGGCAGAATTGAGATTCTCCGGTAGACTGTTCCATTTATGGGGTGCACGGTAAGAGAAGGAGGAGCAGCCGGATACTTTGTTGAGCCTTGGGACCATGAGCAGTCTTTTGGAGTCAGATCTCAGATGACAAGTGCTGCATGTGGTAGGGGTGAGGAACTTGTTCAGATAGGTGGGTAGCTGCCCATAAAGTATTTGAAGGCAAGAGAAGAAAGGTGAGCTTTGCGTCTAGACTCATGTGATGACCAATCCAGTTCTTTGAGCACTTCGCAGTGATGTGTGTTGTGAGGACAAAAGCGGCATATTGAGTTGTAGAGGGTATCAAGTTTGCCAAGGTGAGTTTGGGGTGCCGTGCAATATACTATGTCCCCATAGTCTATATTTGGTATCAACATGCCCCTGTGCTTCGTTTTCTTTCACTCTAAGACGGTCTGTCCCTTTTAATCCACCCAGTGATGGAACGGAATACCAGGCATGTAATAAAACAAAGCTTCCTGATCCTATCAAACAATATAAATAACACAGCAGCCAAACTACAAAATGTTTGCCAAGAACATAGTTACCTACTCAATTAAAACTAAAACAAATGGAAACTCTGAAAATAAATCCCCATTTATATCAGATTAGGAGAATATAGTTGGGCTCTGGGAACATTAGATACATATTAGGCACTGACTCCCAATCCCATTACAGCAGCTGTTAAGGCGTGACATACTGTATAGAGCACAGGACTGATCTCGGCCCCGGGTCACACAGCACTGCATGCACACAGCAACAAGACGCTTTCTAACTTCATCAGCAGCAAGGAACATCGGTACACAGAGAAGGAACTAGTGACTGGGAGCAGGGATCCGCTTACTGCAATGCCTCGCGCTGTACCTTTCGGAAGCCTTTGTAATAATGTATTTAACCCTTTCACTTCCAGAGAAGCTGCAGCAATGGTTTGCAATGTACTGTAATGCTACAGTATGTGTATTACTGGTTCCGTGGGGTCTAAACATTGATTTTGACCTCAAGGCTTTTTTGAAGGAAGATCAACATCTCTTCCATAACCAAATAGACCATATGATTCTGCGTTGCACGGTTTTTCTCTTTCTCTGCTTCCCGCTATCCTCCGCATTGTAAGAACAATAATTATTACTAATTCGATTCTCATTATGTGTGCTCCTCAGCTGCATTATGTACCGCAGTCATGAATTCCCACACCGGATTTAGCTATTAATATATATACGGGAGGCAGTAGGAGCGTACGGCGCAGATCAGGCACCGTTCAGCACCGTCGGAGAGTTTGACATCTCGTCGCCACAGCAGGTCTGGGAAACGGCGCAACACGCAGACTATCCTGATGCCTATGAGAGGGGATACTCTCAGATTATCCACCCGCTTATCCCACTTAGGTCTAGTAACAAATGCAAAGGAAAGGGGTGGTAAGTGCGCAACCGAAACAAACTCCCACGTGAAACGTGCTAGTAAAGCAATATTGGAGTGATAGGACCTTAATTTGGTGGGTCGCTGGACTGCGTCTGCAGCCGTCGTGAAGGGGTGGCTCAACACCCCTGCTGCTAGAGAAGTGAAACAAAAACAAGAAAAAATAGGGTTTGACCCCAATGTATCGAGGCTACTAACCAGGCACTATGGAGTATGTCTTGATAGAAGATTTGACGCCAGTGTAATAAGCAATATGGGTAATAAAATAATCAGGGTACCTCCGATACTAACTAGGGGAGTGGGGCACTGGAAAACCGGTAGAGGTACGAGGGGACACCTCCCAAGGGGGCGCCCCCAAGTAAATCACAGCCCGGCTACCAATAAAACCTCACCTGTCTCCCCTGTGTACCGCGTGGAGGTCCTCTGAAAGCCGTTCCTGTTTACTCCGGGAAGCTTGCTCTGGAGGCTCTGTAAGCTGGAATCCCGGTGTAACTGGCGTCTGCGTGCTCCAACCGGATATAACTTCTTGGTGGGGTAATGGCCCATGGTGGAGAGGTGTTCGTGGTGTGCTTTCAGTTGAAATTATGGCTATTGAGGGAACTATCACCTACATGATGCTAAATATAATATTGCCAATTATCCACACTTTGTATAGTGTTATTCTTATATATTATGTAATTCAATTCTATGATATATGGAATTTACTTTATTATCTTCATGAATGTTATGCTTCCCATTATCCACTATCTCACCAGATCAAAGTATTAGTTACCCATTAAATATCTTATCAAATATTACATCTGATACCAGTATTTGAACATATAGCTTTGTATGGTTTTAACACTATTCAGCATCATTTATGCTGCTTTTTTATCTTGTTTAACAATGTATGTAATTTTTGTATTTTTTGTATGTCCTCCCATATGGTGAGTGACGGGATATAGGCAATCATCTAATTAATTATAGGTAATCATCTGATTAATTATATGCAGGTGTAAGTTAAGTCTACCTGAGAGATGATTGGCTGTTGACCTGGCTCACCCCCTATATGAAGAGAGACATTTTGCATAGACAGCACTCTTTGAAAAAGTCCTGGTTTGGACGAAACGCGTCAGAGTGATCATGCTGATGTACATTGCTGGTTGTCAATAAAGTTTTTTATATTCATACGTTGGCTGTGGAATATGCTGTGAACCACGGAAGTATTCAACCTTTTTTACTTGAAACAAAAACAAGGCGCACAACGCACATAGTAAAGTAAAACGTATTGATCTAATAACATTTTTTTAAAGTTCTGCGTACATCAATTGGTAAAAAACAAGCATTGGGTTAGTGGGGTTACCACACGCTGAGTCTACTGTTTTTCTTGCTCTCACAGCCTTTTGCTTTTCAAAAACCAGGACACCCTAAATTACGAGCAGTTACTATACCAGCACATTTTATACAAACGCCAAGAAAACATTTTTGGTTTTATTTTATTTTTTTACGAATGTACGAATTTTGAGCCCGATACCCCAGTAAATCCGCTTTCTGGAAAAGTACCTTATTATCCACTTGACCAGTTTAAGACGCCGCAGAGTTAGGAAACGCATCTTTTATTAATGTAACTTTACAATAATAATAATAATAATAATAATAATAATAATGTGGTTGTTTACAGAATATAGGCATTTCTTGCCAGGAAGGAAAACACTGAGAAAAACTGGGGTGAATTAAGGTGAGGAACACGGCGTGGTGTAAAGGTGCGATCCCGTAATACTACACTAAGTCAGACTTTTGTGTACTGAACAAAACAGGTTTGGGAGAGGCTTAAATATGCCGGGTTAAGGAGGAGAGGAATTCAAACAAACATTTGAGGAGCTACTGGATATACCCCCCGACAATTCTGTCCTACACCATGCTCGGGCACACAACGATAGATGGTATATTAATAAAAGAGCAGTGTAAATTGCATGTGTGGTACGTATTGACCTTGTGACACTCGGGGATGGGTAAAGTCTCTGGCACGCACATGTCTTGTATATAATGTATACCCTGTTCACTTATGTAACTATGTATTGTAACTCTCAATGTATTACGTCCTGGTAAAACATTTTATAAATAAATAAATACATAAGGAAACTTTGTATCAGTCCTGAACACCTTTGCCACTGCGCTAAGTTTTGTTTTATATGCCTGACCCAGCGTTGGTCGGCCAAAAGACAGATATTAATGTTACTTAACCTTTATTACTAAGAATCTCTCCCCTCCCACCCCCCAAAAAAAACCTAGGAAATAGCAACTTATCCTTTTAACTGCTATGTGAAGGTGTCAATTCTCTCTTAAACACTGAACTACAAAATGTGGAAGACTTGCATTAAAATGTAATTCCCCCTATGAATTGGGAATGACGTTGGGTAAAAGTGACAGCTGTGATTGTGTCCGACAACAATTGGAGCCAATCCCAATGTTCCCAAGTGTCATCCATATGACACCTGCAGAGGCAAAAAGATGGTATGTCCCGGGCAGGAAAAATGGAGAAGGTCATTGATTGGTTTACGACTCAGACAGTGGCTCACCTATGATATCCACCACATCTGGGCGGATCAGGGGCTCTCCACCGGTCAGACGGATTTTATCCACTCCTTCCTTCACGAAGAGCCGGGCAAGAGTGAGGATCTCCTGCGCAGTGAGGAGCTCAGACTTGGACGTCAGCTTCACCCCCTCTTCTGGCATACAGTACTGACCTTAGATAACAGAGAAACACTTCTATCATAACATGGTCTTCTCACCACTGGATGGTACAGAAAGAGGGAGCTGCAGGCACAGGGTTCACACCCATTTATCAAATCCTATCCATCTAGCTTAACGTCAGTTGTAGGCACCATGATATACAGTACACCACAAGACACACACACACACACGACTACATGTACACACACACACATCACCAGACACCACACACACACACACACACACACACACGACACCACACAACACACACACAAACACACCCACACACACCACACACACACCACACACACGGCCCCACACACAACACACGGCCCCCACACACACACGGCCCCCACACACACACGGCCCCCACACACACAACGGCCCCAACACCACATTCACGCCAACACACACACGGCCCCCACAAAACTACGTGGCCACACACACTAACACACGTCCCTCGCAACACAACTTCCGGCCCCACACACACATCGCCACCAAACACACACAAGGCCCCAACACACCCCTACACGGCCCCCTACACAAACACGAACCCACACACACACTTCCCCCACACACACACTTCCCCACACACACACACTTCCCCACACATACACACACACACCATTGGGGGCCTTCATTCAGCAGTGGAAGAAGAGGAGATAGGTGTATGGTGATATAGAGATAGAGACCACTACCTGATGAAGAAGGCCTCCCCAATGTGTGACACACGCAAGTTATTTCTTGGAACAATAAATAACTTTTTTTTGCATTATTCACAAGTGGAATGGGACTACCGCGGTGTGAATCCTACCGGACCGCATCAGTCTGGAAGAGACGCGCAGAGAGAATAGAGCGAGGTGCGCAGAGAGGGGGATCCATTCTGTCTACCCTCACGGCGCGTCCCTTACAGACAGGTGCAGCCCAGTAGGATACACACCGCAGGACTCCCATTGAGAAGCAGGGACCTCCGCTGTGTTAATCCTGATGAGCAATTAGTCTGGCTGTGGGGGTCTCTGTGAGCACGCAGGTACCAGGACCCAACGCCTGGTGGATTCCGCGCCGACTGTGTGACCAACCATTGTGCTACATCCGCATACACACACATATATACGCACATACAGGTGGAATCCTTGGTTCCCTTTGCTCCCAGGTGGGACTGCGCCTGTGATGGGCACTTACATCGGAGGTTGCATTTCTCAGTCAGCGAGATCCTAAGGTAGTTGTGCTGTCGGCCAAAGCTGTCAGTGAGGAAAGCAGAGAAAGGCAACGGGTGCTCTTTCAGAAACCCTTTTCTCTCTGTGCTGGACAAGCCCTGCGGAGACAGAAGACACCACTGTTTACAACCAGAACCACCACCTGCATGTATGCCCAGGAAACACTTCAACCCTGCGAGCAGGCGCCTGTGTACAGTACACACTGCTTCCCTGTGGAGCTCAGGTGACTTCATAGCATCATGAACTGGAACCAAAAACCTTAGACAGTACAAAAACACCATTAATTAATTAGGGCAAATTGGAATTCCAGGACTGGGATGAAACTTCCTTCCAAACCCAGAGCATGACACGCGGTATAAAAATACTGGGAACCTCACGTGTCACACGGCTGCTCCTTGTGACCATGGATCTCCATAGAGAAGGGGCGCTCAACGGAAGTCCTCAAGCCCCCCAAATAGGTCAATCAGTCCCAGCTTCAGCACAGATGGCTCAATCAGAGGCTCAGTTGAAGACTAAGCCTCTGATTGAGCCACCTGCGCTGAAGCTTGGATTAATTGAGCCACCTGTGCTGAAGCAGGGATATCCTTAAAAGCTGACCTGTTGGGTGGGGGGGGGGGGGGGGAGGGGAATTTGAGGACTGGAGTTGAGTATGGCTTTAGAGAGAATATGTTACACCAGCTGCGGACATGCTCTTATCATATCTGCCATGCTGCAGTGCCCGTCCCGGCTGCCACCTTACCCATAGTAACAGGGGTGGGCTTTATAACAAGGAGAGTCCTTCTCTATTAGAAACGGTTAGAAGGCAACAATGAGAAAGTAATAGTGGAAGTCAGAGCTCTGCAAGGTGAACACCAATAATGACTTCTGTGCTTTAGTGAAGCAAATAATAATACAGATATAATAATAGTTTTTTTTATTGTATTTACTGCCAACAGTTTACGCACCGGTTTCCTACTTTTTTTTTGCAGGCATGGATTTCTGACAGGTTACAATCTCTGTTTTTGGTGCCGGAGGCACAGGGAGATCAAGTGACTTGCACAAGGTCACAAGGAGTTGCACCAGGTTCCCCTGCATCAAATTCCGTGTCATGGTTACCAGTCAGTGTCCTTCACTGAGCCGCGCTCCATCAGTTCCAAATGCTCGAGATGGTTAGAAGTACAGATATAGCCGGCTTCACCGTCTCCTACCGTACCTTATGGTGGTGGGATATTGTGACATTCTGCATTATACCGGCAAGGTTGTGTTATTTGGAGAAGAAATGTCACGCGCTACATCTGTAGCAGACCCCAGTACTGTTTGAGGGCTGGACGCCCATTCTTAAGACTCTTGGACAGAACATGGAGATTAACCCCTTTCTTGCCATGGGTCCCTCGGTCAGTAGAGTAGGTGACCTTTGTAGGGTCACCATATTTTTCCCCGGGGAAAAATTTAGCGCAGGCGCGAACGGCAAGCGCCCCCCCCCCCCCCCCCCCCGCATGCACGGCTGGCCCAAAACCCGGGACATTTAAAATAAGTTGTGACCCGGCTGTTCCAGCTAATCCAGGACGTCTGGTCACTAACCCTTTGTCCTGTCACGGAGGCTATAACACAGATTTCCCAGGGTGCACAGCTTTGCACACTGTCCCTGTACATTGTGTGCATTACAGAGTTACACAATAGGAGGTCGAGAAACTCAAGTTCAGCCGGTGTTCATTTTAGACGACAGATACTCATCCTAGAGGAAGGCAAACAGAAAACCCCAGGGACACATCATCCAGGGGGAAAATTAATTCCTTCCTGACTAAATATTTGCAATAAGATTCCTCCCCATGTTTACTTATTTGGTATATAGCTGTATACCGTTCCAAAAAGATGTCCAACCTTTTTTTTTTAACAAATCTATTGTATCTGCCATCACAGTCTCCATGGGTAATGAATTCCACATTTTAACTGCCCTTACTGTAAAGAACCCTTTCCTTTGTTGCTGGTGAAATCTCCTTTCCTCCAACCTTAAGGGATGGCCCCGAGTCCTTTGTACTGCCCGTGGGATGAATAGTTCTTTTGAAAGCTCGTATTGTGTGACTTCTAGGGTTCATTACATCAGCAGACACACTCACTAACATTACAAAGCATACACACTCACTAACATTACATCAGCAGACACACTCACTAACATTACAAAGCAGACACACTCACTAACATTACAAAGCAGACACACTCACTAACATTACAAAGCAGACACACTCACTAACATTACAGCAGTACACACTCACTAACATTACAAAGCAGACACACTCACTAACATTACAAAGCAGACACACTCACTAACATTACAAAGCAGACTTACAACGTTTTTTTAAATATATAGCATCACAAACGTACATGATAGGCGCTCTACAATGCCATCATTTTATATATAACTATTTATCTAGCTCGTCTCACAATGGGACTAAAAGTGCTTAACAAAAATAAAAAATAACACAACATTTAAAGCTACAGTATAAAAGAAACCAAAGCACAAGATAAAACTTTAGACCAGGGCTGCAGAACATACGGCCCACCGGGGCACCCCGTGCGGCCCGCGACAGACCCCTTCAACCCCCCTTCCCTGGTAGGGAAAGAAGGACGCGCTCAAGTAGGAGCGCGCTCCAGCCGTGTCTGTGCGCGCTCTCCCCTAACCTCCCTCCTCCAGCACGGGGACGCGCTCTAGCAGTGTAGCGCGACTCGAAACTTCCGGGTCTGCTGCTAGAGCGCGCTTCCCTCACGCTTCCCTGCCGCCGCCCCACCACCATCACCATGTCAGCATGGGGGAGGCTGCTGACATGGGGGGGGGGGGTGCTGACATGGGGGGGGGTGCTTGACATGGAGGGGGGCTGCTGACATGGGAGGGGGGCTGCTGACAGGAGGGGGCTGCTGACATGGGAGGGGGCTGACATGGGGGGGGGCTGACATGGGAGGGGGGGCGTCTGACATGGTGGGGGGGCTGACATGGAATGGGGTGGGGGCTGCTGACATGGAATGGGGTGGGGGGTGCTGCTGACATGAGGGGGGCTGCTGACATGGGGGGGGCTGACATGGAGGGGGGGCTGCTGACATGGGAGGAGGGGCTGCTGGACATGGGTGGGGGGCTTGCTGACCTGGGTGGGGGCTGCTGCATGGGAGGGGGGGCTGGTTCTGACAGGGAAGGGGGCTGGCTGATGGTTGATTAATGAAATGCCTGAGTAAGCAGACAAGTCTTGAGCCTGTTCTTAAAGGCTTCTCGGACAGCACGAGGCAGAGAGTTACCGAGAGCAGGAAGATCGCGGCTAAAACCTGGGACCCCACAGGAAGTCGGGGAGATTTGGGGAACTTTCTCCAATGCAGGGGGGCGCAACATCACACCAAAAAGAAAAGAGACAAACACAAAATAGTGTAACACGTTCTTCAATGGAAAGGGAGTTGTGTAAACCAAGTATTCAGTATTACTTACATATTCCTTAACTATGAAAGGCAGATCCAAATCTGTGGCCCTTCTATGGAGTGATCGGGTAGTCAGCAAAGCGTGTAGGATAATTAGAGCAGGAATGCGATAGTGCAGATGTAGTATGTAAAGGGATCTTTATAAATCAATACGGTTCGACGTGCGCAGTGCGTACAAGTACCGCCCCTCAATGGGGCTGGGCCAGTACGCACATCCGCGCGCATTTGTCAGCCGAGCTTACGACTTGCGACGGAGGCGTGGCCACGCCCCCTCCGAAGGTTCAGCCAGTGAGGGTGAACCAGCCACGTGAGGTAATGGCCACCCCCCCCGCAAAAACCCCGACAGGCCCCCCCCCCCCCCGTCGCAATCTCTCACTCTTTCCACAGACCTCAGATTGCAGGGCGCTCGTGCTACAGTGCTGACTGGGACCACAGCCTTAGCATGTACACTCCTGCTACTCATTCTTTAAAGTGTTTAAAACGCGTATAAACTTCTGGTGTTAAAATGGACTCCTGAGGAAGCCTTTCAGGTAAAACACGTTGAATTGGGGAGACAGGGAAGCGTTCTCTCATCGTCTCAACATCCGGGATGTCCACCACATCCGGGACACAAAGTGGTCATGTAAAACGCGAATGCACGGAGGAGTGCGATAGCCGTGAGACAAACGACTGAGAACTCCAGAAGTGTATACGCTTTAAAGAATGAGTAGCGCGAGTGAACATTTCTATTGATTCATAAAGATCCCATTACATCTGCACTATAGTATGGTATTGTAGGTCTTTATTTATATAACACCTGTAATGTACATAGCGCTTCACAATAGCAATAGACGCGACAATCAGATAAATAACAAATAGTACAAATAACAGGTCATGGGAATAAGTGCTTCAGACAAAAGTAAAATTTAAGAAGACGAGAACCTGCTCTGAAGAGCTTACAATCTAATTGGTAGGTAGGAAGAACGTACAGAGACAGTAGGAGGGCATTCGGGTAAGTACGTCTGCAGGGGGCCAAGCTTTATGTAATGTGTATAGTATTAGCCACGGAGCTACTCATATGCTTCTTTAAGCAAGTGTGTCTTAAGGTGGGTCTTAAAAGGTGGATAGAGAGAGTGATAGTCGGGTATTGAGGGGAAGGGCATTCCAGGGGTGTGGGGCAGTCAGTGAGAAAGGTTTACGGCAGCAGAGGGCTTTAGATACAAATGGGGTAGAGAGAAGACATCCTTGAGAAGAACGCAAGAGTTGGGATGATGCATAGCGAGAAATTAGGGCTGAGATGTAAGGAGGGGCAGAAGAGTGTAAAGCTTTAAAAGTGAGGAGAATTGAGTGGGAGACGCGGGATTTGATGGGAAGCCAGGAGAGGGATTTCAGCAGGAGAGACACAGACAGATTTAGGAAAGAGTAGAGTGATTCTGGCAGCAGCATTTGGGATAGATTGTAGGGGAGACAGGTGAGAGGCAGGAGGGCCGGACAGCAGGAGGTTACAGTAACCGAGACGGGGGAGAATGAGGGCCTGAGTCAGAGTTTTAGCAGTCGAGCAACAGAGGAAAGGGGGTATCTTTGTAATATTGGAGTAAAAAGTGACAGGTTTTAGATACGTTTTGACTGTGAGAGGAGAATGTGAGAGAGGAGTCGAGTGTGACCCCTAGGCAGCGTGCTTGGGCTACTGGGTGGATGACAGTACTTCCAACAGTAATGTGGAAGGATGTAGTCGGGCCAGGTTTGGCAGGAAGTATGAGGAGCTCTGTTTTTTGTTTAAAATCGGTTGAGGGACGTCCAGGATGATATAGCAGAGAGACATTCAGAAACTTTGGTCTGTACAGCAGGTGTAAGGTCAGGGGTTGAAAAGTAAATTTCTGTGTCGTCAGCATAGAGGTGATATTTAAACCCAAGAGATGTGATTAGGTTACCTGGCAAAAGTGTGTACAGAGGAAAAAAAAAAAAAAGAGAACAGGTCCCAGAACAGAGCCCTGGGGTACCCCCTCAGAGAGATCGATAGAGAAAGACGAGGAGATGTTAGCAGAAGAGACTCTGAAAGTACGATGGGAGGTAAGAGAAGATCTAGGATAGAGCTTTGTTACGAATACCAAGAGTATGGAGAATGTGAAGGAGAAGAGGGTGGCCCACGGTGTCAAATGCTGCAGAGAGGTCAAGTAATATGAGCAGAGTGTAATGACCTCTGTCTTTGGCAGCATGGAGGTCATTAGTTATTTTAGTGAGGGCTGTTTCAGTGGAGTGAGCAGTGTGGAAGCCAGGTTGTAGAGGGTCTAGGAGAGACTAGGTGTTGAGAAAGTGGAGCAAGCGAGAGAATACAAGACGTTCAAGGAGTTTAGAGGCAAAAGGCAGGAGGGAGACAGGTCGATAGTTAGAAAGACATGTAGGGTCAATCTTGCTGTTTTGAGTAATGGTATAACTGTTGGATGTTTGAAGGAGGATGGAAAGGTTCCAGAGCAGAGGGAGGAGTTAAAAATGTGTGTGAACATAGGGATTATAGTAGGACCAAGAGGTTTTAGGAGATGGGAGGGAATGGGGTCAAGAGGGCAAGTGGTAGAGGGAGAAGAGGCGATCAACAGCGACAAATCCTCCTCTGAGACAGCGAAAGAGTCAAGGAAGGCAGGAGGAGAGTAAGGAAGCGTGTATGATGGGAGGAGGAAACAGAGGGGATGTTCTGACGTATGGATTCCACCTTTTCCTTAAAATAGTCACAAAGTCCTGAGGTGAGATGGAGGAAGATGAGGCAGCTGAGGGCGGTCTAAATAGAGAGTCAAAGACAGAGAAGAGTTGGCATGGGTTAGACTTGTGTGTTGATTAGTGAAGAAAAATAGGTTTGTTTAGCCTGAGAGAGGGCAGAGTTGAAACAGGATAGCATACATTTGTAGTGAAGGAAGTCTGCGAGAGTGTGAGATTTCTTCCAGAGGAACAAGTGGAGGAATGCAGCATGCACGTGTGGGAATTTAGCCAGGGTCTGGGGTTAGGAGGGGCGAGGATGGCAGAGAGGAAAAATCGGGGCATGTAGCAGTGAGGAGATAAGGCAGAGTTGTAGTTCCTGACCATGTTGTCAGGGTCTGTAGCAGTACTGAGAGAAGAGGGAGGAGCATAAAGTGGAATCAAAAGCTGGTAGGTTAATAGAGTGCTGGTTTTTGCAGAAACGAGGGGTAGGTGGAGATGGAGAAGGGGAGAAGCGAGTTTTTAGTGCAGACCAGGTCTAGGTAGTGGTCATCCTTGTGGGTGCTGGCTGCAGTCCACTGTTGAAGGCAAAAAGAAGAGGTTAGAGAGAGAATGCGGGAAACCCAAGGGAGAGAGGGGTCAATGTGGTAGTTGAAGTCCCCAAGAAGAAGAACAGGGGAGTCTAAGGAGAGAAAGAAAGAGCCAGGATTCAAAGTGATAGAGAAAGGCAGAGGGGGGGGGGGGGGGGAGCTTAGAGGTAGATGGGCGATAGATGACCACAACGTAGACAGGGAGGGGGTTGAAGATCTGGACAGTGAGCCTCAAAGGAGGGAAAAGCAAGAGGGGGGTATAGGAAGGGTTCGCAGAGAATAGAAAGGCAGAGAGGGGAGAGAAGAAGCCCAACGCCTCCACCCCTGCCATCAGGCGTGTAGGAGAAAGAAAGGCCACCTTAAGAGACGGCAGCTTCCAGAGCAGAGTCAGTCTGAGTGAGCCAGGTCTCAGTTATAGCAAATAGGAGCAGAGAGTGAGAAAGAAGTCATGCACAGAGAGGAACTTGTTAGAAAGGGAGCGAGCATTCCAAAGGGCACAGGAGAAAGGGAGAGAGGTGGAAGGGGAGTGGTATGAGGGTTGACACCAGAAGGAGTAGAAGTTGCATTTGGCAGGCGAGAACGAGAGTAAGTAGGAAAAAAAAAATCAGGGACCAGGATTGGGAGAGATATCCCAAGAAGCAAGGAGGAGAAGCATGGATAGAAATAGAATGTGTGAGGATTTGTAGGGGTGTGTTTTAGTGCAGGGGGTATAGCTGTATAGTGTCAGGGGGCGCAGGTAAGAAAGGAGTTCATGTGAACTGAAGTGGTGAAGGAAGGAGAGATGGAGATATATGAATAGTTAGAGACATAATGAGGTTGGTAGAAAGAAGTGCATAATTTTAAAAGAAGTGAGGCCATAGCAAATATAAATAGTAAAGGTGGCATGGTAGCAATAGTCAAGTGCTGAGATGTGCAGTCTTGGTTAGATAATACCCTCTTTTCAGTGTACAATTCAGGAATCGGCCAATAGGGGTTGTCCACTTGGTCACTCATTTTGAACTCCCTTTTAAACCCCAGACTGCATGCTACTTTAAACATGGGCTGTCACATTCCTTGTCTACGTGTCCTACAAGCTTTGCTGATTACCCCATCACTCCCATAGAAATTGCCACAGATTTGGATCTGCCTCTTATAATGAAAGAATATGCGAGTATTCTTCCCATTGAAGAACGTGTTACACAATTTTGCGTTTTTCGCTCTTCTTTTTGGTATGATACTGCACTCCTCTACCTTGGAGAAAGTTGAAAATTGGAAGAACTCAAGAAACGGTTCTATAAAGGGTTAGAGCAGCTGTATCGGTCGGTGTATTATATATTTTCACACATTCACTTTGGCATTGATTTTATTTATCCATTATTTCCAATCGTCCATTGTCACCATTAACAAAATGCACTGATCAGTGAATTTGTGGAAAATACAAGTAAATTATTAAGATTAGTGCACTTTATGACTTGGTCACCAACACCGGGTATATTATTAGTTGCACTTATATTGTATGAAGATGAGCACTGATTTGCATGCTGCATTTCCTTTAAGGAGTCTGGGAACTGTTAGGAGTCCTTCCTCTGCAGATCTAAGGCTACGGCCCTGCTGCCTGCGCTGCACGCGCGCCTGCAAGGCTGGCGACGCGTGCAGCCGAATTCCCCGGTCTGCAGTGAGCAGCAGGGGAAAGACAGGGAGGGGGGGAGAGGGGGCGTGGCCATGACGTCACCAGGCTGGTTCGCCCTCATTGGCTGAAACGCCGGGGGGCGTGGCCTAGCGCTCCATCGCGAGTCCTGATCTCAATTTTCAATTGGAGAGCAGGAGAAACGGTCGGCGCAGCGCGGCGGCCCCCCCTCGCAGCGGGCCCGGCCCCTTTGTGGGGCGGCTCTTGTCCCTGCAGCGTCCGCCACAGTGGGCGCTGCAGTAGCCAGCGGGGACCTGGCCTTACTGAGCGATTGTGAGAATAGGGAACCGGGAGCACTTCCAGGGAGCTGGGGCACAGATTAGGTAGGACTTTGATAATAAACTATATGAAGAGTTTAATCTGGTAACGATTGGCTTGTTTACATTCAGAGGGTCCCCGGTGTATATTTGTGAGGTCGCGTTGGATGAAGTTCCCGTGTAATGAGATTAAATGCCAATCTCTCCTGCTGCTGCTTGTCTTGTAACAGCAAGAACCGGTTTTCTCCGCGCTGGAGGGACAGGCTGGGGCACTTAATGGTGCTCAGCAGGCAGCAGTAATGAAGCTGCTTACAGTGAAAAAGATTTGTTTAGATTTGATTTATTTCACATACTGATTTACCCTGTGCATTTTCCTGCTATTCTCCCAAGCAATGCGTTGCAGACCCCCTGCAGCAAAAGGGTTAATTAAGCTGGAGCCAACGTCTCTTTTAAGCTTCTACAATCATTAATTTAAATTCTAATATTTTATGACAAAGGGACTGTCCCCTTAAAAATATTCACTCTTAAATTTGCAAGTAATTGATATTACACTACGGCAGTAATTCCCAACACAGCCCGCGTGGGGACTGCGCACTTAGGCCGTGGTTATACCCAAAAACGCGTGGGGCGCCAAAACAACTAACTTACTTTCAATTGAAGTGCTCATACAGCAAGAGACTGTCGCGGAGCGCCGTACTGCAGTGCGTACGGCTGGGGAAGAGATTCTGAACAAAAAAATTGCGTCACATGAGCGGCTCAGCCAATCCGCTCACGGCCACGCCTCCACCACAGCTCTGCGATTCCTTTGCTCTCCCTGCCCGGTATAAACCAAGATGCTGCTCGGCGGCAGTGCTGGGCGAGGTCACAGAACAGCGTTGCCGCCTTGCAGCTTCTTGGCATAATCTCAGCCTTAGTAAGACCCCAAACGATGCCTTAGAGAGGGTGGTATAGCGGTCACTGACAGCGGGAGCTTCCACATGCTTTGCATCCACCGCAGAAATGCATTGTGGGGCGTGACTTTGGAAGCTCCCGCAGCGATTGACAGCTACAGTATACGACCCATGATATCTGCACACACGGAGGAGCAGTTTGGGGACTAAAGCACGAGCTCAGGGCACTAAACTGCCTGGGATCAGTCACACAGTAATGTTAGTCATAGTCTGATGAATACGCAATAGCGGTTCACAGAAAAAATATTCTCCAGCAGGGGGAGCACAGGTCTGGGAACCGCTGATCTAAGGCACTTCTTCTATACATGTGTAACGCCTGTTCGTGTCTGGTCTGACCCACCCAATCTTACATTGGCCCCTGTGGTCTATCCAGCCCCGTTACATGTCGGTGTATGGTGGTGAACCTGTAGGCAACAGGACTCCTGAGTCTCCCGCATGATGGTATTCGGGGATGTCAAGCCATACAGGTATCTGAGGTAGTGGGTGACGAGTCCTACTTACATCACGTGCAGCGCCTCCACCTCATCAGGATCTATGCGTATGCAGGTAGATGGTCCTGATGAGGAACTCCTTCTTGGTGGTGAGGGCCCCAGGAGAGTAATTGCAAACTCACACCATGGGGTTCTCGTTAAACAAGCCTTATTTATTGTGCGTGGTGATAAGGGCCAGCTGCCCCTCACAGTCCTTGTCTCAGCCGCACATTCTTCCGCAATTCCCTTTAAAAGGTATGCCCTCCCAATGGAGTGGGATTCCCTCTCCCGCAGGGAGATCACCCTTGTGCCAGGTCCCTGGACACAGTTGGCCTTCTCTGGCTTGATATAAATTGATGCCACTAGTTACTGCACTAGTGGGCACCTTTAACTTGCTGCTTCACCTTGCACCATCAACTCGCAGCAACCACACGCACTAACTTTAGGCATTGCCTTATATACCTCAAGAAGCAGGCACATCTCTGATGTCACTAAATAGGGACTCAGAGCATGCAGCCACTCCCACCCATACATAGGGCACCTCACCAGGGTGTCAGGGCAAACCTCCATGATTACTGCTGGCATTCCTGTAACTTACCAGGTTTTATTGCCAGCAGGAGAGATGACTGTAGACATTGTTATGCATGGCTACACATGGAATATTTATAGTTGGGAATGTTTTGAAGGATTGAACTTCATTAATAGATTAATTGGGTTAAGAATATTATTTGGGGCAAGTATGATCAGATAAACCCAATTATCTGATTCTATTTTTAGGTTAATAGAATATTATAGGCTGTGATATTCATTATGGAAACGGCAACTATCCAGGCCTTCTCATTTGCTAATCACATGCACATGTTCCTGCTCAGGCAGCTGGGTGGGGAGATAAGCTTCAAAAAAATCAGCAAGAGAAGAAAATGAGAACAGTAAGAGTAAGAGGTTATCCAGGGCAGTGTTCCAAATAAGAAGCCAGTCCTGTGCTAAGGGAGCTCAACCCCAGTCCTCAAACTCCCCAACAGGTCAGGTTTCCAGCATATCAATGCTTCAGCAAAGGGGGCTCAATCGGTCCCAGCTTCAGCACAGGTTGCTCAATCTTCGAACGAGCCTTGGATGGAGCCACCTGTGCTGAAGCTGGGATATCCCGAAAACCTGTCCTGTTGGGAGGGGATCTTGGAGGTTCAGATCCCCGTGTCGGATTCATGGTATCGGATCTCCCTTTTACCTGGAAACGTGCATGTACCTGCAAAGTTACACAAGGACGTGGTAAAGAAGCCTCCTCCCTCCCGCCCCGTCTCTTCTTTTTACAGGATTCGCACCATGGGGCGTTGTCTCCGGAGCCGATCATTGCTATTTTCAGCCCGGGACCACCTGGTTCCGCAGGTACTTACCCTTCTAGTGGATGGAATCAGTGTTAAATCTAGATGGGGCAAAGCTGAAATATCATTGGGAGTGGGGTGAGCTGATGTTGCAGCTTCCTATTGGACGACACCCGTGGCCATCTTGGCATACCCAAGAATAGCCAGCAAGCCTCTTAGAACGGGGTGAGTCCACGGAGTTAAAACTAGCGCGTGTCAGCTCCGAAGAACTGCATCAATAGGAAAAGGGGGGGGGGGGGGGGGGGGAAAGGAATGCTGCGTTAATACAGTATTAGAAGTCACAATACATAGGTATACAGATGTAGCCAGCCTTATGTTACGTACCGACAGTGCAGACTGTCACGAGTTTCCATAGGAAGCAATGGCAACGATAAACAGAGACTATCACAGAATTATCCCACTGCACCAAACTGGAGCAAAAACTCTGGCTGTTTATATATATATATATATATATATATATATATATATATTTGCTAGCACGGACTTTGTATATTGATGTAGAGACTGACACTCAATATAAGTGTTTAGACTCATAGAAATACAATAGACATAAAATTAGACAGGAACTTTCATGAATCCATATCCACATGTATGTAATGACAATTTAAGGGGGGGGGGGGGGCAAAAAATAAAGGACCAAGCGGTCAGTCAGCCAGACTGCCGCAGGTATGATCCAACCGCACACCCCCCTTAATAACCATACCTCCCCATATAGGCTCCAAGGTAAAAATATAAGGGCTATTGCCCATTACCTGACCACGGGGGTACTTTGAAGTCCAAAGATCATCTGTAGGTAAGTTCCACTGGCGTGCAATCCTGGTAGAGTATATAACAAAATGGATGAGAGCAAAGGAGCACTGCTGGTAAGAGAATCCACAAGAAAAATTCTTATAGAAAAAATAAAGGGCACAACTCCGTGAATAAAACTGAGGGTAGTTTATTCCATGAATACACAGGGACAGAAACACAGCCCACGCACCAACGCGTTTCGTCCCGTGGGACTTTATCAAGGTGTAACATGTATACTAACCTTATAACATTTATAAGCCCCATTTCGCGCCAAAAAGTCCGTGAAGACACACTGCGCATGCGCGCCAGTGACGCGTCGCAACACCGACGCCAGCTCATAAACCACCAAACAACTGAATCCCTGAGGTGACGTCACTCGTGTGCGCCCGCTTCCAGCCTGGAACGCATGGCACTGCTACTCCCACCGGTCTAGGGGCGGAGGGAAGCTAAAAGTATTTTTTCATCAACAACTTTATTAGTACTCAAGAAAACGGACAAACTAACATACCTATCCGAAAATCAATATAATACACAAAAAGAACTTAAGCTAAACATATGACGAAATAAAAACACAAACAATTGAAAAAAACTGACTTGATAAATCAAGAATACATCATAATGCAAGAAAATGTTAAAAAATGTTTTTAAAAAAATCACAAAACCCAGAACTGACTGTAGTAAATCACATACTTAAAAAAACATAATGTTCATTATATGAAATATTTATATACACATATTAAATACACATTAATTTAAGTAACAATTGAGCTCAAACCCCATAACGAGAGCAGGTTCCGCTTCCGCCAAACGTCGAGAAGCGACGTCATAGAACGCTGGGATCTCGAGGTGCACCAAGAGGACCGCGTGGTTGGCGATTGAGATATATCTCATATACGCTCAATTTACTGCTATTTTTGTGAGTGGGCATTTGTCCGAGTTCATGTCCCATAAATAGATAATTTTTTTACGATAATACACTAGGTGTGTCTGTGTCTGTAACACAGATACCCAACAAGCTCTAAGGAACCCCAAAAATTACTATAAATATTATATATAAATATAAAATTGTATGTCTATTTATATAACGCCATTAATGTACAAAGCGCGTCAAAATAGTAATACACGTGACAATCATACAAATACAGATAAGGGGTCATGGGAATAAGTGCTTCAGACATAAACGTAACATTTAGGAAGAGGAGTCCCTGCTCCGAGGAGCTTACAATCTAATATCTATATATATATCTCAATTGGAGTGCTACAGGGCGTGGCTAAATGTATACAACAAAAAACAAAGAAGCCCAAAGCTACATCCAATATGACAAAAATACACAGTGAAATACCTATATATCTCTTGAAATATGTATACTGTAGGTATTTCACTGTGTATTTTTGTTATAATTTTGTGTGTGTGTGTGTGTGTGTGTGTGTGTGTGTGTGTGTGTGTGTGTGTGTGTGTGTGTGTTACCAGACGCTGCCTCTAAAGATCAGTGCCCGGAGCAGGACAGTCACATTGCTGGGTAATGCAAAGCTGAACGAGACTACAAAACACACAACAACCCACCCAGGGACTGAAGCATGTGAGAGTCACACAGTCTGGATTAGAACAGAACCAGGATCACATACAGCAGCAGCAGCAGGGCAGGGACTGAAACCCGAAGCAGCATAATGCGAATATAACAACTAAATGTCTATTTAAAAAGTCAATATTATAAATGTATAGTAGTTTATACTGTACATATGAACCTGACAGTCCCTCCCGGGGCCCAAGTAACATAGCATGTGATGGAACGTTTAAAAAGGGGCTACATTTAGACGATGAATCCATTAGAAACGTGCCAATACGATGTAGCCTTTTCCCCTTTTGTGGTGTAAACTAATTATACTGCTATCATTAGACCAGGAGATGGAAGCGGGAACAAAAGTATAATTACCAGATAAGGTTAGAATGAAACAAAGCCAAAGAAAATAGAAATATATCCATTTTATAACGGAAAGCTTTACTTTACAGCCGATGAAATAGCCATTTTTTGCAGCTACGCGAAACTGCCCCAATGACATGCATATTAAAAGCAATTTAGACAATACAGTAATGCAGAAAAATAATATAGGAGAAACAGTGTTCTTGAGCAGTATAAACGGGTGGTGGGGTATAATTGGGATTCACAGCGGTGTGGTGGCCCGCTTTTCATTTGTGCAGAAAGGAGGAGATCTGGGAAAGATCAAAATGTGTGTATCTCAGCCATTTAGGTAGCATGGAAGATCAGGATGTGCTTGGGACAGAAGCCCAGCTGTCAGGGTCCCCCCGAGGTCTCCGCTGCTCCCTCTGTGCTCACTATTTTCATCGTTGAGATGTTTAAGATGCTGATTCCATTACGGATCAATCGCCAATTCCTAGAGCAGGCAGTTAATAAAACAGATTTGGGGAACAAGAATATTTCATGCATTTTCTACTAAAGTGTATATTACAAAGTGATCTTATCCATTGTAACTTGCTCAGTAAGATCCTTGCATGCACAGCTAGAGATTTTCTGTAAAAGAAATGGCTTTTGCTATGAGTAATCACTTTTTACAAAAGTAAATCTACAGTACAAATCCCAGATTAATCCACTCAATTTCTGTCTTTATTTCCAAAAGACCTGAATCTGTCACTTTGGGCATATTCATAAGCAGTGTATTGTATTCTTTAGGGCATACTAAAATCTCTTGTTGCAAGCACTGCATATTTAATTAGACAGGCAGTGATGCACAGACATTTTTGCACATGGAAATAGAGAAATTATAATGTCCAATCCCACAGTTTAACCATAAGAGAGACCATAAGGATAAAGGTTTTAGATTTTAACACACTCTGTTTAGATAATTTCAGTGGGTATAGTTTCTCTTTGTGAGGTGCAGGCAGTTGAAGAGTGGCCGGGATCCCACTTCTGCCACCTAGTTTAAAACTTGGAGCTGGATATCTTCGGTTGTCGCACTATTCTAATAAAGTCTTACACAAAACATTTTAACGTAACTGTTTCATTTGCATATAAATGAGTTTATTATATTAACATGTCTAGTATAAGACTTTATCAAAATAGTGCGGCAACCAAAGATATCCAGCTCCAAATATTGAGAGACCATCCGATACAAAAACCGGGGCTAGTGCTTGTTGTTGGGCGATAGGACACCTCTGATGTGCCCAGTGGTTTGGGATTAAACGTATATACAATGACAGAATACCCATGAACGAATATACAAAGTCTTCCCCAAACCTGCTTAATTTACTAGATTATCACAGGTCATATAGTAGCAAAGCTGTAGACAAGGATTCTGAGTTGTCACGTGTGATTAAGAACCTAAACGGGATGTTCCTTATCTCCCTATCTATTTGTAGATGGATGCCGTATAGCTTTTTCTTGCTGCCTTACATAGTTTGTGTAGATAAACCTGGGAAATGGAAGTACAGAATCAGTGGGTCCACTAGAAGAGAGATGTTTCATTCATTTAGACTCATCAGGTTCATCTTGGTCACTTAAACTGCATTGGGAAGCTGCTAGTAGTTGCAAATCCAAGACAATGAAGTTATGGTGGATAAAGAGTAGAGCAAAGAAACATTGTGGTTTCTAATGGAGGACTCTGGTGCATAGACATGTTCCACCAGGCTCCACTGGAAGTTGCGGCAATCTTATTTCCAATCTTATTGGGACCAAGGTAACATATAGTTTATTATACAACTACCTTTAAACAAATGGGTCTATAGGTTGCAATTGTTTCAGGCCCCTCTGACAGCAAATGAGTTAAGTAGCCAAAAACCTACGATATCATGGAGATGGGACACAATTGGGTCACTCCAGCAGTCATGCTGTCCTTCCTTTTTTTATTTACGCTACCATCTGAGAAACATCCTTATATTTTAGAAACCAGGGGATTTCCAGAGTTGCCAGAAGCACAGTTCAGCTACAAGAACCCCACTATTCAGCCAATGCAAAACAATTATTATTATTAAAGGGGAATTGTTAATTTAACAGAAGACTTTCAAATCAAACGTGTAATCTGTAAATCTCTCTTTAGTTGTCCTAAACACCCAGAGATAAGAATTTTCCTGGAGGTAATCCAGCTACTATATTCCTACAGCCCTTGTGCAAAAGCAGCATAATGTAGTCTTGGCAAACTCCTGATCAATTCAGAAAAAATGCTAACTAAAATGACATTATAATAAGCGTGTGGCCCTTCTACTCCTAGCGGTGTTCTGATCAGGGCGTTCTCCAAATGGGCCACAGGAGCCCTGTTCTAAACATTCCCATAGTCGATTTAAAACAGACAGACACGGTATCAGAATTTGCTTGACTGGAGTATTCCCTTTGGTGCAGGCTATGCATTAATCTCTCCCCCCTCCCATGTAGTGTGTACCAGTAACTAAATGCAAATGTGTGATCTTAGTAGAGATGGGAAAGTGTGTTAAAAAAAAAAATATATATATATATCAATCTGCCAGCGCCCACCATTCGCACATCCGACCATACATGCGATTCGTCCCGAAATGTCAGATCCTGAAATATGGGCTCTAGAGAGGGGGAGAGTCCTATTTTACTAGAGACTCAGGTGTGCTCCTTTATGTGCTCAGGTGTCTCTCCAGGGGATTGTTTTGGATGGGACATTTATATAGCACTTCGGACTCGTGAAATAAAACTCTCTCTCGCGCGCGCATCGGCCATGCGAATAGTGGCGGCGGACTTATTGCATGCATTCCGATTATAAGCTCTCCGGGGCAGGGATTTCCTTTCCTATTGTCTGGATTTTGTTTGTACTTCTTGTATTATAATTTCCTGTACCATATGGTCTCTTTTGTAAAGTGCCGAGTTCTGTACATTGTGGGCACTATAAAAAGATATACATACAGTAGTAAGGTAAGCGAATATCCCTTTCGGAAATCAAGCCGCATATACATGCTTGTGCGAATAAACGCCATATTCACAGCGCAGTCGACCGTCGGCGAACCATTCGCCCATCTCTAGACTTTTTATTTACATATACATACAGCTTGTGTGTCTGGCGGGCACAAGTTCTACATCTCAGGGGCCGGTGATTTGGCGTTCTGAAAGCTGAAGTGACCGTGCGACATTACCACACATCAACATAGCACCCCCGAATCCGCTGCGCAAAATAAATATTTGTAGTGACTTCTCTCAGACGATTTGCAATTGTTCGATGGGTAGAGATAAGTACGGAGGAGTTTGATATTCTGCAGCGTTAGCACCACATAAATAGATCTTTAATTCTAGTAGGATCGGTAAACGCCAGCATGATCTTTAAATGTTCTCTGCTTGAGACAGATAAACCAGTGAACCCTTTGAACTCTTTTTCCGCTGCTCTGGGAGGTCCCTGGGGTAGGACAGGCATTATCACACATCTCCAGAGAGGAATGTGACCATGACATTACTTTCACATAACAGGAAAGTAATGTTTAACCTGCTGCAAGTCAGTGCGCTGAAGAGGCAGATTTTTAATCCAAAGGTCCCGTTTGAGCATTGCAGACGGTCCAGTTCACTTTCCGTGTCTGGGCAAAACACACAATGCTGCCCCCAGAATTGTTGATCAATTGCCATCTACACCACCTTCCTGCACAATTTCTACTCTTGCATATCACCCAGAATCCCTGGCGGCAGTGGAAGCGTTGTATGCTTGGAGTTACTGGTGAAAAGCAGCGCTGCAGAGCTGTCTGAGACATGTGCATGTGCTCACAAGTGATACTTTTATTTGCTGCACACTGTACGGTGAAGGTTTGTCACTTTTTTACCCACCATAACATACATACATACATATTGTGTGGCTGAAACCTATTCCAACATCACATTACAAATTGACTATAATTAGCCTCACACTGAAGAGTAAGTGAATGGATACGCCTTGCTCAGCTGTTGTATTATATCAAATCGTGTATGGAGGTGCAAAACAGGATTATATAGTAGAAAATATCTGAGAACGGAAAAGGTCACTGCATGCTGCACTCATATAGGGTAGAGAAATTGTGATATTAGTAATGAACTTTTATGGGCTATATATTAAGATAATGGCAGTTTTTTTTTTTTTTTTACAAAAAAAAAAAATTAGTGAACACAATTATATACAGTGGGTAAACCTTTAAAAGTGTGTAATAACCAAGGGCTATGATAATATTGTCGTCTTCTAGTTGTGACAGAGTCACTGTCCTAATGGCCTAGGGAGCTAGTAGATATGGGACTTTCCAGTTCTTAAAGAGTTAATCCCTTAGAATAGCCAGCAACAGCTGCTGCCTAATTAATCAGGCTTGACAAGGAAGTGTTTAAAAAGACACAAGAAGCTGCCAGACAGAGCCTGTTTTTCTCAGAAAAGTGGGGAGATAGAAAGTGCTCCCCAGCAAGGAAGGCTGGCACAGTTCCTTAGACCCGCTGGACGGTGGTCACGGAATCTGCAGGGACTGCCTGGGTTGGCAAATCCAGGAAAAAGTAAGCGGGGACATCTGTTCAAAACCTGGACTAACAGATAAGCAAAACCCTTTATTGCTATGTGCAGAGACTGTGTACATTGTTGCATATGCCAGGGCATATTTTTTGGGGTGGGAACCAGCTTAGCTGGCCACCCCGTTAGTAAGGGTTAAAGTTACCGTGTAGTTAGTTTTCCCTAAAGGGAATAGGTGTTATTTTTATGTTTTGACTTAAAGTGACAGTGTTTAAAAATGTTTAGTGTCACTAATGGAGAAATAAACCGCTGAAGGTTAAGGGCTAAGGGCTGAGTGCCCCTTGTGTGTATACACGTGTTTGTCCCCCTTTTATACAAAACTAACCCTAGAAGACTGTTTCGGGAAGAGCCTAGGCAAGCGGCAGCGCTACATAAAGGGAGCAGTTTGCAACATAGTATATCGATATTAGTTTGAGATATATATATATATATATATATATATATAAATATATCCACACACCACACACCACACAACACACACACACACACACACACACACACACACGTAGAGTTGGATTTTAGTATAAAGGATGCCTAATACACCGTATTTTCACAGTGGGTGGTAGTATTTAACCCTGTTGGGGTGTTCGGTATATAGGCTATTATGAAATAAGCTTGCTAGTTAAACTGATTTCTCAGCGCGACAGACAGGTCACGTGAGCGGTTCGCTGGCACGCCCCTAGACACGCCCACGGACGGCACACGTACCGTGACCAAAAAAACCGCACCCGCTTCAAGCGGGTGACATTACGGCCGCGCACGCCTCCGCACAGGTGAAGGCACCATGGCCCCAGCCTAAGTATACAGATAAACTTATGGTAACAGTTGTTGCCAATTCTCCATTGGTCGCGTTGCCAGAGGAACAGGTACAATGTTACTAGCCCTTAGAGACTAGCACACTGACACGATTACGTCAAAGCAGCGACCTGAGGCACGTTTCGCGTCATATTACGCTTTATCAGACGTCTCACACTGTAGAGACCTGAATGGCCAAACAGCTGTCTGTGGGTAGGTTTTACCGGCTCTGCACTTCAACTGAGGCTGTGCTGAAAATCTGTGTAATATTGCAGGCATACTGTGTGCTTATAGGGGCCAATGTTTAAATGCGCAGTGACACACTGTGCTCATTTGCAGGTCATTTCCCAGAAACCCTGGCTGCAGTGGAAGCACTGTATGCTGGGAGATAAATGGCGAAAGGCAGGATTGCAGACCAGCCTCAGGCCTGTAATACAGTGGGTGCGCGAACGCTCATGCCGCACAATTTGTGTGTGTACGGTCTGTGCTGCTGTGAGCGACAGGCTTGGAAGGGTGTGGGTGTAAATAAATATATATATATATATATATATATATATGCTGTGAGAATAAATTATTTATTAATATTGTGCACACAAAACACATACTTTGCGGTGAGGCGCGATTACTTACTTTTCGGAGTCTTCCCCGCTGTCGTCCGGCTCCACGCTCACTGCCGTGCGTGCGCGACCCTAGTATACTACCATGGCTGGCTAACCACAGCCAACTATAACTGCTGCGCGCGCGCCCACTATATTACAGGCCTGAGACGTGAATGTGCTCACAGGTGATATTTTTATTTACTATTGCCTAGGAAAGTTATGCCTTTGTTTTAAAACCGAGCAGATATGTTCGTTCTCTGTAGTTGCAAATGAACCATGGAACAAAACCTGTCATGCGGTTTTTCTTTTTATTAACAAAGGTAAATGTTGACATTGAGCCCGTCAGTGAGAGTCTGCATGTCTGTGAAGAGCAAATACAAACATCACTTGCGAGCACATGTCTCTTTCAGGTCGGCAACCCGGCTAGTCGCCATGATCTCCTAGCATCAGGTGATTTCACTGCAGCCAGGGATTCTGGGTAATGACTCTACCATTTATGAGACGTGTGAAAGTGCTCACAAGTGGTATTATTTGCTGTACTGTACACAGGAGGGCTTCGTATTCTCCCCTACTCTTCACACATTTCAAAGTTTCCTTCTAAGGCCGCGGGCATGGTCAGCGCTTAGCCGCTGACCCGCGCTGAGGCAGCGGACTTACCCCCGGCACCCTTTATGAGGGCGGCTTTCGGGGGCGCTTCCGCAGGCGTGCGGAGGCGACATCTCAATTTAAGTTTTGGCGCCGAGGGGAGCGCAGGGCCGGTCACGTGAGCGGTTAGCCCAAGAAGGGCGAACAAGCTACGTGACGTCACTGGCCCGCCCCCAGACACGCTACCCGGACGGCGCGCGCACTAAGGAAAGCACCCGCTTTCCCTCAGCCTCTGCGCGCCTCCACACGGCTGCAGTCCATGGTGACTCAACCCGTGGAGGCACGCTGAGGGAAGGCGGGCGATTTCCCTGGCCTTGGTTAGCGCGCCGTCCGGGGGCGGGCCAGTGACGTCATTGCGCGAACTGCTCACGTGACCGGCCCTGCGCTCCCTTGAGCGCGAAAATTTTACATTTTCATAAGACGCAAGCGTGCGCGAGCCCCTGCTAAAGCCGCTCTCATTGCAGCTGCAGGGGCCCACTGCCGAGCAGCAGCGCGCCTAAGCGCTGACCATGCCCGAGGCCTAAGGCTAAGTCCCCGCTGGCGCTGAGCGCGCTCATGCCTGGAGAGCGCTCCAAGCATGAACGTCGGGTGTCCGGCTTGTACGCGCGCGGGGGAGGAGGGGGGGGGGCATTGCGGGTATTTCAGGCAAGTATAGATATTTTACCTACGCGCCGATCGCGGCTGAGTGTGTGCACGCGCGCCACATGAGCGGGGAATTACATCTATATATTTCATTCCCCGCCACAAGCGCCGCCCGCTCAGCGCTAGCGGGGACTTAGCCTAAGCCTCCAGCTCGCTCCCCCAATTGTTCCTCTTGTGACCTTCTTCCCCTTTGCTTTTTAAATCACATTTTGCTGCAGGTTTTTTTTTTTGGAACTGTATGTAAAATGTGATGCGGCAGGATTAGCTAGGACGATATTGATTTCAGAGTATTGCCTTGTGAAGACATTTATATTAGCTCTGTTTTGACAAACAGGGCAGAACCAATCCTGACATTAAACTTGGAAAGGATGTAAGCTTATTATCTACAATAAGGTCCTGTAAATAATATTAATATTTGCCTTTGACCAAGATGTCTAAATAGTATATGTCTTCTGCCCCCATCTCTGCTAGCAGGGAAGACAACCCCCTGGTTTGAGATGCACTGAAGACCCCCCTGGTAGGGAAGATATTTGGTGAATGTTCTAATATTTGTTATCAGACACAGGCTTTCAGAGAAAGAGGGGTAGGCAGATCATCCTTATGAAAAGAGCAAACAAACAATTATAAACCCTCTAAAAAGCGCTAATCTACACAATGTGAAAAGTGATTACAAATTAAAGTGAATAACCCTAAAGTGATCAAAAAATAAAAAAGCAGCCTATGGAACAAAAAATCAACAGGCTATTCCAAACCTGTATGAGCCAGGGTTTCAGGGTTCTAGGCAGGGGGGTGATTTCAGGGTTCTAGGCAGGGGGGTGATTGAGAAAAGCCATACCACGCCATGTGCGTGCCCTGCTGTCTCTTTTTCTCTATGATTACAGAAACATCATAACATCAGATCAGACAACATCCCTGCCTGTCCACCAAACTATCAGGATCATCTATCTGGCATAGGAAGCCTTACCAAAGACTGCCCAATTGGTTCACGGTATTGGGGTTCATTGGACTTTTTTCACAGCGCCTGGGACAATTTATTTGTATGTTTTTTTTTTTTTTTGTTTTTTTTATGAAAAGAGCATCGGCAATAGTACTGTTAATACTTTATAAGAGTTGAATGATACCATTTACCCTCTTCCCTCAGAAACGTACCGTAGGCGCAAAGAGGGTTTTCCTTGTCAAATATTAACAGGTATATAAAATATTAACAAAACGTCTCGTCACACTGCACTGGTTCTACGCACAAGAAGATTTGCAGAGATCAGCTGCCTAAGTTTTTCTCAAAGTTTATTTTCGCTTCCTTTTCCCTGGCCCTGTGGCACTGCAGGAGTTGTGCATCAATTGTTATCTAGTGACTTCTGGTCACATGATCTTCCCCACAGAACTTTGCATCTTCGGTCCTCTTCTGCTGCACTGACAGCCAAATAGTGAACCCCCAAGCCGAATCTTCACCGACAGAACACAGGAGAACAGATCGATCGGAACTTAGCCAATTACTTATTGTGTGGATTGTATTGATGCACATTAAAAAAGGGAAAAATAAATTAAAAATAAAATAATTTAAAACGCAGCATGGACTCCTGCTTTAAGGGGACAGCATAATCCTGTTCATTTGAACCCTCCGGCGCAGGACAGACGTCTTCAAAGCAGATTAAAAAGGGGTACATTTTATGATGTCCAAAGCGGTCATTTGTGCTTTTTTTTTAAACACCAAAACCCCCGCGGATTTCCATGAGGGTTATCATCAGAACGCGGCACAAACTGCTATTTTGGGCAACATTTAATTACTACCTAAAGTCGCCATTCCCTGCAGAAGTCTATAGGACTTTAACTCGTATATATTGTTAGTGGCGTGTACCCGCTGCAAGTCCTGCTCGTAAAACAAAAGAAGCCAACGAAACCAGTCCCGGTTTTAGAGGTTACCATGGCGACGTTATACTGCACCAAGCTCTGGGGAGAGCGCCGTGGCAACTCCCGGAGACGCGCAATATTTCACACGCTCATATCTCCTGAAAGGCGATTGCACAAATAAAAGCAACGCTGCAACAGGCAAGAAGAGACCCTGTAAAAGCAGGGATCTCCAAACGCCGTCCTCAGGGGCCGCCAACAGGCCGGCGTTTATGGATATCCCTGCTTCAGCACAGGTGGCTCAGTCAGTGACTCAGTCGCCTGTGCTGAAACAAGGATATCCATAAAAGCCGGCCTGTTGGCGGCCTTTGAGGACTGAGTTTGGAGACCCCTGCTGTAAAGTAACGAAATAAAATACAAGAAAGAGACGATCAGGGTGGACGTCTACCCTATCTAGGGATCTTCGTTCATAAAAAAAAAACAAAAAAAGAGAAGGGGGATGCTGCAAAGAATTGGAAAGGACATATCAGGGGGGTGCTCAATTTCAGTCCTCAAGGGCCAACAACAGGTCCGGTTGTAAGGATACCTGTGTTTTAAGGATACAGGTGGTTCAATCATTGTGTGCTGAAGCAGGGATAGCCTTACAACCTGTGGGTGGCCCTTGAGGACTGGAGTTGCCCATCCTGGCTCTGGCAGCTGAAGGGTTCAAAGTGGTAATTACGCATTACGCCCATGAACTGCAATTCCCATTGGTGCTACACGGGGTGGTATTTGGGTTAAAGCTGCAGTTCATGCAATATCCGGCACGTGTGTTATTTTTAATAAATCAGTTCTGCACGGGGTGCTATTTGGGTTAACAAGCCTCTCAGCGTCTATTCTTAAGATATTACAAAGCTGTTTTATCAAAATGTCAGAATTGCCCTTTTTCTGCACACACCTGCCCCGTGACAGATGGGGGTTACATGGAAGAAATGTGTTTAACGAGCATTTAAAAATAAAACTCTCAGGCTCCGACTTGTCACGGTCACCTTTCTATACTGTATTTCATCCACACCGCTCTGTACAGGGGCTCTAAACTTTCTTTTTTTTCCCCAATATTTTTTTATTAGGCAGATATACATTAAACAAACATCATGTTACATCTTTTGCCCAATACATAGGTTTCTGTTTTTATAATAAAGAGATAGAACAAAGTAGGACTACACCAGAATAAGGCAAGTCCTCTGGTGCACTTAGTGAACCGAAAGAAAAGAGGCAAGAAAAAGAGGAGAGAGAAGAAGGGGGAGGGGAAGGAGAGGGAGGAAGGGGGGGGGGGGGGGGGGGGGGGGGGGGGGGGAGTGGTGGGGTCAACCCCCTTGGCTCTAAACTTTTGTTATCCTGATGCGTAGAAACAGAGTTTGACGACAGAGAAGAGCCGCTCTGACAAACGCGTCGGACCATTATCCGATCTGCTGGAGAACCTCAGGTGATCTGTGGGTTTCTGTCACATTGGTAAACTCCCTTACTGTGTTGGTCCCCAACACCGCTGTTGGTGGCTATTCCACAAAACTACCCCTTTCTGGGAAGTAATACATCCTCACATTTTCCCTTATAGAAATTACACAGCAGTGAAATTACACACTTACGTTTCCCTGCCTTATGCATTACATTAATATACTGGGATAGGAGCTTAAAAAGGTGCAATGTCAACGATTCTGCGCTGTTCCTACGGACTTAGGAGAGGGCTTGCATATCATGCCACACCTTAAAACGCAACGCAACATTTCAATATGATGCAAGTCTTCAATATCGTAATCTTGGCAAATAGCCCCATGGGCACCGCTGAAAAGCTCAAGTGAACCAGTTATATATAATTGTATTGCACACATTAGGATCAATGCATACACCCTCCCAATTAGCGATCCAGTTAGTACAAGCTCATCACTCCATGTAGTAGATCACCTGCTACCCAAACTACATAAAGATGTAATTAATAATGCAAAGTACAAGTGGCCTCCCGTAATTCCTGCCAGAGGGCCTGCGTGCGATGCAATGTCTTGCTGGTCCTTCTGTAGCCAATAACTTATCATGGTTTTTATTCTCTGCATTTAAAAACTACGTCCAAAACGTGATCTACAGCTCCGGCGAGTTTCTTGCACATGGAGGTTTTGCATCAAGCTGTACATCAAATAAAGATAGCACTTGTGAGCACAATCATGTCTCAGACAGGTCTGCAACCCTGCTTTCCACCATACAACGCTTCCTGCAGCCAGGGACTCTGGGAAATGACATGCAAATGAGCACACATTGGGCTTCAAATCCATTATAAAACATGGACCCCTATAAGCATGTGCCAGGCGCATCAAGCTGTACAAACTGCTGCACTGCTCCAACATGGAGATAGGTTACCATGTAGAGAACTGCAGATCTCTTTAGAAGCGGATCAGGACCCTACAGACCTGTGCACCTTCACATACCATTCTAAGTACTTCCAGTAGGTATTGAAACCGGTGGAAGAGACACACAAACTTTCCTGCGTCCCATTATAAATGTTGCACTAAGACAACTCCCCTACATGCTTCTTTATTCAACTGCAATACTATAATAGTCTGGTAACCATCTCAGTGCAATGTCCCACATCGCAGAGCTCTACTGGCTCATGTGGCAATGAACTGGTTACCAACATCTTCCTACAACATATACAATATAGACCATTATAAATGGAGCATGTAATATTTTTAGGATTAGTGACTTTGACTTTAAAAAAAAAAAAGTAGGGTAAAAGATGCCCGGTAAAGACAGCAGCGTCCCTGTACATTATAACTGAGGCACGTGAACCCGTTGATATGAATGGGAAACATCATTCCCAGAATCGACCAGAGATGGAAGGAGGGTTTATTGATTTCTAATAAACCTATAATTACATATTTTATCCCAAAATTGAAGAGCTCCCAAATGAAGTGGGTATAGGTCAGTAACAAAAGTTGTATCTTTAGCGTGATAAACACAGGACAGCAACATTTCAGCAGCCTTGCTGTATGTTGATGGGGTTCCCTTCATTGAGAAAAGGGATAACAAGAATATTTTGTTCATAGTTTTTTCGATGATGTGCTGTGTGTCTGGAGGGGCACTACGGAAGAACTAGATATGTTCATATTACACCAAAAAAACAACAATCCTTACAATATCAAGTTCCCTTTCAGTAGCGATTGTAACAGTATTAATTTCCTGGACCTTACCCTATCCTATATGTGGAAGGTGGGCTGGTACATACTAAAACATACCACAAAGAGGTAGATGCCAACACATACCTCTTGGCGTCCAGCCTCCACCACCCTAGGTGGATAAAAAAATGTCCCACAGGGCCAGGCTCTAAGAATTAAGAGAAATTGTTCTCAAGAACATGTATGCACTGAGCAGATGAACACTCTCAGAGATAAATTCATTGAGAGGGAGTATGATAGGGAGAGGGTAAATAAAGCTCGTCTTACTGTTAGGGGCATTGACAGAACATCCCTTATTAAGATGGATAAAAAAGTCAGAAACAATAAGAAGGGAGAATTTATACCAAATATAATAGTATGGCCCCAGAGATACAGAAAACTCTTAATAGACATTGGGGAATTCTCCAAAGAGACCCCATCTTAAAATCCATATTATATTTACGCCCACAGATTGTATATTAACGAGCTAAAAATTTGAAGTCTGAATTGGCACCTAGCTGCCCCCTTGATGGGGCTAGACAACAAAACACCACATGGCTAGCCAATCTTAAAGGCTATTTTACATGTGGAAAATGTATAGGGTGCTCATTCAGCCTCAAATGTGATAAGTTTCAGTCTAATGTAACAGGCAGCAAGTATGACAAATACTTTCATTAACTGTAAGATTACATTTTGTGTATACTTGCTGGAATGTCCCTGCGGACTACAATACGTGGGGAGAATAGGAAGACCCATAAAACGCAGATTGGCAGAGCACATACATACATACATACATACATATATACATACATACATAGCCCATGTTCCTTCCCCCCCCCCCCCAGACACAGATCGTGCCTCTAAGGTGTATTGAGGGCTGGCTACATGTGTATGGTGGTGCATACCTGCTTGGAACAGGAGGGCCTGAGTCTCCTGCGGTGGTATGGGGGATAACAGGGCCAGGCTTCTGGGGTATTTGCCTCCATTCTTTAGCAACGATGGTGCAGCGCCTCCATCTCCATAAGTCCAAGGGATGTGGGATATGACCCTTATAGAGAAAACCCTGGTCCCATGGCGAATGATCCAGCTCTCACACAGTCTTTTTGTGTAAAACAGCAGTGTCTTTATTGTCTCTTAGAAAACACACACAGCAGCAGTTCATTGGCAGCAGTAACTCCAAATGTATGAACACAACAGGGTATTTTCCTCCACTCATCCTCCAGAAGTGTGCCCTGCAGGATGGCCTGGTTGGGGCTGCAATACCACTGCCTCCACCCAAGGATAGGTCCTATGGGTCTGGCTAGATGTCTTTCCCCTCACCCCCTGAACAGGGTGAGGGGCATTGGTCCACCTCTATAGTTCTGTCCGCTCTACTCAAAGGGGCTCTGAGTATCTCTCCCAAGCACTCCCAGCATGGCTTCTCCGGTCACCATACAGGACTGCCACTCTCCTCTCCAGATTCTGACACACCAGCCAGACACTCCAACTCAAACACTAACTCCTTCCAGAACTGACATCCACAGACTGACTCAGACACACACAGGACAGCCCACTAAATAGATCCAGCCCTGCCCCTTGTGATGTCAGCAGAACCTCCCCTCTGTCTCAGGCCTGCTACAGAGTCAGGGGCCTACCTCTATCATTCCAGGCAGGGCTTGGTGAGGGGGGAAAACCCATGGTTACTACTGGCGCCTGCCCTTACCAGGACTTACTCCAGTAGGAGAAGGATAAGTAGCCCGCTCTTACTTACAGGGGCTACATATATATATATAGTTAAGTTATGGCGAGTTAAAAAAGTGACAAAAACCCTCCACAGCAAAGCATATAGCAAATGTAAATATGCATACAGTATATTTACATTTGAGATAGCTATATAGATATAGATCTATCTATCATCAAAAGAGGTTTCGTCTCCAACCACTTTAAGATGTTCCATAATCAAAAACCAGATGGCCTAGTATGTAGGGGAATACATTGCCCAAAGGCCAATTGGAGGGGGGGGGGGGGGGGGGGGGACAGGCTAAATTATTTATCCAAAAGGGAAAGCTTTTGGATATATACATTGAAGACCCTGTCACCCAAAGGCCTCAGTATAGATTTTGATCTGGCCTCCTTTTTAAAGGAATAGTTCATTGTAATTCTTGATTAGGATATTTCCATTGAACCCCAGGGTACTAGTACTCTAGTGGAAATATCCAATATGTTAAGTAGGAGGTTTTTTATTGCAAATATTTTTAAGTATGTTTCATTTTAATATGTAATTACTGTCGGGGGTGTATTATACCCTTGTGAGTATATAAACCATTGGAAACAGATAGCTCCCCACACCACTGTGGAAGTGACAGTCTTGCGTCACGAAACGCGTCTGGGAAGGAGGAGCTACAGTGTCCGTCGGCAAGGAGGTGTGTGAGGGTGTCCGAGGCGCCTTTGTGTGACGTCAGCGACGTGCGCCGGTTCTGAACTTCGGGCAGCGAGAGTGCTCGTGGCACAATGCGGGACACCCGGCACCAATATACAAGTAGCTGACGGCACTTGTAAAGTGTTTTTATTGCAGCCAGGCTTATGCAAGTAAGCTTTTGGCTTTGTGTCGTTTTAATTAAATATTGTTAGCAATCTGCACCATCTTTTTCCCTTGTTATTCTCTCTCTGGGAACCCACGGGGGGGGGGGGGGGGGGGTAACCCATTGGAGAGGCGTACGAGTTAGAGACTACACGTGGGGTTCGTGAAGTCGAGGAGAAGCGGCAGACAACATAACAGATTCTCTCCACTGAATTCAACAAGAATTATTCTTGTAAGTAGGATTCGCTCTGGTGTATAGGGCTGCCACCGAGTGCTTGGTACTGCGCAAGTGTGTGTTTTATTTTTTGTATTTGCCTACAGGAAGATCAGCAAGGTGCCAGCCAGCACTTGTGGTTTTGTGACTCATTTGCATCCATCACCAGGACTGTAGAGCCCCATGGACATTTCTATGGACTGGGGTAACATGATGTTATAGCGCCTGGAATCCCACTATTTTCTATCAATGAACTCTTAGAAAAACTTTCCTCTTTATCAACTAAAGATTTATGGCAAATGCCTAGTTTTCTCTGTTTAATACAGAGGTTGTAAAGACAGATTCACTCAGCGCTCCTGCGTGTGTCTATGCGTTTAACACTGAAATAATACTGTGACAGAGGAAAACACACACACACACACACACACACACACACACACACACACACACGAAAAAAGAAAATAATAAAAACCTTGAATACAGACAAAGGTGAATCGCAGCCCAACCCTCACTGGACCTTCCTTGGGGGTCCTCCGTTACTGTAGCAGTAGAAGGAAAAAAACACAAAAAAATAGTGCAACTGTTTGTGCAATCACACAGGTGCAGGCATAAAAGCAGTCTTGTATGTGGTCTGTAGGTGGCTAGTTTCAGATCAAACAAACACCAATACAAATGAACCACCTGGACAAGGATAAGGATGGTAGTGCAAGTCTATTGAAATACACTGTTGTATACAATATGCAGAAGGCGGTGCACATAAGCTGACCCCCCACTGGTTCACCATACTCCTTAGGCCTCGGGCATGGTGGCGTGCTCTTGCTTACCAGTGAGCCCCTGCAGCCGCAATGAGAGCGGCTTTAGCAGGGGCTCGCGCACGCTTCCGCAAGCGTAGGTCTTATCCAAATTTTAGATTTCGCGCTCATGGGAGCGCAGGGCCGGTCACGCGAGCGGTTCGCCCAATGAGGGCGAACCAGATCTGTGACGTCACTGGCCCGCCCCCCGACACGCCAACCAAGGCCAGGGAAAGCACCCGCTTTCCCTCAGCCTCAGCACGCCTCCGCACGGCTGCTGCAACCCTGGACCCAGCCTTACCAGACACTGCACCAAGACTGTTGTACAATGCCCTTGCATGGGGCTTCCCTGTAAGTTGCCATTGCCTTGTGTTTATTGTATACAACTGTATTTCAATAGACTTGCACTACCATCCTTATCCTTGTCCAAGTGGTTCATTTGTATTGGTGTCTGATCTGAAACTAGCCACCCACAGACCACATACGAGACTGCTTTTATACCCGCACCTGTGTGATTGCACAAACAGTTGCACTATTTTTTTTGTGTTTTTTTCTTTTCTTGTGTTTTTACCGGTTTACTGTGCTCCCTGATACAGAGGTTGGACAGTACATGTCTTCAATGCAGTTATCCAACCATACAACCGGTTCATTGTTCAGCAAATATAAACAACATTGTTTGTTTTGTTAAACTCATTATAATATACACAGTATATTTTGTTATGGTCTTATTCTTTAATAAAGCATTTAAGAAGAAAAAAAAAAGAAAAAAAAAAAGAAAAAAAAAACTACTGGTGTAATAAAAAGCAATCCTATGTAGTGTGCAAAAGGAGACTGTGTCCAACAGTTTAAAAGCAGCAATCTCTTCCCAAATTATTATGTATTAATAATAAACCTGAATAATAAAGCTCAGCCTGGGAAGTCCCCCCGAGCTAATTTGGGGTCCTCTCAGGCACAGGAACCTCCCCACCATGATTCTCAAGATATTTCTAACTCTTTTTTTCTGCCAGCTTTGACCTACAAAAAAAACCTACAATTTTGGCTACGGTGTCACTAGAAAGTCCCAACGTCATCACGGAGTGAACCTGACAAAACGGCTCATAACTCAAGAACGAGGGACCCCCTGGGAGGTCGGGGGACCACAGATTAACCCCTTCCAGGTTTCAATGTATTGCCACACCTCGCAGTTTATGTTAGTTCAAATGTGAAAAAAAAAATTCACCTTTCCCTCAACATAATACAGCAAATATGTCACGAGAAGAAGAAACAGAATACAAGCAGCGTGTAATATTTCACATATCTGGTTCCAGGGCTGTCACTTTCTCCTGAGCATTACTCAGTGGGGAAAACATGTTAGACCAGACTTGGTTGTAACCTGATACTTAGCACAATGCAGGACGTTTCTACTTACATCAGCAAAACAATAAAGCGAGGCAGAGACCTGCGCGGCACAGCGGAACCCGCGAGGCAGAGACCTGCGCGGCACAGCGGAACCCGCGAGGCAGACACCCTGCGCAGCAGAGCGGAACCCGCGAGGCAGACACCCTGCGCCGCAGAGCGGAACCCGCGAGGCAGAGACCCTGCGTCGCAGAGCGGAACCCGCGAGGCAGAGACCCTGCGTCGCAGAGCGGAACCAAGGAGCAGAGACCCTGCGTCCATTTTGATTTTCCGCATAGAGAACCAAAAAAATGACACAAAACGATTACAAAATACAAATGTCGGGCGTATAACTGCTTTGAAGTAGGAAGCCAAACTTCTCCATGTGCAGAACTGAAACATTCGGATATGTGCAACAGACTTAATTTATTTTGCTTTTAAATTCATGCCAAAAGAATATGAAATACAGTATGCAACTTATTGCAGATACAATAGATTCGTTCAAAAAAAGGAGAGGTTGGACATGTTTTTAGATGGGAAAGGTATACAGGGATATAATTAATAAGTAAACGTGGGAAGGATGCTGATCCAGGGATTAATCCGATTGCCAATTCTTGGAGTCAGGAAGGAATTTATTTTTCCCTTATGAGATAACTTTGGATGTTGTGTCACTGGGGTGTGCGTTTGCCTTCCTTTGGATCAGTATACTGTAAGTAAGGATATAGGAGAAAGTATCTGTCGTCTACATTTAGCATAGGTTGAACTTGATGGACGTATGTCTTTTTTCAACCTCATCTACTATGTCAGGCCTGCACAACATGCGGCCCGCCGGGACTCCCTGTGCGGCCAGCGACAGCTCCCTTCCATGGTTGGGAAGGAAGGAGCGCGCTCCAGCAGTGTGACCGCGCCCCCCCCCCCCCACCCTAGCTCGCATCAGCACTGACGCGCATTCCCCCCCCAAGCCAGCAGAGTGACCGCGCCCCACCCGAGCTCGCACCAGCAGTTGAATGCACTGACGCGCATTTCCCCCTCCCCCCCCGAGCGATGCGCTCTAGTAGTGTGACCCGGAACTTCCAGGGTCTGCTGCAAGACCACGCTTCTTACCTCGCGCTTTACCCGGATACCGGTAGCTGCACAGCCAATACCTCCTGGCTGAGGCCCACCGCTTCTTCCGGTGCGACTAGGTAGGCATATGGGTGGGGGGGGGAGGAGAGGGGTGGGAGGGTTTGATGAGGGGGACTGCTGAAAGGGACTGGGGGAGATGATGATGAAGGGTGCTGGGGGAGATGATGTTTTTTGCATGTCTGCGGTCTCTCCAAATAAACCCCATTTTATTCAACAATGTTCTCTTGCCTAGTATTTTAAAATGTAATTTTGTTTCAAGTAAACATTGTAAATAAATGTATAATTTTGAATAATAAATGCTGTTTTAACCGTGCGGCCCAAATCTGTTTTCCTTGGAGTATTTCGGCCCTTCTCACTTTACACGTTGTGCAGGCCTGTACCATGTAATTATATGCAACGTGTAAAGAATGTATTTTGTCTCACTATAGCTGCGAAAAGAGAGGTTATACAAGGGGAGAGAGGGAGGAGGAGAAGGATCTTATACAAAACACTCTGCTTGTGTCAGCTATATCCTCTGTTATTGAAAACAAGAATCTCAGCTGTGACTCATCTCTCACTATGCAGCACACGTTAACACACATGCAAAAGACCAGGGAATTACAAGATTTTATGGGTCACACATTGCTGCATCACTGGACATACACACACATGCATATACATACACACAAACAGGTCAGGCCTCCGGTCTTCAAGAAGGTGATTATTCTCAACATTTCGCCTCCCAATAGAGCCTGTTTCAAGCCGGTCCTGTTTCTATTATCATGGTGCTGTTTCTGCTGCCATTTGGCCGGTATGCACCAGGAAAGCTTCACTACTACTGTGAAGCGAGGGCCCTTTTTATGGACAGTGTGTGTGTGTATATAAATAGATTATACAGTATATAGATATGTACAGTAAGAGTGTCCTGTCCCGGTTTATTTGCATTCAGTTAAGGAATGTGCCCTATATAGTAAGCGCCTATAGTAATGGCCCAGGAGTGTTCTCATGCGGGAAGAGGAGCGAGCGTGTGCTCAGCAGGGTCCGTCCCACCGGCAGGTCCTTACTAAGCTCCTGATCCAATGTGCATGTGCGAGGGACGCAGTGCACAGTAATGGGATACTGATCCCAGGACGCAGGCTGTATTCCCCACGGGGCCCACATGAGATGGGACATTATTGATGCTGTGCAGGAGATTCACAATCTAACCAATACTAAAGGGAAATGAGTATAAGTACCTCTCCCTCCCCCCAGCGTAGGGGTAAGAGCTACCAGGGGAAGAAGCAGAGTAACCTTATGATTTGCCGCCAGTTAACGTGAAGCATGAAATTGTATAACAAGCCTTACAAATGGATGTGAATAAAGCTCTTTATATACTACAAAGGTTCCCATCGCCCATCCCTATACTATCTGCATATCCACGCCCTGCCTGCACGCTGAATATGCACGAGACTGAGCATTGCCACATGAGATAGAGAGCCCACATTACCTGTGCCAACTGCTGGGAGCTAAATAATGGATTAGTTACACCTCTGATTCAAACATCAAGTAGCCAGACTTGTCCTGGAGAAAAGCAGATTCGATGCAGGTTGTGATGCCTTTAAGCGGACCAACATTACAGTTCTTCATACATAAAATTACAGCGTACAGAACTTCGAAACCTCATACGCACAACTTGAAGAAGACACCTGCGAGATTTCCGAAGCTCTTGACACTATAATTACCTCTCCGAAGAACAGTAATGGTGGCCGGCAGGCTGCAATGAATGTGCTTTATACTGCCGGGGAAACGCATCATTCTCCGACAGAAATCTTTCCGGAGAGGATTTCTACAGCACAACGTGGGATCCGACGTATACAGTGCGGACTGCAATTATGGCAGTAAATAGGAGACAAGAGCAGGCGTACGGAGTGATGTGGGATGGCACGTTACACTTTAGTTGTCACATGGGCCAGTAACACATTTCAAAGCAATGTGCTGTCCCCTGTGGTAGCAAGAGTTAAATAGACAGAACTAAAGAAACTGCCCTCCGAACTGAGCCACTTTCCCATGCAAGCATCGTAGAGACAGCTCTTACAGGGGCGCTACAAGCACACACAGGAGTGACGCTCTGCAGCCACTGAGACGCACTCTACAGACAGTGAGACGCGCGCGCACACACACACACACACACACACAGGAGTGCAGTTCTGCAAACAGTGAGACACACACACACGCTGTTCTGCAGCCGAGACACACACACAGGAGTGATACTCTACAGACAGCGAGACACGCACGCACAGGAGTGACGCTCTGCAGCCACTGAGACGCACACAGGAGCGACGCTCTACAGTGAGACGCGCGTGCACACACACACAGGAGTGACGCTCTGCAGACAGTGACACACACACACACACAGGAGTGATGCTCTGCAGACAGTGTGTCGCTCTGCAGGGCAGATTATAAGGGTTGAGCCCTATCGCTTCATACAGTCCTCATTCCCTCTGGATCTCTTCATGTTGCCACAGATGAACATCCACTGAGATTCCCCTCTGGATAGCCGCCTGCTGGTATACACCCTGCGAGATCCCCCTCTGGATAACCGCCTGCGGGTATACTCCCTGCGAGATTCCCCTCTGGATAGCCGCCTGGGCTGGTATCCAAACCCTGCGAGTCTCCCCCTCTGGATAACCGCCTGCGGGTATACATCCCTGCGCATTCCTCCCGTTCTCTAGAGCCGCCCTCGGCTATATCACCCCCTGCCCGTAGATCCCCCTCTGGTATAACCGTCTGCCGGTAATACACTCACCTGCGAGATTCCCCTCTGGATAACCGCCTGCTGGTTAACTGCTCCTGCTCTGCGAGATTCCCTCTGGATAGCACGCCCTGCGGGTATACACCCAGCGAGATTCCCTCTGGATAACGCGCCTGGCGGGTATACCATCCCGCGAGATTCCCCTCGGATAACCGCCTGCTGGTATATCCCCTCGTGAATTCCCCCTTTCTGGGTATAAACGCCCCCTGCTGGTATACTCCCTGCGAGAATTCATAACCGCACCTTGCTGGTATATTCCCTGGCGAATTCCCCTCTGGATAACCGCCTGCGGGTATACACCCTGCGAGATTCCCCTCTGGATAACCGCCTGCTGGTAACTCCCTGTGAGATTCTCCCTCTGGATAACCGCCTGCTGATATCTGCTGATATCTCGAGATCCCCATAACCGCCCTTGCTGGTTATACTCCCTGCGGATTCCCCTCTGGATAACCCGCCGTCGGGTATACTCCCTGCGAGATTCCCATAACCGCTGCTGTATACTCCTCTGCGAGATTCCCCTCTGGATAACCACCCTGCGGGAATACTCCCTGCGAGATTCCCCTCTGGATAACCGCCTGCTGGTATACCCCCTGCGAGATTCCCATAAACCGACTGCTGGTATACGACCCTGCGAGATCCCCTCTGGATACCACCTGCTGGTATCAGCGTCCCTCTCCTGCCTCGATTCCCCCTCGGATAACCGCCTGCTGGTATACTCCTGCGAGATTCCCATAACCGACTGCTGGTATACACCCTGCGAGATTCCCCTCTTGGATAACCGCCTGCTGGGTATACACTCCCTGCGAGATTCCCATAACCGCCTGCTGGTATACTACCCTCGAGATTCCCCTCTGGATAGCCGCCTGCTGTATACTCCCTGCGCAGTATCCCCTCTGGATAACCGCCTGCTGGTATACTCCCTGCAGATTCCCCTCTGGATAACCGCCTGCGGGTATACACCCTGCGAGATTCCCCTCTGGATAACCGCTGCCTGGTATACACCCTTCGCGAGATTTCCCTCTGGATAACCCGCCTGCTGGTATATCCTCCCTGCGAGATTCCCATACCCATGACGCTGTATACTCCATGCGAGAATTCCCCTCTGGATAGCCGCCTGCTGGTATACAACCCTGCGAGATTCCGCTTGGATAACCGCCTCTGGTATACCCCTGCGAATTCCCCTCTGGATAACCGCCTGCTGTTATAACTCCCTGCGAGATCCCCTCCTCTGGATATACCCGCATGCAGGCGGTATACACCCTGCGAGATTCCCCTCTGGATAACGCCTGCTGGTATACACACCCTGCGAGATTTCCCTCTGGATAACCCGCCTGCTGGTATACGACCTACTGCGAGATTCCCTCTGGATAACCGCCTGCTGGTATACTCCCTGCAGATTCCCTCTCTGGATAACCCCTGCTGGTATACTCCCCTGCGAGATTCCCCTCTGGATAACCGCTCTGGTATACTCCCTGCGAGATCCCCTCTGGATAAACCGCCTGCGGTACACTCACCTGCGAGATTCCCCTCTGGATAACCGCCTGCTGGTATACACCCTGTGAGAATTCCCCTCTGGATAAACCGCCTGCTGGCATACACCACTGCGAGATTCCCCTCTGGATAACCGCCTGCTGTATACACCCTGCGAGATTCCCCCTCTGGAAAACGCCTGCTGGTTATACTCCCTGCGAGATTCCCTCGGAACCGCCTGCTGTAAACCTGTTGACAATAGAGGGGGCTCTGCAAACCAATGCTACACCCTTTCAACCTCTGGTAACACACTATCTCCAATCATTCTCACCTATTTAAACCTATTAACTAGTTTAAAGCTGTATGGTCTCCGTAAAAAAAACCCCATATTGCGCCTCCAGTAGACCACTCTATTCATGGATTGCATGTTTTTAAACCCTTGTATTTTTAGAATAAATGTGTTGGTATCACACATTGGTGCCCATCTTTTTTCCCACCCGCTGTTAACATCTCCAAGGTTAGTGTTGCTGACTTGTCTTACGCGGTCTCGTAGACTTGGTCCGGTCGGACCGGTGCGCCGAGGCGCGACATGGTCCGGAAGAGATTCAGGGGGGGGCGTCAGGAGCCATCCGTGAGGGAACTTAAAGAAACCTTCTGTGGTAAGGCCCCATTGTTATCTTACTTTTAAGTGAGATAGCTACTGCAAACGGTGGTGGTGTTGACATGCAATGAACCATTTGGTGGTACTGCGCGCAATTGGGCTGTCTTGTGTTCTATCCCAGATCAGCCTTCCCATCTATAAGGACTGAAATACTTGCGACTGTGTGATATCACTTTTTCATCATCGTCTGATTCATTCGGGCTATCTGCAACTTTATTGCCAGGTCTAAGTATCTGTCAGCGCGCCTAGGAAATTATATGTTTGTTGTATATATGTTTTCTGATGACACACCTATGTCAGAAGCATCTCCTATCCTCATAACACAATATACGGTTCGGCTCACACGCACCGCACACACACCACCACACACACACACCACACACCCACACGTGCCAACTATAACTATGTGCCAACACACACCCATTTGTGCAAGTAACACCACAGAAACCACAAGTTCACTATTATACATCCTAGGTGCAGAACACACTAGTTCACATCATACCCTTAGGTGCAGAACACTACACTAGTTCACATCATACATTAGTGCAGAACACACATGTCCCATGATAACATTAGTGCAGCAAACACGAACACACTATTCCCATTATACATTAGTGCAGAACACACTAGTTCACACATCATACCTTATTGCAGAACACAATCTCAGTTGCACATCATTACTTTAGTTGGCAGAACACACTAGTTCACATCATACATTAGTGCAGAACACACTAGTTCACATCATAGATTAGTGCAGAACACACTAGTTCACATCATACATTAGTGCAGAACACACACACACAGACACACAGACACACAGACACACAGACACACAGACACACAGACACACAGACACACAGACACACAGACGTTCCCATTATACATTAGTGCAGAACACGAACACACTAATTCCCATTATACATTAGTGCAGAACACGAACACACACACGGGGAGCTCCGGTTGCCCTCTGGTTACATTTTGCAGCCCCCTCTCACCAGACCCCTCTCAGAGGAGGGTGGTGTCAGAGTTATAGGGGCCTGCATATCCCCCCCCGCCCCTCCGGGAGTCCCTGCACTGCTCACCTGAACGGCCGCCGGAGCCCCTGCCATGCAACCCCTGCTGGAGGCTGCCCGCGGGCCGCGCCGCATCCTCCCCTGCAGCGGGAGCAGGAGCCCGCACCCTCTGCGCAGCGCTATCATCTCCCCGGGATCAGCACCCTCTGCGCGCCGCCGCTATCACCATCCCGGGCTCAGCCTGCACTGTCAGCCAGCGCGTGGGGCATACACAACATCACGTGCACAGCTGCCAGGCCCACAGCCAATCAGCGGCCTGCCACGCCGCACGCCCCCTGCGCGCGGCAGATGGGAGTTGTAGTTCACAGGCTGCCCCTCCCTGGCACGTGGTGCAGGACAGGCATGTCACTTGAAACTATAGTTATGGCACTTTCTACATTTAATACATAGGGTGCAATTATTGTGCCCCCGGAATTGTCCCACTTTTGCCTTAAGGCTGCAGACCGAGCTGTGTGTTTTTTTAAATAAATAAGTTCAATACTTTGAAAATATACTTTTTTTTAAAAACAGCTCTGAAATGACAATTTTAATGTACTATAATGTAACAAGCGTTTTTTGTTCCTATAGCAACAATTTACATAGTCATTCCCCTTTCCTAGTCTGAAACAGGCTCTGGCGCATCCCTTTTTGAGCCCTGCCCTCTCTCTAGCAGTGCACCAATTGTATCTAGTGACCGCCTGGTCACATGACCGTCCACACAGAACTTTGCATCTTTGGTCCTCTTCTACTGCACTGACAGCCATTTAGGGAACTCTCGAGCCGAATCTTCACTGATCAAGGAGAACGGATCGGTCCGCAACTTAGCTAATTACTTATTATTGTGTGATTGTATTGATGCACATATTAAAAGGAATTATTATTATTATTTTAAACGGCAGCTTGGACTGCTGCTTTAAACGGAATAATCATCCAATGAGAAGAGAGAGGGAGGAGTATTCTCCCCCTTCACAAATCAGCGACTCTCATACGTGTTCACTTCCCTGACTGTCATGAAGGAGAGAAACTGCAGGAGTGAATCCCAGTGGCTGGAACCATGGGATGTAAGCGAAGGCATAAACGAGTCAGAGGCGGGCAGCAAGGAGGCATCAGTGGGGGCACTAGCAGAGGTCGGAGGCGGGCAGCAAGGAGGCGTCAGTGGGGCACTAGCAAAGGTCGGAGGCGGGCAGTAAGGAGGGGTCAGTGGGAGCACTAGCAGAGGCAGGGCAGCAAGGAGGCGTCAGTGGGGTACTAGCAGAGGTCGGAGGCAGACAGCAAGGAGGTCGGGGTCACTAGCAGAGGCCCTATAGCAATTTTTTACAAAGTCACATCCCTGTCCCCTTCTGAAACAGCATCATCTTTTTGAGCCCTGCCCTCTCTCTAGCAGTGCACCAATTGTATCTAGTGCCTGCCTGGTAACATGATCTTCCACACAGAACTTTGCATCTTGGGTACTTTTCTGCATCACTGACAGTGATTTAGTGAACCCCCGAGCCGAATCTTCGCCGATCGATCACAGGAGAACGGATCAATCGGCAACTTAGCTAATCACTTGTCAGTGTGTAGATTACATTGATGCACATATTGAATGGAATTTTTTTTTCAAACGGTAGCTTGAACTGCTGCATTAAACATGAAAAAAAATAACTAAAGAAAGCAAAACGTTTCAGGACCCCATATCAGCCTTCATTTTGCAGAAGGTAGCAGCACAGAAGGCAGATTGACTAAGGTTCGATTCAGCGTATCAAATCAATGCTCATTACCCCCGGATCAGCGGGAGATATGGCAGATCAGACCTTAGTGAAACCTGGCATAGGACTGTAGGGTTGCCAGGTGGCTTCTCCAAAAATACTGGACACAATGGTGAAAGGAGTGACACACTCAACACATACACACACAAACCCCTCTCACCTCTCTCCCCTCCATGCTGTTTCCTCCTCTCCTTGGCCCAAGGCTCCACACGCCTTCTCCCAATTAGCTGCATTACCCAACAGCAGCAGCCAATCAGGATGGAGGAAGCTGCCCAGCCCCCTAGCAACACCCCTGCTCTTTCCCTGCTCAGGGAAATCCCACGGCCCCCTTAGCCGGTCAGGTCACTATGTCCAGAGAGGTAATACCGGTATGCAACTACATGTCCAGTATTACCTGTAATTTTTTGCTGGACAGAATGACCAAATACAGGATAGTTAGAATCAATACTGGACACCTGGCGATCCTACGTAGGAGGGCAGACAATACTAGGTGAATCTGAGCTAAGAATTCCCTCCCCCGAGAGCCGAGACAATAATACAAAATAAAATGCAACAGCACCTCCCGGAAGTCAATAAATAAAATAATTTTATGAAATATCAAATCATAAAAATAAAGAGGTACCTGCCATTTAAAGAAGAGGTAGAAAACCATCGCAATGTGATTCTCCCTGATGGGCGTTCTCATGCTATGTGCAATTTAATTAGGTCACCCAATCTTTTATGCCAGAGGGGCCTGCTAGGCATACAGGTGAGTCACATGTTTTAAACAGGGGGTGCAGCTTTTATCACATGTCCCATCTCTTAGTCTTGCAGTAGAAACTCTTTATTTCCTTGGACAAAAAAAAAAGATTGAGATCAGCTAGCACAGTACGATGGCAAAATCCTTAAGAAACAAAGAGGGGAAATTAGGTAACACCATGTGCTCAGAATAAGACGTTGCCCGCCAATCAAATAAGAAATGGGTAAAGAATAGTTCAATAAAAAAAGGGTAGCACACATGGAAAGCATTGTAGGCAAAACAAGTTGTCCTAGCAAATAATATGCCTTCACTATTGAATAGGCTCTTCTTATCTGTGTTCATTCCTATAATAAATAGGGTTACCAGAGTCCCGGTTCTTCCGGGATTGTCCCGGTTTTCGGAATTGTGTCCCAACAACTTTTCAAAAAGTGCAAAAATGCCCCGGTTTGTTGGTCTTGCCGTTGGCGCATGGGCAACTTTTGCCCTGATTTTTCACTGGGATAATATGGTCACCCTAATAATATTCCTAATATAATTTATTTATTTATTTATTTATAAAATATTTTACCAGGAAGTAATACATTGAGAGTTACCTCTCGTTTTCAAGTATGTCCTGGGCACAGAGTAAAACAAAATAATACATGGTTACAAGTACAGTTACATAAATGAACAAGGTATACATTATATACAAGACATTGCATGCACAGTTAAAGAAAATATATATTATGAGCGTATGAAACAGTTACAGACCAGATTAAAGTGTGAGACAGCCTTAGATTTGAAAGAACTTAAGCTGGTGGTGGATATGAGAGTCTCTGGTAGGTTGTTCCAGTTTTGGGGTGCACGGAAGGAGAAGGAGGAACGTCCGGATACTTTGTTGAGTCTTGGGACCATGAATAGTCTTTTGGAGTCTGATCTCAGGTGATAGGTACTGCATGTGGTAGGGGTGAGGAGCTTGTTCAGGTAGCTGGGTAGCTTGCCCAGAAAGTATTTGAGGGTGAGACAGGAAAGGTGAACTTTGCGCCTAGACTCTAGTGATGACCAATCTAGTTCTTTGAGCATTTCGCAGTGATGTGTGTTGTAGTTGCATTGGAGAACAAAACGACAAATTGAATTGTAGAGGGTGTCAAGTTTGCTAAGGTGGGTTTGAGGAGCCGAGCCATATACTATGTCTCCATAGTCAATAATTGGCATTAGCATCTGCTGTGCAATATGCTTTCTGACCAGGAGACTTAGGGAGGATTTGTTCCTGTAAAGTACCCCTAGTTTGGCATAGGTCTTGGTTGTCAGGGTATCAATGTGCATCCCGAATGTTAAGTGGGAGTCAAACCATAAGCCCAGGTATTTAAAACTAGTGACAGGTGTTAGGGTGGTGGTAGCGTTGGTTCTAATCAGGAGCTCAGTCACTGGAAGCTTTACAAATTTAGTCTTGGTCCCAAATACCATTGTTACAGTCTTGTCAGCGTTTAAAAACAGTTTGTTTTGGGAAATCCAGTTTTCGAGTCTCAAAAAGTCAGACTGAAGTATGTGTTGAAGGTCAGAGAGGCTATGGCTGTGTGCATACAGGAGTGTGTCATCTGCATACATGTGTATTGAGGCTTCCTTACAAGCTGTGGGAAGATCATTAATGAACACTGAGAAGAGTAGGGGCCCCAGAACAGAGCCTTGCGGTACACCACAGGTGATATCCAGGGGGTTGGAGTTAGAGCCTGAGATGGACACATGTTGGGATCTTCCTGATAGGTAGGACTGAAACCAGTTTAAAGCATGTTTCCCTATTCCAGAGCTCTGGAGTTTGTTAAGCAGGATAACATGATCAACTGTGTCAAAAGCCTTTGCAAAATCTAGGAATACTGCACCAGTGAGTTGTCCCCGTTCCATTCCACACTGGATTTCATTGCAAACTTTTAGCAGGGTAGTTACGGTGGAGTGTTTGGGACGAAACCCAGACTGGAATTGGCTAGGGAAATTTGTCTTGGTGTAGAAATCGCTTAATTGGGAGTGGACACATTTTTCCATAACTTTGGATAGAATTGGGAGAAGTGAGATTGGCCTACTTATATATCAATTCAACAAGGCCAGATTCAGTCTTATACAGAGGGTTTCAACATCAGGAACATACTTATATATCAATTCAACAAGGCCAGATTCAGTCTTATACGCAGGGTTTCAACATCAGGAACATACCTGTGAAGAGAATGCAATTAGATCCATGTCATATCAGCTGAGGTTATTGGTTATTGGTCTTGCATGAAGAAAGTGAATATATTAACTATATATATATTAACTGTAGTCTAACTGTTTTTATCACTTAAAAAGCTCACTTTAAATGCCTCACTGCCTAATGCAGTTCCTGCCCAATGCAGCGAAGGTGTTAGTATTATACACTAAAAAAAAAAGTCACATGACCCTCCCCAATCAGTCAGCTTGTTCCATTTGGTCAATTAACAGCACAGAGTTAAGAGGGAAAAAAAAAAAAAATTTTACATTCAAACATACTAACTTATATATCAATTCAACAAGGCCAGATTCAGTCTTATACAGAGGGTTTCAACATCAGGAAACATACTTCTATATCAATCAACAAGGCCCAGATCAGTTATACAGAGGGTTTCAAACATCAGGAACATACTTCATATATCAATCCACAAGGCCAGATTCAGTCTTATACAGAGGTGTTTCAACATCAGGAACATACTTCTATATCATTCAACAAAGGCCAGATTCAGTCTTATACAGAGGGTTTCAAATCAGGAACATACTCTTAATCAATCAACAAGGCCAGATTCAGTCTTATACAGAGGGTTTCAACATCAGGAACATACTTCTATATCAATCAACAAGGCCAGATTCAGTTCTATTACAGAGGGTTTAACATCAGGAACATACCTGTGAGAGAATGCAATTAGATCCAGTCATATCAGCTGAGGTTATGGTTATGGCTTGCATGAAGAAAGTGAGTATATTAACTTATAATATATATATAACTGTAGTCTAACTGTATCACTTAAAACCTCACTTTAAATGCCTCACTGCCTAATGCAGTTCGCTGCCAATGCAGCAAAGGTGTTAGTATTATACACAAATAACAGTCACATGACCCTCCCCTCCCCAATCAGTCAGCTTTTTCCATTTGGTCAATTAACAGCACAGATTTAAGAGGAAAATAATATAACCTGTAGCCCCTCTTAGAGATTACTAATTCAGTTAAGGGGTTAACTGTGTGTGCTCACTCCCATCACATGGTGTAGAATGACTTGGCAGGAAAGATGCTTCTCCCACTTTTTGCCTGGTGACCAGTAACATCACTATCAGGGTATAGATACCCTGACAGAAGGTTCTAGAAGGTAGGTTCCTCGGAGTGGCAGTCAAAGGGCCTCTGTAATGGAGTGCTCACCACAAACAAGGTGTGACCGCGAGGCCGAGGTGGGGATAGATATACAACACCAACCCACAGCCGCGTGGGCGCGTCTGAAGTGTAGATTGGTCGAGGTAGCCGGGTCGGGATTGGAGAGGTATGGATAGTCAGAGTTACTTGCCGAGGTTGGGGTTGGAGAGGTGCGGAACGTTGCAGGTACTTAGCCGTGGTCAGGATTGGAGAGATGCGGATCGTTGTGGTCCTTTGCCGAGGTCGGGATTGGAGAGGTGCGGATCGTCGTTGGTAGCCGGGGTCAGGAGTTTAGAAGAGCGGAGTCCAGAAGAATAGCCAAATTCAGAAACAGAGGTGCTAGGAACCGGAGTACAGGACAAGACTGTGGAGACAAGGGTAGCAGTGAACACTTCAAACAAACAAAGGTTTATGCTCAGCCGATTTGCCAGTGAGCCGGCATGTCAGTAAGACTGACAGTGATAGGCTGATGAAGTGCAGGAGACAGGAGTGGGGAGGATCCCTGAAGAGGATAGATGACGCGGCTTGTGTGCGTGCTGACCGTGGATCATCATTGGTAGCCGGGGAGTCCAGCAGAATAGCCGAGCTCAGAAACAGGGCTAAGAACCAGAGTAGAGGACAAGACTGTGGAGGCAAGGGTAGCAGTGAAGTATTCGAACTAACAAAGGCTCAGCTGATTTGCCAGTGGGCCGGCTGAGCATATATAGGGCAAAGGTACCAATGAGGTAGCAGACAGGAGGAGGCGTGGGCGGAGTCTGGAGGCAGACCAGAGAGGGTGGTATTTACATCCGAGCGGGATGCGCACGCGTCCCTAGTATGGCGGCTGTCCCAGGAGATGGGAGAGAAGCGTCACGGATGACGGAAGGAGAAGGGGCCCGATCACGGGTTGGGGTAAGTGCTGAGTGCGCCGAGCGCGTGGTGGATCACGGATCCTGACAGCCTCACAGTGAAGTAGTGTAAATAGGTTTCATGTATAGATAAGTATATTAATATTGTCCTGTCCCTGTTTGTTGTTTTGTACTTAGGGAAGGTGCCCTATCCAGTTAGCGTCCGCAGCAATGGATTTACATAGCTCTCTAGGTTCACTAAGAAGAAACAAATGTCCCAATGGGGTTCTCCACGTAGTGGCCCTGGGGCATAGTCAGATCGGCCAAACCGGGAGGTCCGCAGCTAACTCAGACCTAGAGTGCCTAGAAGAGGTACACAATATTCAGCACCAGGATACTGATCCCAATGAAAAATAGAGCAGGGCTAATCCTAGAAGAGGTCCAGTAATGGAAGAATGTTTTTATGTGAAGAGCATTATAAACAGGCTCCCTTGGGTTTCCAGCCAGGGGCTTCCTGTATGCCCACCATCTGCATTAATAGAAGCCTTTTTTTACACCGAGAGGAAGGACGCGTGTTTTGAATGACTCCTACCCCACCTGAAGAAGACACCATTCCTGACTCATGGAACATTAGGAGGCTTCTCGGCAGGGTCAGTTATTTGAGTTCCACTAGCTCTACTTCAGGGGTTCCAGCTGTAAAGTTTGCAAAGAGCAAAAGTGCCTAAAATAAAAAGATAAACCAATTACCTTGTTTGCGGTTACCTTCTAAAGGCATTCCCCGCACATACCTACCACTGCGTCTCAATGGAGCAGCTCAGATTTATATTCATCCTCCCACAAGGGTTCACATCCCTCTCTTTTAGAACAAAAGCATGGAGGGCACCTACAGTACTCATCTGTCCCCACCAAACATTGATTAGGATTCTAAGGAAGTGTCACTCTCCTTTGCCGCAACTGGCGGGAAAGGAGTCTTCCCTACCAAATGTACAGTAGACTTCCACATTCTAAAGCTTTTTACTTCTCTAAACTGGCATTCAATACTCAATGTATTAATGAGGACAAAATAGTTGGCAGATGCTCCTTTAAATAAGACCAGACTGGCTCCTTAGAAATATTCCATTGAAAATTGGGGATTTGGCAAGCCGGGGTCAGGAGGCTCTACATCTTCCACATTGAGTACTAGCAGCCTCCAATATTGCCTTAGTGGGAGTCATCAGTCTGGCATCTCTAAATATTGACCACACATTTAATAATGTTGTGTCCAACATTCGTAGCTCCAGATCCCTAAAAGCTGTGGGTTTGGCTGATCTCACCCTTAGAACCACTGAATTCACTCATTTTTATAATTCATACCGCTTCAGTAATGATTTTTTTGTATATGGTAAAATCCGCATACAAAGCCCGAAAGTCCTATTCAGAAATAAAAGGGTGAAGTTAGAAACCGAGCCAAGACACCCTTTCATAAGGAGGACCGGTCACTCCGACCGTCAAGGTCATCCCACACATTTATTAGACGGGTTCATGCCAGAGAAGCCTAGATTCAGCGAGAGATGACCAGACAGGGAGGTCCGACCTTTAGTCAGCAGACGCAGGGTAAGATCTTCCTTTAGTCAGACCACTTCCCATTCCATTCAAGGATGATTGACACAATACTAAGATTACCACAGACAATTGGGTCATCAGAGTAGGCTATTTTCATCCTCTTATTTCCCTTAAACCTTATGGTTCTGTTCCAGCTGTAATCATTCCATTTCTAATGAAAAATGATACCAGAGACTCCTTGGCAAGACCTATAACTTCCCACTACTGTCTAACTGGGATTTATGCCTTTAATTGTAATATAAATGAGTAATGGGTAACTCTTCAGTAGAACTTGGACTTCTTGCCATCAAACTTTCTTGCATCTTAGCCCTGGCTTTGGCAGCCAGTGTGGAGGAGCTTATTCTTTTGGGGGGTATTATCCACTTGAGGCATACAGCTGATAGGGCAGTAACTTGTCCTGCCGATATGTTTATCTCTGCATTACAAGAGTTAGTATCTGCAGGGAGCAAACCTAGGTGGACCAAAGTTCAATTACAGTTATTCCTAACAAAATTGGAAGCATATACTATTATCACTACACCAACTAGAGGACACACGTGCCCTCCTTTTGGGATAATTTTATTATTACGTACTAATTTCTCAACATATGTATTGAAAATAATTGACTAGTGTGTATTAATACTTTGTTTTAAACTACATGGTGCTTTGATATATTAAAGGTTATTTTTTATTGACTACTCATCATTTCATTGTACACTTAATACATAGTGGTGTACACCAATTATACTGTAGGAATTCTTTCTTGGTGTGTTTCTCTCTTCACACCTCAACAGTTCTTAACTATCCCCTTGGTAGCAGCCACATCACGATTTTCAGGTTGAGCGAGGTTTCTCTGCTATTTGAGAGCGTAATCTTAATCATATCTCCGATCTTTGGCTATCTCCATGTCATCTGTTAAGACAAAATAAAATCCTACAATTTAAACAGTACACCAGTGAATTTTGATTTGAATAAGGATCGTGTCTGCCCATGTTTGTGTGCTTATTAATGTTTGCTTACGTACAGCAAACAAGCCCCCACAGGCTTACTATAACTCAATTATTTATTACATGCCATCCACTGGTCAGAGCGGTAAACGTGAACACGGGATAGAAATGAAAGGAAAGAGAGAGGGCAAAGCGCTCATAGCATAATACTGTTTAATAGTGTAGCCATGTGTAAAAATTGTGTACATATCTTTCTCATGCTGGCAGTAATCCTGGTAAGTAGACAAGGTTGCCAGTAACAACCATGGAGGTTTGCCCTCAAACCCTGGTGAAGTGTCATATGTAACAAAGGAAGTGACAACATGCTTTGTGTCCACTGTTAGTGACACAAAGGTGGGTCTGTTTCTGGAGGTTATATAAGACACAGAACTGCCTAAAGTTAGTGGTTATGTTCTTGTATCCTGAGTGAAGTGTCTGCAGCAGCCCAAGTCTGCCTGTCAGATACTTCAGTGCAAGCTGATTACACACTGTATCCAGGGACCTGGCACAGCTGGTGGATATCCCTTAGGGGAGAGGTGGAAACAACTCAATTAAGAGAGGAGGAACCTTCTGCAAGGAGGACTTCCACAAATGAGCGGCTAAGTGATGGCCGCAATGAGGGTCAGTCTGCCTATGGAGATGACATTAAAGATGCCCTGGTTCAAAAGATCCCTCCTGTGTGAGTGTGGAATTATTCCTCAGGAGGATGCACCAAGAAGGAGTTCCCCATCAGACACTTCCCCCTGCTGCCGCAGAGATCCTGATGGCGTGGAGGCGCTGTACCAGATGTGAGTAGGACTCAGAGCACACTACCTCAGACGCCTGTCATGGTGATACTTCCCCAATACCAACCCAGCGGGAGACTCAGGAGTCCTGTTGCCAGCAGGTGCACCACACACACACACATCCATGTAATTGGGGGATTTTCTTACATATGGATCAGGATCAGAAGGGCCCAGGGAAAACACCGTTACAATAGTAAGAAGCCTACGCGTTTAGTGACAGTGTCACTTCATCAGGGTATTAATATGATCACAAGCATCTGAGTCTTTTATAGTCCCAACAATTGGTCTAATTGTTCAATTAACCTGAGCATATGTTACTAATAATTGAACAATTCTTGACTTTTCTCTAATTCAATTTGATATTGTTTTTGATGTTTATGTATTTTATCACATAATTGATGAAATATAGTTTAACACTTTTTAATATACTTTTTTTTTATATATTTGTGCAATACACATCTCAGTGTATACACAGCTTAATATATCTTATACACTGATAATTTGTTGATTAGGGCACGCAAGTGCACTTTTTTCTCCACTTCATATACAGTTGGGGGATGGATTGTATCCATCATAAAAAGGGGACGTAGGATGAGCTGCTGATTGAGATGGGGTATGCTTGTGCAAATGCTTGTGCAAATGCTTGTGCGCCCACCACGTGGCCTTGAGAGCCCGCAGTTACTTGCGGTTTTAGTGGCCATTCTCCAGGAGGCCTGCCTGCTCCCAGCAGTTGTTGCTGGGTGTCAATGCTTCCTGTAGAACAGGGGTGGCCAATTCCAGTTCTCAAGGGCCACCAACAGGTCAGGTTTTCAGGATAACCCTGCCTCAGCACAGGTGGCTCAACCTCACTGATTGAGCCACCTGTGCTGAAGCAGGGATATCCTGAAAACCTGACCTGTTGGTGGCCTTTGAGGAATGGAGTTGGTCATCCCCTGCCCTAGAACACTTGACATTTGCAGATCCAAGATTCCTGCAAATCTTGCTCTCATGTTGCCCCCTGTTAGATTTTGCATGTCCTCTTTAGTGCTGCAGTTTCAGTCAGTATGGAACAGCCTCTGCTGCTCCCTGTCAGTGCAATTGAGGCATGCATACCATTGTTACCCTGCCTTCACACGCATTGAAGGATTGAAGATGTTAAAAGGGACATACAGGGACTCCGATGACCTACTCACCTGAGCTGCAGGGGCCCCTGGCATGGAACCCCTGGCATAAAGCCCCAGGCATGGAACCCCTGGCATAAAGCCCCTGGCATAAAGCCCCAGGCATGGAACCCCACAGCCACCAAGCTCTATCATGTATTTATTCCCATTATATTACCATCAGCAACATCCATCTTGACATAAACTATCTGCTTCAATGTTAGGTAACGTTGTTGTTTTCTGGGTGTGATCCCTTTGCCAGGGTGAGCTGGTGCAGCCGGGGGGAGTGGGGGAGTGGGGGAGGTAATTGGTCTTGAAGTGGAAGACACTGGAATAAACATACGTGTTAGCTACTTGTTACATTTTTCCAATCGCTTTGTCTTCTTGTCTATCTGGAAATGGAATTAGATTGTAATCTCGGGGCAGGGCAGGGAATAATTGTACCGGCGGATTTGCAGCTCTATTACTGTATATGTGCATTTGGAAAACAGTGGAGCAACTTGTTGTATTTCACAGCACAGGGGGGCTCAACTCCAGTCCTCAACACCCCCCAACTGGTCAGGTTTTCAGGATATCCCTGCTTCAGCATAGGCGGCTCAATCAGTGGCTCAGTCAAAGACTGAGCCTCTGATTGAGCCACCTGTGCTGAAGTAGGGATTGCTTGAGCCACCTGTGCTGAAGCAGGGACTGATTGAGCCACCTGTGCTGAAGCAGGGACTGATTGAGCCACCTGTGCTGAAGCAGGGACTGATTGAGCCACCTGTGCTGAAGCAGGGACTGATTGAGCCACCTGCGATAAAACAGGAATATCCTGAAAACCTGACCTGTTGGGGGGTTTTGAGGACTGAAGTCGAGCGCCCCTGCCATAGCACATTCAGCCCAACACAAAAAGGTGTCAGACAGTAACGCTCAGTGCTACTAACACAAAGTCACATCATTAATTTGTCCCTAGCAAACCCACTAGGTAGATCTCTTATTAAAACTTAAGCCACAGTATGTCGCAATGCTGAATTTCAATGAGCTTGAAACGCACAAAGCTTATTAAGGATCACTTAGGAAAAGACTTTGTGCACACCAAGAATACATCCCAGCCCCTCTGATACACGCTCAATCTCATTAATACTAATTAACCAATCCAGCAAGGGCAGTCTCTCCGATTTGGCTATTAATGGATTTAGAAGGTCAGACAGAAGTCACTAAAATATCAGTTTTTTTCCCGAGTTTGGACCTTATTTCATAGGGGAAAGAATGACATCTTTGAGAAGGTGCTCGTTTTGGCCCCCCAAGGGCGCTGCGCGCTTGTTTTCGCCATGTTGTCCTTAACAATAATGAAACTGGGGATCTACTGAATGAGTAAGATATAAAATGTATCTTAACTTAAAGAAATCATTTTGCAATGTTGAATCTCCAAAAACGTGTACAGTACACGAGCCAACTGCTGGGGCACCTGCAAAGGATCGGAGTTACATTGAGTTTTACTGCATTGTGCCGGAAGGATCCTGAGTATCCTTATTTGCTGAATTATCATACACACCTAATCACGCCCTCAAGTAATTATGTGCAAAGGTTATTGATTTCCAACATATTACTGTTTGAAAGTGATTGTGAAATTGAAAATGAAACGACTCTCCTGCAACGCCGGCTTTTTAAGGCATTGCTGGATGAACTTGATGCAAAGTCCAAGCAATGTTCTGCGTTCACAGTCACGGGACCCCTTTTATTTTTCAGCACATCATGCAGAAACATCACAACATTGTCATAAAAATGTGAGAAATTGTAGGTCTGTCACAGTAGATTATTTCATTTTAAGCATTATTTGTGTAACATGGTTAGTCTATTCTGCCTCTCTCTTCCCCTTGTCACATAAGTCCTTAGCAGTCTAGGCTGTGACAGGCCACCCTGTGGGCATTTGACCCCCCTCATGCTCCTCTCTGAGTGACGAAGTGTGGTGGTGACTCATGGCCTGTGTATAGCCTATTAGGTATAGGTACAGACCTTGAGCCATCCCCTTCTTGTTCCACAGAGAGGCAGTGCTAAATTTAGTCAGTTTGTTCCCTTCCTTCCTAAGGCGTGGGAGTGAGAGCCTCTCCTCCCCGCTGGGAGTGAGAGAGGCCAGTGAGCCCTCATGGGTGACTGGCCATACAAGATCTTAATGCTCCAGACTCAAAGAGCAAGCCCCATCCTGTCACGGCTATGCTCGCCACAAACCGGGGCCAGACCGCGTGGCTGAGGCTGGGTTATGAAATCACCGACCTTAGACCGCGCAGACTGGTCCGGAGTGCGAAGTTCATAGTCAAACAGGACAGGTTTAGGACTGGAGAAAACAGTGTGGTCGGTGGGCAAGCCAGGGTCAGGATTGGAGACATCAGGGGAATCATTATCCAAGCGTAGTTTCGGCAACAGGAGGTCAAGTAGGTCCCGCTTCAGCGTAATAGCTGCAGGGCGGGAGTGGGTTCTGTGCGAGTGGCGACCGTGGCCCATGGTACCAGCCTCAGCAAGGAGAAGGCTTACCGGAGATGGCACACCGCCAGGCAGCACTGGTAAACCAGTGCTTCAGCACGAAAAACCAAAGCAGGCCACTGTGAGGAGAGAGTGCAGCAGGCCTCCAGGATACAACGGCAGACCTCTGCCAGGGGAGAGGCAGCAGGTCTCCGGAGCCAGGAACAGGAACAGACCCCTGCTTAAGGGAGGAAGCAGCAGGTCACAGGAACCAGGATAAGCAAGGAGGCTTGTGGCTGAACACAATGACATCCAGGGTAGGATTATGCTCGGCAGAGAAGCATTGTGGGGGGAATGTAGTATTTAAAGGGCGGCGAGCCAATCACAGGAGGGAGGTGTGTGTACATTCCTCCAATAACGGAGCACAGGGCTGAAGCTGCAATGAGAGGCAGTACCTGTGCCATTGATTGCCAGAGGGAATTCCTTACACATCCACAGGCCTGGGATCCTCTGAGACCTACAGTATGCACCGCTGTGAAAGATCTGCAGTGACTGCCACAATAAAGAATCCTTTATTACTTTTTACACCTGCCTGGATTTGAGTCAGTGGGCCTGGGTGTATGAGATGTGCTTCAGATGGGACTGCCTCTGGGATTCCTAGAGCCTAATGAAGCTGGAGGCGCTGAAGAACACATACCGAACCCAAGATGACACCAAAAGCCTGTCCTGGTCTCCTCCCCATTGCAGACTACTCAGCTCTCCTGAACCCTCACAGGTATGCCGCATCACAACACCTGTAGCCACAACGCGTATCTCCTAGAGGGTGGGGGTACATGTGCTACATTTGATAATCTAATAAATATTCTTTGGAATTGGTGATGGCGTGAAGACCTCATCAAGCGCATGTCTACAAAATGGTGTTTAGTGAAGAAGATAAGCCCATTATAAAGTGCCTGAGACAGAGCAAGAATTATGGTCCAAAACGCTGAAGTAAAATGTTTCCTGATTCAAATGTTTCAAAAAACGAATTTGTAAAACAACGTACAGTTCAGGAGCGGGAGCAGCTGGGTCAGCGCGTTACCAATGATGTAATTAGACACCGGCATTCTCCCTTTCAGGCGCGCGGTTCACCAGAGGGACATTTTGAACACACACTTTGAACTCTAATTTTATAGTAATCTTAGTGTTTTAGATTAGATTATAACAGTTTAACAAATTTACAAACTTCGAAGGAAAAACTCCTATTTCTCGATTAATGAACACGATCCTCCCGCAGTATATCTGATACTTGTTGACACAATATAGTGGCATTAATTACGCTAACATCAGTTGATTGTCTACATTGTGCTTCTTATACAGTGTTAAACGACATAACAGACCTACAATTGTACACATTTTCATGGTGATTGAGCAAGAAATATATATAAGATGTGATGAAAAACTAAAGGGGTCCCTTTTGTCCTGAACACACTGTACGGTTATATATAGAAGTAAAATGTCTGAGCAAAAGGAAATTGCTGTGACAGTTCCAGGATCTTTTGCCTGAAGCAATCAGTTATTAGAAGAAAATAATGAGCTTTGCACGGAACTCAGAGATCCTCATAGATCCTCAGTGATCCTCAGTGATTGACGGATCGGGCATTCTTACCTGACTTAACCGCACAATAAAATGATCTGAGTGGATTAAAGTGACACAAATGATTGTTCGTTAAATGTATTCCAAGCCAAACAAATGTTGGTACTCCAATGAAAAAGGGTGTCTCCTGGCACTTCCCGGGTCTACAAAAGAAATAGGAAGAGGAGCAAGATCCCTTTGAGACAGATGCCCACACTGCAATTTTTAAAAGATCATGAATGAACTTTGAGAAACGATCTGATGACTACAGCATCATTGAACCAGTGACGTCTTCAACTCTAACTCATTCATGGACATTGATGTTTGTGAAATTGGAAGTCAAATTGGAATGTGTTCGAACTAAACACTCCTATGCTAGAAATGGAGATAATCCCTCTGGAGCGGATTTACAATTACAATCTAGGTCATCTCCAAAACATAATTGTGGACACTGGTAGAGGCAAGAAACCCCCCCCCTCTGGATATGAGCTTTTCAATGACTAAATTTCTGTTATGGGTCGACTAACCTTTGCCAAGCAGGACGCTCTACTATGAAAATATTGAAATCCAAGTACAGATTTAGTTTGACTGATGATCCTCTCACTGAATACACAACTTGCCAAATAACTATATTTTATTGTGACACTTCTCTTTTTATATACATTGTACTTTGGTAATAATAGTAATTGATTGATTGATTTATTTAAGGAGGATGGCGGTACGTCGGGTTCATAAATAATAGAGAGCCCGGTCTGTACTCGATAAGAAGGTGGAAAACGAGGTATTCGGGAAACTAGATGTTGCATAAAAGCTTCCTCTGATTTATTCCAAGCAGCAAAGAGCAGGTACAGACACATATACACTGTAGAATATTTCGGGGCACCTAGTTCCTTCCTCAAATCTCTGTACCCACTTCCTGGTCTGTACAGGTGATGATAGCCAATGACATGGTGAGGAATTATAGTCAAGAATGATGACTATGTCTTCATACCATGGTACCATGTTCTATAGCACAGCTGTGGAACTGAATGTAAAATGACAAACCCCCTATTTAAATTGCAACCAAACAACTGGACACCAAAAACAGTACCAAACGAATGTATCTGACTATATCAATAGTTATAAGTATAAGACCAAGATATAATTATATTTACATTATTAACAAATCTCATGTTGGTATCACAACCTACAATATACTGTATATATGATGTCATCCTTCTTGATATCCTACAGTATGATCTCAGTCCTTTCTTTGGTTCGTAGTGATTGGCTGTAGTGCATGCCCATCAATATACTTATGTGTGTTCATAGGGGTGTTACAATCATATTATACTAATTTGACTTTTTTTGGACACTTGGACAATGTCAACACAATAGGATTTGGAGTTTGTTTATAATTTGTACTTATTTTACAACAACAGCTATTTTATAATATATATATATATATATATATATATATATATATATAGATATATTATATATATATATTATATTATATAATGCAAATATAACTGTATGCTCATCTGCATGTCTTAGGCAGGTCTGCAACCCCGCCTTTCCCCATTATCACCCAGCATACAGCACTTCCACTGCAGCAAGGGATTCTGGGAAATGACATGCAAATGAGCACACAGTGTCACTTTTTGCCTCAATAACCATTTTTAACATGGTTCCCTATAGGCTTAAGCTTGCTGCATGGTCACAGCTTTGAGCACAGCCAGGGTTAAGGTCACTTTTTTTACTCACCATAACTTAACTCAGTATTATGGTATATATATATGGGTGTGGAGAAGAGTCAGATGTGTACTATAGATGGAAAGCAAAGACAAGCACTGAGGCCAGACAAAGCTAACTATCGTGATCAGTACTTCATAAAGTAAGTAAACAAAATAGATCAAGTAGGATAAAAACAATATAATTGCACAGTAGTAGTATAACTGTAGATAATACTACAAGTATTAATAAAATAGTGTTGTTGTAAAAATAAGTACAATTAAAACAAACTCCAAATCCTATTGTGTTGACATTGTCCAAGTGTCCAAAAAAAGTGAAATTAGTATAGTATAGTATAGTATTACATATATATATAATGACTAAGATAGCCTTAGACCTAATTGCAGGAGTCGACATGCAGAAGTCTTTCATTTTTATAAAGGACCATGTTTACTGAGCAGTGATTGGTGTTATTCTATATGGCACGTCTGGTGCTAGAGCCAACCAAGTGAATGGACCACAAGGTGTCATTCCGTCCCGGAAGGTGCATTATGGGAAAGCACCGCGTAGGGGAATAATCTTTGACAATTTTTGGGATATTCTGATTTTTTTAGGACCCTGGTCCCACTTCTTTGGAATCTGTTCTTGTCTTCATTGAAATGTAATGAAATACAATTGAGTTTTACTATCTCCCAAACCCATTCAGCGGCTGGCCCAGCGAAGGAAGGGCTATAAATAAAGAGTTATAAAATACAATCAAAAGGTTACGAAACAGACATTGGTAAAAATGAATGATACATGATCATAAATTACCACGAAGGCTAAATGCTAATGTCATCCATAATCATAAAAGCCACGAGGTGAGGGATATCAAAAATAATCTTCCATATTCTGTCCTGTGTGTAGGAATGCAGTGATGTGTTAAAGAGGGGCATAAAAAGGGTTTAAAGAACCTTCCCCAGAAATCAAAGCCTTTGAGATAAAATAGTATCAGTAGTTTATAAACAGCCTCAGGAAATAACCTGCTTACAAGGAGATCTCCACTTACAATCAGACTCAAATGTAAATTTTAGTGCACAAGAGAGTTACAGGAGGCGTTCCAGGTCGAGGCTAGTTAGAATAATGGCACAGATAATTAGATACACCTCAATGGGTGTGTAAGGGTTTGGTGGACACGCGCCTCTCAGCGGGTCCCCGTCACCTCGGCTCCCAGTGCACCTACTGGCTCCGGTCCCCCTTCCTGTCGGCTCCTTACGTCCTCTGTCCGGGCGCCATGCCGCTCCTCCGCGGCGCACGCTACACTCCTCTACACGCCGCCGGGGCGGGCACACGGCAATCTTACAGAGTGCGCGCGCACCCGATCCTCTTACCTGCCCTCCCGTGCCGCTGGCTCCGCCCCCCATCGGCTGCAGGCGTTTTCCACTACACACCTGCCTGACCCTCACCTTGCATACCTGGACCTATCCCTGGGCTCACTCAGACAGGCCTCCGCTCCACCCCTTGCTTCCATTGGTCCTCCGGCATTGATATCCCCTGTCTGCCCTCTCCTTCCTTGCTCTGCATAGTTCTTCTGTGACTCCTGTTGTGCAGTTGTCTATGCCAAGCTCTGTTCTCTGTTACAGCCCTTGTTCCTGTCCCTGCCCCTGTTGGATACCTTTGGATTTGATCTCGGCTCTTGTTTGACTACGTGTACCTCGCTATCCCTGGACTCGGCTTTGGACCTCACTACGCTGCTATCTCCTGCCCCTGACCCACGGCACTTGGACATTACCCTCCGACCTCTGGCACCCCGGACGCAGCAAGTATCTCGTTAACCCTATCTCACCAGGCCCGGCAACGCAATTTACCACACTCCGGGCACGCCCTCACTGCTGTGGGTGCGCGTTATACTGCACCGACACACTTTATTCGAGCAAATACCCAGTATGTACCTGGCAGATACCTGGAATGCGCCGCTCCTCACCTCTGACAAGCCCCGTTGCGTTTGCCTTCCCAGCCTGGGTTCATGCCTGGCTGACGGGCGGCTGATCTGTTAAATGATAATGATTAGGATTTAATAGGCTGCAATGCTTCGCGTGTCTACCAGATGGCATAAATTCATGAATTGTAATGCAGTATATATATATATACTGTGCAGTATTGCAGCCAGAGGGAATAAAATGCTTCAATCCCTGCCTGGAAAATACCTCAATGCACTCGGGCAGAAAACAGTCACAAACCTCAATACACCCGGGTATACCCGAATTCGTGGGACTAGCCGAGCTCGAATAAAGTGTGTCGCCAGTGTACCCTTACCCACCTCAGTACTGGGGACTGGCCAGGTCTGCGGGCATACAGGCGTTACATTATGCAGTGCCCTGCTGGGTATGTGCATGTGTGTGTGAGATGCTGGGTAATTGTGAGATGCTGGGTAATTGCATGTTCGTTTGAGATGCTGGGTAATTGTGAGATGCTGGGTAATTGTGAGATGCTGGGTAATTGTGAGATGCTGGGTAATTGTGAGATGCTGGGTAATTGCATGTTCGTTTGAGATGCTGGGTATTTGCGTGTGTGTGAGATGCTGGGTAATTGCGTGCGTGTGGAATACTGGCTACATCGGAGATGTGCATGGCGTGCGTGCGCGTATACAGTATGTATAAACAAGTATGAGTTAAAGGCACAAAGGAAAATGTAGACTTTAAGAAAGAAAACAAAAGTTCAAGAAAACGTAGAATATCATGCTTAGAAAAATCAAATAAACAGAAATATTGAGTGCGCAACTACTATTATCTACTGTGTAATTAACCCAATAAAACACCACCTGGTGAAGTGAATAAGCAAATAAATAATTATGCAACCTCTAGATAACTGGCATCTGCAGCTGAAGTAATAAGGGTAGAGGAACCCCTAAAGCAACTGAAAAAAAAGGACAAAAGCGCAAACGCACATGGTGAAGTATGCAAAGTAAATATATATATATTTTTAGGGTAAGATATCTGCGTACATCAGATTAAAAGGTTACCAGCAATTCATGTACATAGACATGGGTGAATGGAAGTAGTACAGCTGCCGCCAACCATCTGGGGATTTTCTTTACTGCATCAAGGCACACCCCCGCAACTGAAGAAAAGCCTCCGTTTGCGTCCGTCTTTGGGTTGAAGGAGTCTTTAGTAGGACTTTGCTTGAGGGAGGCTTCGTTCAGCTCTCCCTGGCTCCTTGCCCGGCGCTGACAGCGATGGAGGTTAGCAGCTTCTCAGGCAAGCTGTTACCTCAAGTGTCCCGTATTTCCTGTGCGTTCGGCCGCAAAGTGAGGACGGCCGTAAAGTGTGGATGTTTTACCGCACTGTTCACAATCGCGGGTAAATGTCTATGGGAATCAGCTCCACGTAATGACAAAGGAGTCAGCTGGCACACAGATAAATATTAAAAGTGATAAATCGGGCTAAAATTTATCCAACGCGTTTCGAAGCGCAAGCTTCTTCATCAGGGATGAAGCGTTATACCCTTACCCACCTCAGTACTGGGGACTGGCCAGGTCTGCGGGCATACAGGCGTTACATTATGCAGTGCCCTGCTGGGTATGTGCATGGGTGTGTGAGATGCTGGGTAATTGTGAGATGCTGGGTAATTGCATGTTCGTTTGAGATGCTGGGTATTTGCGTGTGTGTGAGATGCTGGGTAATTGCGTGCGTGTGAGATACTGGCTACATGCGGGAGTGTGCAGGCGTGCGTGCGCGTATACAGTATGTATAAACAAGTAGAGTTAAAGCACAAAGGAAAATGTAGACTTTAAGAAAGAAAACAAAAGTTCAAGAAAACGTAGAATATCATGCTTAGAAAAATCAATCTGACTATGCCAACGTGTCTATATTATTAAATAAAAAGGATCCATTTGTGACACTTAATGATTCACTTACATAAGCCCTGTCCAGCTGCAGATAGCAATCAGAGCAGTGACCTATAAATACAGTAAGAAGGGCTCTCCCGAGACTGCACCAGGACGGCACTGAGACTGGATCAGCGAGAAAAATGTTACCTCTTCCCAGTGGGAATTTACTGAAGGGAAATCTTTCATCTCTTTTATTATTTCATTGCCTTTAATAATTTCTTTTTATTATCACCACATTATTTTCAGGAGGAGGTGATTCTTGTTCAATAAAAGGATATTTTAATTTAATCACTTCCCTACTTCCAGGAGAGCTACCCCCGTGGCTGGTCACTGCATGGAATATGTATCAGTATATATTATTAATAGCCAATGAAATAGCTGGATAGCAGCACTCCTGTTAAGTATTGTGTGTGGTAGGTGCACTAGGGGAGGGTGCAGTAAGAATAGTGACTGATCATTCTGCTCCTGAGAGAGAGATGGAGGCAGAATGTCAGTAAGTCCCCAAAGTTGCGTGCACTCAGTAACCCACAATATGTAATGTAGTATACTGTAGCAAGTAAATTAGCAGGTACTGTACATGTATTGAGCTAAGCTATGTAAATTGCAAGTACCCCAATGGTAAATAATATCTTTAATAGTTACATGTTATTATAGGGAGAGAAAAGAAAACATCTGTGATAGTCGCTGCTGTGCTGAGTACAGTAAATCTATTGAGGTGTTTGCTGCAGGGGTACAGTAGGTAATTGGTAGAAAGATGTTAGGTAGCGACTCCTCGTATTACTGATGTATATGATCCTTGTGTAGGGGTGTTCTGGTTTCCCCTCTGTACCTACGCTGCAGGGCGCAATCACGGGGTGTGCTGTGAGGGAGCGATCGGATGTTCCGCAGCGGCCCGATAGCACAGGGCGCCACCATGTTGTTTGGGCATTGCGCAATACTCACGGAGAGAGTTCGCGCATGCGCAGTGTAAGCGCGCGAATGGCTGGCGAATAACCAGGAGGCTCTGCAGTAAAACTACAATTCCCATGAGCCTCAGCAGAGCCACATGACACCAGGGAACGAATAGGAGTGCAGGGATTGCTGGCAGGCAGGAAAGGGAAGTGTGGTGGAGAGACCACGCTAGGAGAGGGCACCAGAGGAGCAAGGGGAGAGGTTGTGTGTGTGTGTGTGCGTGTGTGCAGGGGATCAGTGACCCACCTGTGTAGGCCAGATTTCCCCTCAGGCCCAGTGAGTCACCACCAGCTTGTGATGCTGCAGGGAAAGCCCTAGAGAGAGAGACATTCTATCCCCTTACTGTATCAGCAGGCAGGGACACAGTGTTCTTCCTGCGCTGCTGTGTGCGAACAGTGGTTTGGGCTCAAGCTGCTGGACATTTCCAAACTCGTGAGAGACTACGCTGGATCGGCGGATCCTTTTCGAAGTCTGTTACCGGCTGCTGGAGTAGCCGGAAGGTATTTAATAAGTGCACCAACACCGGTACCTTCATGCGCGGATCCCGCCTTGGGGGAGGGTTCTTTAGAGACACTGGGTTGAGTGACCAAGGGACTGAGTCTATACATTGGACACGGTGTGGGGTGCACGCGGTGGTGGGAAGTGACATTACTCAATGAGGATAGTGGCCAGGCCACTGGTGTATATTTACTGAATATCAGCTATTCATGTACTGTACTATATGTGTTTTATCCCTAATAGGTGTACGCTAAGGTTTTGCGATTACTTATTAGTAAAAGGTTACAAAGTTGAGGTGTGTTATCATTATTCTTACCTAGGGGAATCTTACTTATTGGGGATCCTGGGTAAGTGGAGGCGCTGCCAAGAACATATTGTTACCCCAGGCTCCTAGTTAGCGGAGGCCCAGATCTCGCTGAGCCAGCAGGTACATACAGCACTAGTAGTCTCTCTATATCAGCAGGAAAGAGGGCTACACTTGTGTGCATGAATGCCCTGGCAGTCTGTGTACACTTGTACAAAGTGTCAGCATGTGATTAAGGCTAGGTCCCTGCTGCAGGGACAAGAACTGCCCCTCAATGGGGCCGGGCCTGCTACCTACCTTGGCCGCCATGCTGCGTGGCCAGATTGTGCTGGACAGGAAAAATGTGTTCAGGTCTTGTGACGGAGCGCTTGCCACCCCCCTCCCCCGGCGGTTCAGCCAATGAGGGCGAATCTGCCGGCGTGACATCATTGCCATGCCCCCACCACGCCCCCATCACACACCCCGGCCCCGTCTTTCCACCTGCAGTTCTGCACAGATTGGGGAACAGAGCTGCACGCGCCACCAGCGTGGCAGGCGCGCGTGTAGCGCCGACACCAGGGCCGTAACCTAAGGTAAGCTTAATTGTGGTAGCTACAGTTTCTAAACCACTGTCTGGGTGGTAGTGGTTACATTGTGTAGTATCATATAATGTCCACAAGGGGATACAAAGTAGCAAGTGTATAGCATTCCAGGACTATACACTACACCAGGGGTTTTCAACCTTTTTGTGGTTCGGGAACCCCAGAATTCGATTCTGACATGATACATATTATTATAATTAATAATAGATTATATATAATAGATAAATAATGGGTACATAAATAACAATAGTTACATTATTACCATCTCGTTATATTTTATTGTTACTGTAAATTTCTTCGCCAAGTCTTCGTTCTTATTATGGGGATAAACATCAAGATTCCAACAAAACATATTTCCCCCCTAGACGTGATTCGGTTTTATGGAGCATCCTTCACTCCCCGATCTGGGAACAGGCAGGGGTCAACAGCGTTGCGATGCTATAGCTGTCAGTGTTAACAAGGTGCAGGAGAACATCACGTGGCCCCTGTTGCTTAGCAACCGCATGGCTGTAGTTTTGGCGTCAGCTTTTCCCCTAGCTGTACGGGTGTGGCATCCACTTGTGTGTATATATAGCACTATTTGCATTGTTTTTTGTATCTAGAAAAAGACACGCAGCTGGCCCGAAATGTGGATCTCTTCAATAAAACCTGTTTGTTTTTCACATGACCACTGGAGTGCCGTTCGTGTTCTTATTCAGTGGAAGGATGTGCTCCCGTGGCGGTCCATACTTGGATTGGTGACTGCTTCTGTCTTACATCCTTGACCTTGAATATTTAAGGCAGTTGACACCACCTCTCTCTTCTCACCCGCTCCAGCACTGCCCCTGAGATGTGTCCTAAGATAACAGAGATAGGCAAGGGCACAACCGTATGATTCATGAGTTTAATAAAGAATGTAACCCCTCCATGTCGTATGTCATTGTAAGGCTAAAGCCTGTATTTGTGGGACAGCTGCAAGTCTCTCCCACCATCGTTTTTAATACTGTCCTGCCCCCTATCCTCTCTCTGTTTGTTTCATCAGTAGCCACCATCCTCCCCTCCTCCATGTTTCATTCATAGGGTGGGCCCTCTTTGAGGACTAACCCATGTGTCGTCTAGGCCAAAACCGCTCATGAAGTCCAGTCGACCTATGAGCCGAGCACACACATTGACATTATAGCACTAAACTGAAGCTAAATGGTGTTTTCAATATACATCAAGCTCTTGTTCACATTTCTGCTGTTATTGACATTTTGTGAGTGGGTTTATGAAGCAATAAAAGTAGGGATAGAGGCAGATACTGTAAATGTCTAAGACATGTATCATCAGTGGAATAATTGTTCTCCCTTCTTCCAATCTTTGCCCAGTGGGAAGTCAGGAAATCCTCTCTATCTCTCTGTCTAACAGACAAGTAGTAAACATGCTGCATCTGTTGATCACATCTCATGCATTTCTTGCGGCTGTAAGCAAAATAGCTAAACTTATTGTGCAATAAGGAGCACTGTAGCTTAGTGTCTCGCATTAGGACATGGCTTTGCTTTCTCAGACATAAAAAATATCTTTAATTAATCAAACGTTTAGACTGCTGCATGTGTTCCAGCAATCAAGCAGTGCTTGAGGTGACACTTAATTAGGCCGCTGTCTTTTCTGGTGAGTTATTTTTGGCTTTGGAGAAGCTCAGTTGAAAAACATGAATTCACGGAAAGCAAATCTGGTGGAATATAGATGAGTTCTTTCAAATGTGTTAGGTTGTTAGTGGTCTAGTAATGTTCCAACATGTTCAAAATATGAGTTCAATCACGTTTAAGTACCATGTGCATAAATATAATGGCACAGGAACTAATTGGGAAGTCTTTGCTAGAAATCACTCCTGACATTAAATACACAATCCTGGTTATTGTTTTTGCTTTGAACATGGTTGGAGCTAGGGGGTCTTCTTGGGATGAACTGCCTTATTTTCAGGTCTGGGAACCCCCACTTACCAGTGTTGCCCCTCAAGGTATTACACTGGAGTTATAGTTAATTCTATTGTATAATATCTTATTAAAACACATATTTTAACTACCAGGACTATGTTTTAACACACAATTAAATTGATTTTCTAATAAAACTTTCCCTGAGGTTTACAAATAGGATGTCACTTTTAAAAAACTATGATTCCTTAGGCTCATATGTACTAACCTTTCGGGAGCTGGCAAACACATTGGGGGGTTATGTAGCAAAGTTCCCAGCTGCAAAAACGGAGCAAAAATACCGCTCCAGATTTATCAAAGAAAACGGTCTCATAGGGTACAGTGGGATTTGTGGGTGTTAATACATGTTTTGCTCCATTTTTGCCCCACTTTTGCAGCTTGGAGACTTGGCTGTGGGTTTACCTCGTAGTATATTTGGTCCTTAATGTCTCTTTTTGGGGTCCTCGGGTAACTGGCACGTGATGGTATTCTGTTTACAATATATCCACCAGAACCAAGCACGTGGCATGGGCGTACTTACTACATGTGTACAGAAGCAGAAGTATCCTAACCATCTATTGGAAATTATAACCATGAAGAAAGTAAATGAAAGATTCCAATGGGTCTTTGAAATGTTTCACAGTTCTTTAGGCTTGTTCTCAAAAGGATAGAATGACGATACAACTACTGCATCTTCATGACTGTGAGAATGAGTCATTATCAAAATACTGTTGGAAATGCTAGATTTCATTCCATTAAATACAATCGTGATAGCTACTGTACATCTTAAGATTTGTGTCTTGTACAGTATATCTATCTACACTATCCCTATATATAGTATATAGTTCTATCTTTTGTACCCGGCTTCGCCCGGGAAATGTATTTCCCTCCCCCCCCCCCCCCCCCCCCCCCCCCCGCCGTCGCCACCCCCCCCCGCCCCCCCCTCCCCGCTGCTGCCGCATCTCCCCTCCCTACCGGCACATCTCCCCGCCCCTCTCCCCCGCTGCCGGCACACTTCCCTGTGCTGCTTTAGGCTGCGGCCACGCTGCCGCTGAGCTCGCTCATGCTTGAGAGCAGTGACGTCACCAGCTCTCCAAGCATGAGCAATCGGTTGTCCTGCAATTTTTTTACAGCAGGAGCTGGGGGGGGGCTATTAGGGAGGTTACTGTCTCTGTGTCTGTATGTGTGTGTGTGTGTGTCTGTGTCTCTGTGTGTCTGTGTGTGTGTCTGTCTATGTGTGCCTGTCTGTGTGTGTGTGTGTGTGTCTCTGTGTGTGTGTGTGTTTCTGTGTCTATATGTGTGTGTGTGTGTGTCTCTGTGTGTCTGTGTGTGTGTCTGTCTATGTGTGCCTGTCTGTGTGTGTGTGTCTCTGTGTGTGTGTGTCTTTGTGTCTCCATTTTCCCTCTACAACCTTCCCTCCCTTCTCTCCCCCTCTCCCCCCCCCATTGCTCGCGCTCTCTCCACATTGCTCGCTCTCTCTCCCCCCCATCTCTCTCTCCAGCCCCCCTCTCTCCTTGCCCCCTCTTCCCACCTCTCTCCCTTCCCCCTCTCCCTCTCCCTTCTCCTTTCTCCTTTCTCTCCCTTACCCTCTCTCTCTACCCCCTTCTCTCCCTTACCCTTTCTCTCTACCCCCCTTCTCTCCTTTCTCCCCCACCCACTCCTTGTCCCCCCTCCCACTCCGTTCCCCCTCACTCCATTCCCCCCCTTACTCCATTCCCCCTCTCACTCTGTTTTCTCCACCCACTCACTAAGTTCTCCCCTCACTCCGTTTCCCCATCACTCCGTTTTCTCCCCCTCACTCCATTTTATTCCCCCCTCCCCACTCACTCTGTTTTCTCCCCCCCTCCCTCACTCTCTCCATTTCCCCCCCCCCCTTACTCACTCCATTTTCTTCCCCCCTCACTGTTTTCTCCCCCTCACTCACTCCGTTTTCTCCCCCACTCACTCTGTTTTCTCCCCTCATCGTTTTCCTCCCTTCTTTCTCCCCTCCCTCTGTTTTCCCCCCCCACTCACTCCATTTTCTCCCCCCCCCTCACTCACTTCGTTTCCTCCCCACTTCACTCCGTGTTCTTCCCCTCACTCTTTTTCTCCCCCTCTGTTTTCTCCCCCCCACTCACTTCATTTTCTCCCCCCCACTCACTCCGTTTTCTCCCTCCCCACTCACTCCGTTTCCCCATCCCACTCACTCTGTTTTCTCCCCCCCTCACTCACTCCGTTTTCTCCCCCCTCACTCACTCTGTTTTCTCCCCCCCTCACTCACTCCGTTTTCTCCCCCCCTCACTCACTCTGTTTTCTTCCCCCCCTCACTCACCCCGTTTTCTTCCCCCAAATCACTCCGTTTTCTTCCCCCACCTCACTCCGTTTTCTTCCCCCCACTCCGGTTTCTTCCCCCCTCACTCACTCTGTTTTCTCCCCCTCACTGACTCAGTTTTCTCCCCCCTCACTCACTCTGTTTTCTCTCCCCCACTCACTCCGTTTTCTCCCTCCACTCACTCCATTTTGTCCCCCACTCACTCCATTTTCTCCCCCCCACTCACTCTATTTTCTTCCCCCACTCACTCAGTTTTCTCCATCCCCACTCACTCTGTTACCCCCCACTCACTCCGTTTTCTCCCCCCCCACTCACTCCGTTTTCTCCCCCCTCACTCACTCCATTTTCTTCCCCCCTCACTCACTCTGTTTTCTTCCCCCCTCACTCACTCCGTTTTCTTACCCCCCTAACTCACTCTGTTTTCTTCTCCCACCTCACTCTGTTTTCTCCCCCCCTCACTCCGTTTTCTCTCTCCCCCTCACTCACTCCGTTTTCACCCCCCCACTCACTCCATTTTCTCCCCACTCCCCCCCTTCAGGACATCTCCCCTGCACATCTCACATCAGACACACACAGCACTGAAGCACTGACACTCCCCCTCCCTTAGTAGCCACACCTCCGCCCCCCGCCCCCTGCTCCTGACCTTTGAGAGATTTGCTGGACATTAGAATATCCATAATTTGGGAGGTGAGTCACATTGGAAGCGCAAAATAGTTGTGTTGACCTACAAATCTGCAGCAGAATGTACAGTGAAAGTTTCGTTGTGCTACCTGCTGCCGTTTGTGAGATATCGATGCTTCTGACATACCGGTACTGTACAAACAAACGGAATACTTAGAATTATAGTATACAGTAGATGTCAACCTATTTATGTATCTATATATTGTGTGTGTCTGTGTACAGTATGTGTGTGTATGTCTCTGGGTGTGTGTCAGATAAAGCCAGGTAATTGTTTTCAAACTTGTAGCTGTAGTAATCTGTTGTGATGTATGGCAGCGTTTCTTGCAGTAATATTTACGAGGTACAGTAGCTGGTAATAACCGGTAAACCAGGATACTATTTTCTAAGAAATAACTACAGCAAATGGCAGATAAAAGTCCCCCTGGGACACCTTACTAATATGTGCTATATGAATAGCTTTGCATTGAATTATACTTTCAGAGTGCATCCCATTTTGTTCTGAATATAATTTAGGATCTTACTGTATTTACTTAGCATCTATAAAGAGTAACCCTTAGTATGAATGGCAATGCATATCTAGCACCATGGCATGTTAATGCTGCTTTCTTATTACTGTACGTGCAAGGGGAATAGAATCAACCCTGACCTGACCCCTGAGCTTAACCTGAGACTAGTACCAAACAGTGGACTAGTAAGCAGGACAATAGCTAGTAGATCCAAAAATGTAACTGTGTCTACTGTCCCGGCTAAGCTGAGTCTCACACTTACCCGTCTTGTCCCGCGGCTTTTTTCGGGCCGGCGCCGAACTTGGCCGCGCGCCAGCCACATCTTCCCCGTTCGTTCCCCTCCCCTCGCGACCTCTACCTCTGCTTCTCCGGGTCCCCCGGGTCCCCCTCTGCTTCCCACAGCCCCCCCTTACCCCGCCACCACCTTCGGGGAGCCCTGGGCACGCGCGCCACGTGCGCACGCACTCTGGCACGCGTGACCGCGCATCAGTGACGGGAAAAAAAAAAACAGCCGCGTCTGCCCGCACATTGCAGTGGCGGCCGCATAAGACACAGCTCGGCAGCCACTGTATGCATCCACGAGTAAGACTGAGGCCCCAGTACCTCCGCTGCACGCGCGCCCGCAAGACTGGCGGCGCGTGCAGCCGATTCCCCGGTCTGCAGGGAGCTGCAGACCAAAAGACCGGGGCGGAGGCGTGGTGGGGGAGTGACGGGGGAACGGCCATGACGTCACCCGGCAGATTCGCCCTCATTGGCTGAACCGCTGGGGGGCGTGGCTTAGCGCCACAGCGCTGCGGCCCCCCTCGCAGCGGGCCCGGCGCCATTGAGGGGAGGGCTCTCGTCCCTGCAGCGTTCACCAGCCCTAAATCTCTTTCCTAAAGCACCAGGAAAGATTATATACAGTATTCACCAATACTATTCACCAATACAAGGACAGACTTTCTTCACAGTTCTTGACATGCTAGCATGCCTAGTTTTAAAAGATGTCTTTGTGTGTCTGTGCTAAGACAGTGATGAATTTACCCCATGCTATCACTAGTTTATTGTGCTCAGCTGATTGAAGAGAAGGATGTGACTGCTTTTTTAATTTATATGCAAATAATTTTACTTTGGTTGGCAGATCCTTTGTTTAAAAAAAGAAAAAGAAAAAAAGAAAGGAGCATGATTAATACTGCAGCAGTCATCGGGATCAATTGATTCAATTTGGAACCCAGAATGAGACATGCTAAGAAACACAGTCCCACCAGCACTCTCATCATACAGTACATCACTACATCGCACATCGCAGGCTAGCCAATCGGAGAACGGTATATACTGTATGAATTCCTCTCTGAATGGCTTCCAAGCCAGGAAGTAATTTTAGTAGTGGAACATTACCTGTGAATACCTCATGAACCGAGGTTCCCTGGTAAAAGCAGACAGTAGCTTTTGCTCCATGGATCTCCCAGTTGAAGAGCTTCAACTTTTAAACAAGAGGTTGTAGGCTAATTTTTGGAGCCAATTACTAGAAATAATTTATTTGGGAACAGTGTATGGATTTTAACATCAGTTAATAGTATGTAGCCATGCATGTAAAATGGTCTGCAGTTGTCTCCCCTGCTGGCAGTAAACCTGGTAAGTTACAGGGATGCCAGCAGTAATCATGGAGGTTTGCCCTCACACCCTGGTGAGGTGCCCTATGTATGGGTGGGAGTGGCTATATGCTCTGAGTCCACAGTTAGTGACATCAGAGCTGTGACAGCTCCTGAAGTATATAAGGCACAACACTGCCCAAAGTTAGGTTGTTGCTGAGTTGTTGGAGTGCGTTGGGAATGAAGGATCCACTAGTGCAGTAGTCACATGACCATGTTAGCCCTTAACTCGGAAACGTAAGATGAGCCATTTCTCTTCAATTAAGATTGCATACTGTGCTGCATGGAAACGCAGGACTTGGTCTATGCCCGTGGGAAGAATGCTTTCCTTTGACATGATGCAGTCTCTACGTCTGTAGTGCCAGACTCCATGACATAATGATTACGTCTAAGAGCTGAAATAGTTTTATAAAATTGCACCCCTTTTTGCTGCTCCAGTGGAACTGCAACACATTACCCTCTATCGCAGAGGGTGCTCAACCCCCCCCCCCCCCCCAACAGGTCAGGTTTTAGGGATATCCCAGCTTCAGCACAGGTGGCTCGATCAGCGATTGGGCCACCTGTGCTGAAGCAGGGACTAACTAAAACCTGACCTATTGTATTATAATGTGTTGGAGATGCCGGCATCAGCAGAGAGCACAGATCTGAAAATGTAACACAAGAGAAAGCTTTAATTTTTCTGTTTTTTTTTAAAAAAAAAGCCCTTTGTATTTCTCCATTAGGTCTGTTAACATCCCCAGTAGAAACAAGCAGCAGATTTTTTTTTTTTTTTCACTTGGTGAGTAATTGTCTGCACAGCAGTGACAGATGTGCAATATAGCGGTTTCTTCAGGAAAAAATTAACAGTTTGTCCAGCATGTCAGCTCGCTCTTTTTAGTGCTTTGCAGGTCCTGGCCCCATTATGGATGATTTAGAAATTGAAGCAAGCTAAGATCAGCTGCATGAGTTGAAAGCCTTAGTTAGTAGGCTTCATCTGCATTCCTGTATTCACTTACATAGAGAAATTGGAAGGGCCCCTCTGGCCACAAGATGAGTAGTGGCTGACAATGCCTTGATTTGTTGAGAGAGAGAATAAATGGGTTTTTCAAAAGCTGAGGAAATATCACCATTACTGGCCAATTTACAGCATTTTATCTGTTCTTCAAACATGTCACTTTTGTTATTGTTGCATGGTAATTACATAGAGAGACGGAAAGAAAACAAATTCAGGTTACATATTCAGATGGATTGGAAAAAAAATCATATAATCCTGATAAATGCCCATTTATGATCTACATGGATGGAGGGCTCATTTTAATTTTGAATAGCTAGCACAGTTATAAATAGGATATAGGATTAAATCCCTCACAATCTGATTACTTCAAACTGGAAGTATTTTCCGTTGCGTTTTCATAACACTGGGGATTTACAAAGTACTATGTTTTTTTTTTTCTTATGCATCCGGCCTGAATGTACATTTACATGAGATAATACTGAAATATTTTTTATTCAATTAACTCAAGTGCTTGTAATTTAAGGGTAAATGCACATTTCTGTGTGGTTTTTTTATTCCATACCTCACTTTACCTAGTAATAGACAACACATCAAATAAACTATAGAGTTAATAACCTTGGGCCTACATCATGTGGGCATCCTTGTTTACATTTTTTCACAATTAATGAACAATAATGCATTTTTATTTTAATCGTGTTCACTTGCAGAAAAGTTAAAGGAAGGATCTGATACGGGTTTGCATTTTTTCTTTTCATAGTAATTATTACCAATGTTTTCAAATAACTTGTTTCCCCTGATGTAAGATTTATGTTCACTAATCCAACTGTACAGTAGGGTTTAAAGAAGCATTTTAAATGTCGTTTTTGTGTGTGCATGTAAAGTACCTATAATTATCCTAACGTGTATATAAATCAAAAACAATCATTACTGCATATCAACATTACCTAGATTTATATATACATATTTTAAAGTGAATGTATATATAAATATGGTTTGCATATTTAATTAAATGCACAAAATAAATATATACATTTTAAACGAAGACCTATAAAAGCTTGGCTAGATATCAAATGACATGAAATAAAAAATTTACATCCATAATTACATCTTTAAATTATACTAAGATATGATGAAAGCCGGCATCCCTGGGTAGCCTAACCGCCGTGAAGGAAAATCCCTGATGTTAAATAGCAATCTTTCACTCGCCATGTCTTAAAAGATGAAAGAGACTGCATGTTAGATGTTCTACAACTTAGGGCAGACTATTACATCCGTATTTTATTTGAGGTGGGCACGTAGCAGGAGGTCTTAATCAGATTTTGAAAAGGAAGAAGATTCTGTTCAGAGCAGTCTTAAAAACAGCAAAAATAACATCTTTAACCGGACTGTCTCAGTCAGTCTAACAGGTGATACTCTGCTGTACAGTATATGGGTGCTAACTATTTGTCATTTTAACTATGCCCAGGACATACTTGAAAACGAGAGGTAACTCTCAATGTATTACTTCCTGGTAAAACATTTTATAAATACAATATAAATAAAACTATTTATCTAAATATAGAAAGCGAATATGAAATCTGAATTCTATTTAGGGATGTGAATTAAACAGCTGGTGTCTGACTCCCCAGTGGCGTTTGGTGAACTGATATTATTGTATATGGAGCCACTAGAAATTACTTGAAGTCAACAAGTACTTCAGTATTAGGTGAGAGCTTTTTTATTTGGGCTAACAGTTGATATTATAAGACAAGCTTTTCTGAGTTCTCCCTCTTCCTCAGGTTAGCAACAATGAGTTACAAAGATGTCAGGAGTTTAACACAGATGTAAAAAAACCAAGATGACAATCTAAGGCAGAAGATGAATTCTCCACTTTCTACAAAGGAATGTGTTGGTTTGGTGCTTTTGCAGCTTTTGTAAAAAAGGTGTCACCTACTACTGAAGTACTCATTTACTCTGCATTATCGCAACTGGACTAATACGGCTATTTCTACTTAATTCTTGAACTCAAAGGAACAAGTGAAAATATACCATACATATGAATGGCTCCATGTCAGATCTATGTAATAAAATGCCTCTTGAATGTATAGTATTTATGCTCTGGGGGAAGGGGCATATAAGATCAATCATCACTGCTACCAGTAGTATTTTATACTATATACATTTTTGTAGTGCAATGTAGAATAATGCTCTCCATGGAGTCTAATACCCGAATCTTCAGAAGTAATGAAAGCTCATGTCATTTAATGGGCTTGTAAAACTAATGGTAATGTAGCTATGCATGTAAAATAGTCTGCAGTTGTCTCCCCTGCTGGCAGTAAACCTGGTAAGTTACAGGGATGCCAGCAGTAATCAGGGAGGTTTGCTCTCACACCCTGATGAGGTGCCCTATGTATGCGTGGGAGTGACTACATGCTCTGAGTCCACAGTTAGTGACATCAGAGCTGTGACAGCTGCTGAAGTACATAAGGCACAGCACTGCCCAAAGTTAGGTTGTTGCTGAGTTGTTGGAGTGCGTTGGGAATGAAGGATCCACTAGTGCAGTAACTAGTGGTCTATTTCTACATCAAACTTGATAAGAGCCACACTGTGTCCAGGGACCTGGCACAGGGGTGATCTCCCTACGGGGAGAGGGGATCCCACTCCATTGGGAGGACGTAACTGTCAAAGGGACAGCAAAGCAATATTTGCGGCTGAGACAGCTGGCTGTGAAGGGCAGCTTGCCCATACGAGATTGCTACCATGGCCCTACTGGCACGGAAAGGGTTAATATTTGCTCGTTTATATACGAAGGGGAATAAATAAAGAGTGCAGGTGTAGCCAACAATAAAAATAAAGGTCCAACCTATTGTATTGAGAACAAAAAAAAGAGGCCCCCTGGCTTACACGTGGGAAAGATACTAATGTAAGATTGTACCTTCTTTTGCAGATACATGGTATGAATATACATGCTGTAGGAATGAACATGATTCAGCCACAATGAAAAGATGTGATTAATGATGATACATCCAGGCTGGTTCCTTAATCAGATGTGTGTACTGTACATACACTTCTTCAATAGATGCATATAGAGTAGATAGGAGAAAAGGATTAACGTTGTCTATTTGCATGCCATTAACATATGAGAGGATATGTTACTATAATTTTAAAGACAGAACGGCTAATTCGCTACTTTATCTCTACAGAATTATAAAATAATTACAAATCAAATAACTTAATATAGTTGCCCTGTAAATATGTCTAGTCTAATAAATGATGTATGCAGAATAATATATAACTGTGCATTATACCAACTGTAATAATATCTTGTACAGCACTGCCCAAAGTTAGGTTGTTGCTGAGTTGTTGGAGTGCGTTGGGAATGAAGGATCAACTAGTGCAGTAACTAGTGGTCCATTTCTACATCTAACTTGATAAGAGCCACACTGTGTCCAGGGACCTGGCACAGGGGTGATCTCCCTACGGGGAGAGGGGATCCCACTCCATTGGGAGGGCGTACCTGTCAAAGGGACAGCAAAGAAATATGTGCGGCTGAGACAGCTGGCTGTGAAGGGCAGCTTGCCCATACATCAACAATAAAGATGCCCTGTTCAAAGATACCCCCACTGTGTGAGTGTGAAGTTACTCTCCAGTGGAAGGCACCACCAAGAAGGAGTTCCTCATCAGGACCATCTCCCTGCGGACGCATAGATCCTGATGAGGTGGAGGCGCTGCACGTGACATAGGTAGGACTCGCACACACTACCTCAGCTACCAGTCTGGATTGACAATCCCCGAATACCATCATGCGGGAGACTCAGGAGTCCTGTTGCCTACAGGTGCACCACCAGACACGACCATGTAATGGGGGCTGGTTAGACCACACGGGCCAATATGAGATTGGGTGGGTCAAGCTAGAGGGAATACCCGTTACAAGTATATGGTACATGATGAACTAAGTATTTGGCACAATGGTTACTACCATTTAGTAATTGTTGTATGGGACCTGGGGTGGCATTTTTGCTGGCTAATAGTACATAGCCTCCTAGGATGCAACTGTTCAATCATAAGCCCTTGGTAAAAATAATGTGAAGCTGCTTCTCCATGTCGGGAAAGCTCTGAGCTCCATTAATTTCCCTAGCAACATATGTCTAAACCCTCTCACATAAATACAATGCTTCTCAGGCAGTTAAATGCCTTTTGCATACTGTGTGTATACTGTAGAGGGTATACAGTAAGCCATGCTTCAAGTGGCACCAAAGAAAACATTATAATATGTGCAAGCCATGCAGATTGAGATTGAGATTGAGATTGAGCAAAGGCATTTCACTGACAAAGTGATTAGGAAGTTAGTTGATATCAGTTTTACTTCTACAACCAGGTTCTGACATGGCTAGGTTACCATGAAACATGACAAGACCCGACTCCATTATAGACCATGACAAGACCATATTCCATTATAGACCATGACAAGACTATACTCCATTATAGGCCATGACAAGACCATATTCCTTTATAGACCATGACAAGACAATACTACCATTTAGACCAGACGACCATTTTCCATTATAGACCATGACAAGACTATACTCCATTATAGACCATGACAAGACCATATTCCATTATAGACAATACTCCATTATAGACCATGACAAGACCATACTCCATTATAGTCCATGACAGCACTCATGATTCCATTATAGACCATGACAAGACTATACTCCATTATACACCATGACAAGACCATATTCCATTATAGACCATGACAGACCATACTCCATTATAGACCATGACAAGACCATACTCCTATTAAAACCATGACAAAGACCATACAAGATCATGATCAAGCTACAAACTGGATGGACCAAAGAGAGTAATTACAGTACTTTAGGTGAATATCTTTTTCTATTTAGTGAATATCTATATGAATCAATGTGACCATGAACAATATATAACATTATGACATGAATAAGCGAAATTACTTTGTCGGTGCCCAGGAATAGCAGGAGATAAAAATGTGAATTCATATTTTGTGGACCCTAAAGAAAACCGGCTAAGGAAAAATGAGTGCAGGAATATGGATCATGGTCATCTAACAATACTGGAACCCCCAAAACTCAAGGGGATTAAGGGTGAAGTTCCTTCTAAGTCCGCAATGAACCAAAGTGAAAAATATTAGTATCTATATTCAGATAACCCAAAAAGATGCGCCCCCTGGCTTACACGGGGGTAAGATACTAATGTTACGATTGTACCTTCTTTTGCAGATCATGGTTGAATATACATGCTGTATGGAATGAACAGGATTCAGCCACAATGAAAATGTGATTAATGATGAATACATCCAGGCTGTTTCCTTAATCAGAGTGTGTGACTGTCCATCCACTTCTTCAATAGATGCTATAGAGTAATAGGAGAAAAGGATTACTTTGTCTATTTGCATGCCATTAACATATGAGAGGATATGTTACTATAATTTAAAGAAGAACGGCTACTCGCTACTTTATCTCTACAGAATTTATAAATAATTACAAATCAAATAACTAATATAGTTGCCCTGTAAATTGTCTAGTCTAATAAATGATGTATGCAGAATAATATATAACTGGGCATTATACCACTGTACTAATATCTGTACAGCACTGCCCAAAGTTAGGTTGTTGCTGAGTTGTTGGAGTGCGTTGGGAATGAAGGATCAACTTGTCAGTAACTAGTGGTCCATTCTACATCTAACTTGATAAGAGCCACACTGTGTCCAGGGACCTGGCACAGGGGGGATCTCCTACGGGGAGATGGGGATCCCACTCCATTGGGAGGGCGTGCGTACCTGTCAAAGGGTCAGCAAAGAAATATGCGTGGGCTGAGACAGCTGCTGTGTAGGGCATCTTGCCCATACTTAACAATAAGATGCCCGTTTCAAAGATACCCCCACTGTGTGAGTGTGAAGTTACTCCCAGTGGAAGGCACCACCCAAGAGGGAGTTCCTCATCAGGACCATCTCCCTCGCGGACGCATAGATCCTGATGAGGTGGAGGCCTGCACGTGATAAGGTAGGACTCCAACACTACTCAGCTACCCAGTCTGATTACCCAGACGAATACAATACCATCATTCGGGGACTAAGGAGTCCTGTTGCCTACAGGTGCACCACCAGACACGACCATGTAGTGGGGCTGGTTAGACCACACGGCCAATATGAGTATTGGGTGGGGTCAACTAGAGGGATACCCGTTACAAGATATATGGTAACATGATGAACTAAGTATTTGGCACATATGGTTACTACCATTTAGTAATTGGTTATGGGACCTGGGGTGGCTTTTGCTGGCTAATGTACAATAGCCTCCTAGGATGCAACTGTTCAATCATAGCCCTTGGTAAAAATAATGTGAAGCTGCTTCTCCATGTCGGGAAGCTCTGAGCTCCATTAATTTCCCTAGCAACATATGTCATAAACCCTCTCACATAAATACATGCTTTCTCAGGCGTTAAATGCCTTTTGCATCTGTGTGTATCGGTAGAGGGTAACAGTAAGCCATGCTTCAGTGGCGACCAAAAGAAACATTATACTATGTGAAGCGCATGCACTTGAAACACGATCTAAGATTTCAAAGATTTGAGATTTTGAAAACTTATGACTTAAGTACGATCAATAACTTAGAACATACAGTCGCCACCTGTCCTATGAGAATCACACCGTCGTCGGCTACGTCAGCCTCAGAGAAACCAGACGAAACATACTTTCGCCACAATACACCCGTATTAAAACACACGTGAATTGTAAAAAACACGGCCTCACATGAGGGGGTATACCATTGCTCTTCTGAAAGTGCGTCACACGTCAACTAAGTCGTAAATTTCGGTAACATAAAGCTATAACGTGTAGTTTAAATTCGTTTAATCCCGTCTTTTCCCGCTGGAGAAGTGACAAGGGTGCCGCGAAAGAGATTCATCGCCTCTGTACAAGAGAAGGAGGAACGAACCGGGAGCAGAGCACGGGACAAAGTGAAGGGGTAACGGTGTTAACCTTTCAGTTTTCTACAACCAGGTTCTGACATGGCTAGGTTACCATGAAACATGACAAGACCCGACTCCATTATAGACCATGACAAGACCATATTCCATTATAGACCATGACAAGACTATACTCCATTATAGGCCATGACAAGACCATATCCTTTATAGACCATGACAAGACAATACTCCATTATAGACCATGACAAGACCATTTTCCATTATAAACCATGACAAGACTATACTCCATTATAGACCATGACAAGACCATATTCCATTATAGACAATACTCCATTATAGCCACCTGACAAGACCATACCCCATTATGTCCTGACAAGACCATATTCCATTATAGACCATGACAAGACTATACTCCATTATACACCATGACAAGACCATATTCCATTATAGACCATGACAAGACCATACTCCATTATAGACCATGACAAGACCATACTCCATTAAAGACCATGACAAGACCATACAAGATCATAGATCAAGCTACAAACTGGATGGACCAAAAGGTAATTACAGTACATTTAGGTGAATATCTTTTCTATTTATTGAATATCTATATGAATCAATGTGAACATGAACTTATAAACATTATGACATGAATAAGCGAAATTACTTGTGTCGGTGGCCCAGGAATAGCAGGAGATAAAAATGTGAATTCATATTTTGTGGACCCTAAAGAACACGCCGCTAAGGAAAAATGAGTGCAGGAATATGGAATCATGGTCATCTAGACATACTGGAACCCCCAAACTCAAGGGGATTAAGGGTGAAGTTCCTTCTAAGTCCGCAATGAACCAAAGTGAAAAATATTAGTAGGTAAATTTGATGAGTTTTAAAAAAAAAAAAAACCAGCACCCGTTATTATTTTTAAATCGGTTTTACAGGAGATTTGCAAACAAGGCGAGCTGTGTCATGGAATTGGTTTGGTTTCCTCTGGGCAGGGCCAGATTAAAGTCTTTGTAGGCCCTGAGCACTCCCATAATCGTAGGCCTCAAGATAGTTCTATAGATACATATTTGCATTGTATATAATGTATAGGTCCCATAATATTTATTATATAGATCTATGATACTTTGATACTATGACATTTTGTCTATAATAATGTCAGTAGTATTACCTTATATGTAACTGTCCGCCTCTAATTGGTTTGTTTGGGCCTAAAACTTCTTCGTAGGCCCTTGGGAGCTTCGTAGGCCCTGGGCACTGTACCCATTGTGCCCAATGGAGAATCCATGGCCTGCCTCTGGATACTCCATTTGTGTGATATATCACTTATGCTGAACAGGGTGTTTTTCAGGGCCCTCCTCTTTTTATTTATTGATCCTTTAGCAGTGACAGGGTGAGATAGAGGTAAACATTTGATGGACAAGCTCTTCCTCATTCAGATGCCACCAAACTGAATACTCAATTATTTCTAAGGTCCAAAGAAAAAATAACAGCTAAATCTTTGCGTTAAGCATGATTACCTTTGTTTAAGGAAGACCATTTCATTGTCACGTACTTCACGTGACCTTCTGACATTACTAGACGTTACGAGGGCCGCCACGCTACCCTTTTCTGTCTGCTTTCCGGGGAAAATGTTGTTGGGAGGTGATCTGAAAGGAAGAGAAGGACCTTCCTCCCATTGGCGGCACCGTGGTGATGTCACAACCAGGCAGGAGCTGAGGAACGATCACGTGGTCACGACTTGCCAGGGGGGGGGGGGGGAGGGGCAGTAGCTCTCTGCTACCAGGCCCTACTGGCACGAAAGGGTTAATATTTGCTCGTTTATATACGAAGGGGAATAATAAAGAGTC
>CM071570.1:6465746-6577986 GCA_036426205.1 Ascaphus truei
ATCTCTACAGAATTATAAAATAATTACAAATCAAATAACTTAATATACTTGCACTGTAAATATGTCGAGTCTAATAAATGATGTGTCCAGAATAATATATAACTGTGCATTATACCAACTGTAATAATATCTTGTATTTCTATTGTGCATTGCAATTATCCGACAGTGATTTAAGCAGCCACCTCGGTGGTGGAATCCTGGCAGCACATTTATCAGTCTTAGCTGCATGGTCGCTTCCATAAAGTATAGAATAAATAAATACAATGGTAACATCAATTATTCAATGACAGTGGACAACTGAAATCATGTGAGATAAAGTCGCTCCTAAAAATCACATTAAATACAATTGGCAGAAGTTGGGATGTACTATGGCGGGCGCTGCAGGGACAAGAGCCGCCCCTCAATGCGGCTGGGCCCGCTTTGAGTGGTGGCTGCCGTGCTGCGCGGTGCGTTTTTCCAGGAGACTGGAAAATTGAGATCAGACCTAGCGATGGAGCGTTAGGCCACGCCCCAGGTTGTTCAGCCAATGAGGGCGAACCTGCCGGGTGACATCATGGCCGTGCCCCCGTCACTCCCCCGTCACGCCCCCCAGTCTTTGCCCCTGCAGCTCACTACAGACCGGGGAACTCGGCTGCACGCGCCGCCAGCCTCGCAGACGCGCGTGCGGCGCAGGCACTGGGGCAGTAGCCTGAGTATACATACGGTATATGTATACGCGTATGCACTCAATGCATACAAGGACTAGAGAAGGGCAAACTGTATTTGCGGATTTGGATCCGCCTTGGATCGGATGGTTCCTTTGGTCTGTTGATCTCCACGAATCGTTCTCAAAAAGGGTGATTTTTTTTTTATCACTGGCAATCCAATCTGCGAATCCCACAATCTGTTGGTGGATTTTAATAAAATCCTCCAATGGATTGCGGAATCCGTGACTTGGATTGTATCCAATAGCGATTTTGGATTAATCTGCACGGATTGAAACTGCAACAATCTATAGATGGATTTTACACCGCGCAAGGGATTTTGAATGGGAAGCTCGGAAAATTCCGGGAAATGTATTCTGACAGTTTCATCCATCTCTAATAAGGACTAACTCTGGTCTGCCAATCACAGTCTCAAGTGTATTGATGAACACGTCCTCCGGCCAATGGCTGTGAGAAGAAGGGAGGTGTAAGATCCTTGAGGAGTTGTGATGTCAGGGGAACTGGTGTAGAGAGACAGGCAGGGAGGGGCGAGCTGGAGCTGGAGAACAGAACTGCAGAGACAGAGAGAGAACTTGTCCCAAGGAGCCTGGCGAAGGATACTGTACATTGCAGTGGCAGAGCTTCCGTAGTCTGGCAGAGCATCACGTACCAGAGGTAGCGGGTACGATCCAGGAGAGTACGTCATTTGTGTAAAGGGGGCCCGTGTATGCTGGGGGTCCCGAAGCTGCGTTTAGACCAAGTGGAAACACATCCCGGTGATCTCCCCTATGACACTTCAGTATACTTTTAATTGTAAACTAGTGTTTTTCATTTATTGCCATTAACCCTAGTTACTCTGGGTTTTTAGAGGTCGTATATATGTGCATATTTCAACTAGACCTTCTATTTACTGTTTACAGACCAACTCGAATCCGATTCGTTGTGGTCGCTTCTTATCATGAAGTCCCGTATGCATTAGCGTTTCCACGCCTCCTGTAGGCATAAGTATATAGGACAAGGATTTACGGCTACCTTTGACTTGTCCCCCCTGATGAAGCACGCTGTGTCACGCGAAACGTGCGTCTGGGAAAAAATTACGACACGATGGGGACCTCTGGAATCTTGGTGCAGCAGCACGGCTTGTATTGCAGCCCTCTAGGCTAACTTTAGCGGTTTCTTTCACACACACACACACACATATATATATCAGATATATATATATATATATATATATATATATCATATATATATGATGCAAATATGATGTATACATTAGCCACACATGCATACATTTACTATATCTGTTTGCTGGCTGTGTTATATATACTATTATAGTGGTGGTCTTGTTATATTTGCCACTAGGTCTATAGTGCATTACCATATAGACATCTGTGGTCTGGACTGTGTTTGTTTATATACTGTTCCAGCACACATTAGGAACACTTTTGCCTATGTCTATCCATTACCTAGCTGCTGCACCAAATTGTATATACAGTAGGTTTGTATGATAGTTACACTGTTCCCACACCTATGTGACTAATATATGTATATATATATCGTACTTTATTCCATCTGAGCACTATTAAGTGTTAGTGTCATTACCTACTATTGAGCACTTACTGAATTATACACACCTTATATCGCCATCCTAAGGAGTATTTTATTTGCACTTTGTGCATAAGTTCACGTGTTATATATATTTTTGATGTTATTAAAATGTTATTCTTTTCATTTTTAGTCCTATGTGGACATGTATACAATATATGTCAGAATATAGTCAGCATTAGGTCACTTGACGCCCCTGTGGAGATATGTGTATTCTCATGGACTATCGGCACACCTATTATATTCGACAGTGAGTGCTAAACATAGGATCTTTTCGGGTTCCTTTATCGGCACCTACCTTGTAAATGTATATACTTTTAATTGTATACAGCTACAGTACAGTCATTCTTTGCAAAGTAACAGGCCTGCACCTATTAACACACCTATATTTCACACGAGCTCCAACGCTGTGCCGGCACCAGCAGTGGCCCATTAGTTAGCATCTGGGCCACCATGACAAAGTAAGAGACACTGTGGGACAATTGTGCGGTGGAGTACATTGCTATCATCTCTATACGAGTGTTCATGGTCCCCCAATTCTGAGGGCCACTATATATGATTTCTATGCTCCACATATATAAAGTATTGTTATTTAAAAGATACGTGTCTCGCTGTGTTGTCTGATCCCAGCCTGGTCACTTGCCGACTGAATATTCTCTCTTTTTTAACTTGTGATTTTATTGACATTTTCATTATATACAACAGATAATAATAATAAGAAGAATAAGGGGATGAGGAGAGGTGGGTAGAGAAATTAAAAGGTATATTAGGGGGTGAGGGAGACAGGGCGGTGACATCATAATCTTTACATTCAGAGCGTACAGTATACGGTATATCATAACAATCTAGTCAAATCCCATTCTTCAAATTATCCTTTAGTTTGTACTAGTAATAATCTTTAAGAGAAGGGAATGGATTTTTCTTGATTCTAAATATCTATCCAAGGATCCCATGGCTTATTAAACCTCTTAACTGTATGTGTTATAAAAGCAGTGAGTTTCTTCATAGTCATAATTCCCTCGATCCTTTGTATCAATACTCATTGGGATGGGGATAAGTGACTCTTCCAAGCTGCTGAGATTGCACATCTAGCTGTATGTGTGATATAAGTCGTCCAATATGGTGGACTATAATTTCTGTAGGCTTAGCTCATAGGTAAATTAGTGGGTCTAGAGTTATTGTGATCTTCACTGTATTCTTTATACGTTTTTGAATCATTAGCCGGTATTTTTGTATTGTTGGGCATCAAATATGGCTCATATCTCCTATTTCTCCACAGTACCACCACCATAATTCTGAGATTTCTGGCGAAATCGGGTGCAATCTTTGAGGAGTTAAGTATCAGCGAAATATAATTTTGTAGTTATTCTCCTTTGTCGTCGTACAGAATGATGTTTTGGTAGCACTATCCCAAATGTCTTCAAATCTTCATTTCTTATGTCTAAATAGTTCTTCTGCCCATCTTATCATATGGTGGGACATTTTCCCATATGTTATTAATTCTGAATACACTTTAGGGATTAAGCCTTTCTGATATTTGCCATGTCTACATATCCTTCCAAATTTTGTTGAGTATGGGAATTCCAAATCGTGTATTATATGAAGGTCGTAAAATAGCTCTGATCTGGGTAATTTATATTTGAACAAATCTCTTCGAATTTTAGCATCTTTCCTCTACTTACTGCATTAAGTCTCCCACATCTATTATGTTTGTATCTCTCCAAGCTGCAAGTGCTTTAGTGTCGCATCTTGGAGGGAATCTTGGATTATCGAAAATAGGAGTAAATTGTGTTGGTGTTGACAGTAGTTTATATTTGGACTAAGTTTGGGTCCAAATTGATAATGAATATCTCATTACAGCTGAATGCGGGTATCTGTTTATTAGGGCAGGGGGGCTCAACTCCAGTCCTCAAGCCCCCTCAACAGATCAGGTTTTCAGGATATCCCAGCTTCAGCACAGGTGGCTCAATCAGAGGCAAAGACTGAGCCTCTGATTGAGCCACCTGCACTGCAGCAGGAACTAATTGAGCCACCTGTGCTGAAGCTGGGATATCCTGAAAACCTGGAGGGGCTTGAGGACTGGAGTTGATCCCCCCTGGTTTAGGGCATCCACCTTTATCAGTCCAAAAATATGAGGGCAAAGACCATGGCTTACTATAGTGGAACTCAATTGCTACCCAACAGTAGAGTTTCGGGGTAGCATTCCACATAATAATTTGACATTGTTGGGCTGCAAGGTAATATCCTTTTGAATATTCTTAAGCACAGGGGAGGTGGACTCAGGCCCGGCCCTAATACCCGTAGCTACATAATAATAGATCTAGGGAAATAAAGAGGGGCTCCACATGTTTGGATGTCAAGAAAGAAATATGCTCCTGGATGAATGAGGCCACCTTCTGTGGGGATGTGGAGTAGAGATGTCTGACACTATCCAAAATGCAGTCGCAAACATTTTAGCGTTTTTATTTCAAATCCGATTCCTTATAAAAAATGTTGGCAAGTCTCGAAGGGCTAATAATGTGATAAAAATAGTGCGCCTTCAGCAAAATATAGCCAGGCAGTAAGCAAAAGATTGGATCCAATAAAGATTTTTTCTACTTGTTGAAGCGATCCAGCATCCGTCATTGTCCTTTTTGGTTTTTGACATGCAGTGCGCGGCCCACTCATTCCCCTTTGGGATGGTACGTCAGTAAGCGAAAGATGCTGTGTGTGCCTGATATATAGTCTCAGTATTAAAACTGTATCCTACATGTGTTTTTTTTAAATAAATCAGTTCTGTACTATGAGAAAATACTAGGAGCATTTTAAAAAACAACAACTGTGAATGACATATGTAGCCTATGTTCCCCCCCCCCAGACACAGATCGTGCCTCTAAGGTGTATTGAGGGCTGGCTACATGTGTATGGTGGTGCATACCTGCTTGGAACAGGAGGGCCTGAGTCTCCTGGGTTGGTGTGGGGACTAACAGGGCCAGGCTGCTGGGGTATTTGCCTCCATTCTTTAGCAACGGTGGTGCAGCGCCTCCATCTCCATAAGTCCCAGGGATGTGGGATAGGACCCTTATAGAGAAAACCCTGGTCCCAGGGCGAATGATCCAGCTCTCACACAGTCTCTTTGTGTAAAACAGCAATGTCTTTATTGTCTCTCAGCTCATACACAGCAGCAGTTCATTAGCAGCAGTACTTCCACATATGAACAAGGTCTCTTCCTCCCTCTTTCTCCTCCAGACTGTATCCCGGCAGGATGGCCTGGATGGGACCTCAATACCCCTGCCTCCTCCCCCAGGGTAGGCCCTGTGGGTGAGGCTAGATGTCTTTCCCCTCACCCACTGAACAGGGTGAGGGGCATTGGTCCACCTCTATAGTTCTGTCCGCTCTACTCAGAGGGGCTCTGAGTATCTCTTCCAAGCATTCTCAGCATGGCTTCTCCTGTCACCATATAGAACTGCCACTCTCCTCTCCAGATTCTGACACACCAACCAGACACTCCAACTCCACAGCCTGACAGCCTCTCCTCCTCACAGGCAGAACTCTCAGACTCAACACTTTCCAGAACTGATTCTCCCACACACACAGGACAGCCCACTAAATAGATCCAGCCCTGCCCCTTGTGATGTCAGCAGAACCTCCCCTCTGTCTCAGGCCTGCTACAGAGTCAGGGGCCTACCTCTATCACTCAAGGCAGGGCTTGGTGAGGGGGGAAAACCCATGGTTACTACTGGCGCCTGCTCTTACCAGGGCTTACTCCAGTAGGAGAAGGATAAGTAGCCCGCTCTTAATTACAGGGGCTACACTCTCCCTCTGGTGGAATCCAATGGTCCCCACTTGGACCTACTTTTAGCAGCACCATCCTGCGAAGAACAAACCTGGGAAACACAAACACATTGCATGACAGGTTATTTACTTGAGCCAACACCAGGTGGTGTAACAGTAACAGCACAGTCTCTCCCAACGGGGAGAACTCTAATGATAGTGCTTTGGGTCAGGCTTTCGCATCTTCCTCCCATTATGGTCAGTGACCGTTATATAATAAGGCTGTACCGACCCAGACTCTGGCCGGTATATCATGCTGTGCATGTATATGCACCTCCCCACACTCCAAGCCCGGACCACCTCACTGATACGGTCTTCATTATGGTAACCCGCCTTACCAAACTTGGTTCTTAAATATTCCTGTACGGCCGCTCGGAGCCAACTGTCTCGGTTCTCTTCAATCTCTCTCATTATGGGTTCAGGCACATAAGGGTATTCATACCCATGGGACTGTCTAAACCTGAACACTATGGCTCTGTCAGCCCGGCTCAACTTAGGTAGTTTCTTGGGACCCGCCCTGCTTGGCAGTACCGATGAGACGCCATCTTCTTCCTCCGAAGACGACTTGGTCGGATCCTCTGCTAGGGAGTCACCTGGGTCTTTTGCGGCCCCACCAGTGGGTAGTGGTACGAAACGGGCCTGCTTCGGTACCTCCACTGCGGTCGCGCACTTCTCCGCCGGATCTCCACTCGGCTCTGTAGTTGGCTGGGCCTTGGTTCCCACCTGAGTAGTGGTGCAGGGAACTAGGGCAGCCTCGTCGGTCGTCTCTGCCACCTCCGTTAATGTTCCCGGAGAGGCACCCCGAGGGGTCTGGATCATTGGCCATGGCTCGGTAGGCCACTGGTAGAACGTGCCACATTGAGGGCATCGTGCTTTGGTGCTTGCTACCGTCCCAGGTGTCCTGCAGTGGATGCACAGGCACCGGAGGTACTCTCGGCCCTCGATTTCCACCACCAGGAAGCCTCCTGGAAGTTGGAAGATTGTTGTGCTCAGTTCTGGCATGATTTGCTCAGGGGTGGAACAGTTCAATGTTTCAGCTCCTTGCTCTTCGAATGCCAGACAGAAGTGAAGTTCCTCGCTCTCACTTCCTGTCCCTCCCTTCGCTGGGGAGGACGCTCCTGATTGGCTCTCCTTGTTCCCCCTCCCTCTGGTGGAAACAAGAGGAGAGGCACTGCTTCTTTCAGTGTGACGTGGCCTTGTCTGTTGGCCAGTCACAGCACAAGTGGGTGGGCTTTCGGCTTTCGCGCCGCTCCGCTCCTTTTTCAGGGGATCTTGGTTTGGCGCCAAACCCCTGCACATCTCCCTCCACATTTCTCTAACAGTCTCTTTGCACGATTCACGTGCGCGCTCCAGGATTGGCGGGAATCGCCATTTTAACTTGGCTGCTAACTGCTGGGCCGTGGATGGCGTTGCGGTCACCATTTTTAACTCTTTCAGGCTCCGCGGAGCACATGTAGTGACAGCCGCCATCTTTGATGAGCCCTCCAAATGTATAATCTCTCTTTTTTCAGTGTCTACTGTGTAACACGTTCCTAGACACTGATTATACTCCAACTGCTCAGTAAATGCTCTATGCATGCTTTACCCACTAGTATGATGTGGCATACCCCAGGCTAGGCAGAACTCCTTCTCTGTGCACCGCACTCGCTGACGGTTCCTACAAGTACTCTGTGGTGTGTTTTATGTGGGTGCTGGCTAGTGTACCGGGCATCTCCCTAAGTACGGGCATCTCCTACTGTTGGCCACTCATAGTGCGGGCCCTGGGCCATGGTCCCTGGACTAGTTAACAGGCTAACCCCCCCAGTTGCCTCACACTACCTACCTCAAGGGACTAGGACAGCAATAGCCATACACCCATCTTACATCACCCTCTTAGGGCACCCCGGGCGTACTGTGTGGGAATCCACGCTCCCCTGACTACCCCTGGTATTACATTCCCTACTCTCTCCAGTACTTGCACGGAAGGTGCACTTCACTCTTCCCGCTCTGCCTTGCTGAAAGCCTGTCCTGTTCGGGATCTCAGCAGCTCGCCTCCAAATGTAGCCCATATTCCCCCCGCCCCAGACACAGATCGTGCCTCTAAGGTGTATTGAGGGCTGGCTACATGTGTGTGGGTGGTGCGTACCTGCTTGTAACAGCAGGGCCTGAGTCTCCCGCGTTGGTTTGGGGGATAACAGGGCCAGGCTTCTGGGGTATTTGCCTCCATTCTTTAGCAACGGTGGTGCAGCGCCTCCATCTCCATAAGTCCCAGGGATGTGGGATAGGACCCTTATAGAGAAAACCCTGGTCCCAGGGAGAATGATCCAGCTCTCACACAGTCTCTTTGTGTAAAACAGCAGTGTCTTTATTGTCTCTCAGCTCATACACAGCAGCAGTTCATTAGCAGCAGTACTTCCACATATGAACAAGGTATCTTCCTCCCTCTTTCTCCTCCAGACTGTATCCCGGCAGGATGGTCTGGATGGGGCCTCAATACCCCTGCCTCCACCCCCAGGGTAGGCCCTATGGGTGAGGCTAGATGTCTTTCCCCTCACCCCCTGAACAGGGTGAGGGGCATTGGTCCACCTCTATAGTTCTGTCCGCTCTACTCAGAGGGGCTCCGAGTATCTCTTCCAAGCATTCTCAGCATGGCTTCTACTGTCACCATATAGAACTGCCACTCTCCTCTCCAGATTCTTACACACCAACCAGACACTCCAACTCCACAGCCTTTCAGCCTCTCCTCCTCACAGGCAGAACTCTCAGACTCAACACCAGAGTCAGGGGGCCTACCTCTATCACTCCAGGCAGGGCTTGGTGAGGGGAAAAAACCCATGGTTACTATTGGCGCCTGCCCTTACCAGGGCTTACTCCAGTAGGAGAAGGATAAGTAGCCCGCTCTTACTTATAGAGGCTACACATAGTTAATGTATCATAATGTAACAAGCATTTTTGTTTCTATAGCAACAATTTACAAAGTCACATCCCCTTCCTCTTCCGAAACAGGCTCTGGCACGCCCCCTTTTGAGCCCTGCCCTCTCTCTAGCAGTGCACCAATTGCATCTAGTGACTGCCTGGACACATGATCTTCCCCACAGAACTTTGCATCTTTGGTCCTCTTCTGCTGCACTGATGGCCATTTAGTGAACCCCCGAGCCGAATCTTCGCTGATCAATCACAGGAGAACGGATCGATCAGCAACTTAGCAAATTACTTATCATTATGTGGATTGTATTGATGCACATGTAGCCTTGTGTAATTTTGGGGTTACATGCCTCTCTCCTCCTGTGCAATAATCCCTGTTAAAAGGGCAGGTTGCCAGGAGTAATCATGAGGTTTGCTCTCATCCCCTGTGATGTGTATTGTGTAGTGAAGGAAGTGACATCATGCTCTGTGTCCAATTACAGTGACACAGGGGTGGTGCCTACTGGAGCTATATAGTATGAATCACTTCCTGAATTTAGTGTTGAAGTGTATGTGAGTGTCTCATCCCACTTGAATGAGACTGTCTGACCCAACACAGTGCCAGGACCCTGGCAAGGATTGTGGCCCTCCCCTAGGGGAGAGGTGGGCAGACTATTCCCCTTACTCTATTAGAGAGTAAGGGAAGAGCAAGGACAGCTTCTAGGGCCCTGATTAGGAGTGGTGTCCAGGGACTTCCTTGAGGTGGGCAACCTTTATGATGTGCGGCTAGAGACCGGCCGCAATGATGGGCAGTCTGCCACTAAAGATGACAATAAAGAATGTCCAATTTGAAAGAACCTTCTTGCCTGAGAGTGGAGTCATTCAGGGGGAAGCTGCACCCAGAGGTTCTCTTCCAGAGACTCCTCCCTGCTGTCGTGGGGACCTCGGAGAGACGGAGGCGCTGTACCAGAAGTGAGTAGTTCTCAGCATTACCTCACGAGCCAGTCCTGATTTCCCCATATCACCGCGGAAGACTCAGGAGTTCTGTAAGCTAGCAGGTGCACCACACTATAGTACATGTAACATGGGGCAGTTTCCTCACGTAAGGGGCCAATATGAGATTGGGGGTTGGGGGGGGGGGGGGGGGGGGAACACCGTTACACATATATTAAAGGGAGAAAAAAAGGCAGCTCAGATTGCTGCTTTAAGAAAATCTATCATACTGGATCCGTACATTCCAAATAACCGATGAAACATTATCCCCCATATATGTGCCTCTTACTTTATATTTGTATTGTGATAAGGCAAGCTGTTTTGTGGTGAAAGAAAAGCAGTTATTTGATGCACATACTGAATTATGGTATATTTTCATGTAATTGTGTCATTAAACTGACAGGTCTGATCTGGTGTATAATAGTCTGTCTAAGAAATGAAATGTGTTAAACCAGATTAAAAAAAATATTGTGCAGATTGTAAAGGACAGTTAACCCCTTCAGTCTGTTAACAGGGCCTGCTTCTTACATAGAAATCAAACTGCTTGTATCAATCTATCGAACCAATAGTAAGGTTATTCCCAAAGTCAATAGTTATCCTCCTGTTAAACAGGATGTTATTATTTATGTCATAATCCTATTTATTATCATTTGATATAGGTCAAGTCAATTATATATGATGTAATTGTGTTTGTTTAGAATGTTGCTACTAACAATGCAACAGCAACATATTACCTACCTTTTTTAAAAATAATTTTAAATCCTTTGATCCCCTTGAGCTTCCCGAGAGCCCCCTACTTGCGGGCAGAGCGGTAGCGGGTGCCGCCGGAGGCAGCGACGGACCCGCCGGCTGCTTGCAAGGGTGGGGGCCGGCGCAGGGAGCGCTCCGAGTCCTGGGAGTCTCGGCGGGCTAGCGGGGGTCGCCATTACAAAGGCGCGCGCATGCGCAGTGGGCGCGCATGCGCAGAAGACACTAGGGAGCTGCGGCAGCCATTAGGAAGTTGCGCATGCGCAGTACTAGCACGCACGCGGCCCCAATGCAGCTATAGCCTCCGCGGGACTACAACTCCCATGAGGCCTAGGGAGACAGGCACCAGGTGCCTCATAGTGGCCAATAAGAGGCCAGGATTCTCGGCAAGAGCAAAGAGATACATTTCGCGGGCTTGCGAGGAACGTCAGTTGGAGCTGGGATCTGGGTGAATTAGGATGTGTGTGCAGGGAGCAGTAGCCCCTAGCACTAGGCCTAGTTACCCCCCAGAGGCCCCAGATAAGTTTCCATTCCCCCAGTTTGTGGTTGCTTCAGGGACAGGCCCTACGTAAGGAGATCTGCCCCTTTAGCTATTTGGTTAAGTTAGGACACCCTCAGTGTCGCGCAGCCTGATTGCTGGGTCTGGGCTCAGACCCCTCAGTTATAGAGACTATCTTCTCGGAGGCCATGCCAAGCAGTGACTGCGGCCTGCCGGTTGCAGACGGATCCCCGTCGAGGTACAGACGGTGCAGAGCCGTGGTGATATTATCCATGCCGGAATTCACCCCACGTGTAGGAGGACGTCTCGTCGGATCAGGCGGATCCAAATCCAGTTGTATAGAGGTACCCGCGGGCTGGAGCCCTGGCAGGTGTCTATAAATAGTGCACCAACACATCCAGGGATAGCGCTATCTCCAACACACGTGGGTGGGTTTGGACATAAGGTACTCTGGGGAATAATTATGTTGATGGGTACACCCGGGGCACGTCTATGTGTGTGTATATGCATTATTCTGTGTGGTACAGGTACCAAAGTTATTATTAGTAGTTACAATAGTAAACAGTTATTAGCATACACTGTGTGCGTGTTTTATTATTGAGGTTCCTGTGAGAGGACCATCCCACTCAGGTGGGAACCCTTACAGGTGGAGGCGCTGTGTTCGACGAATCGGGTAACCCCAGGCTCCCAGTGGCGGAGGTTCAGGCCTTCTGTGAGTCTATCAGGTGACGCACCACACCCGGTAACACAAGTGTGTATTTCCCCACATGGTCCCCATCTGCGATAGGGGGGGGGGGGGAAGGTGTTACACTTTATTACATGTTCCAAAATCCACAGTATGGTAAAGTCTAGCACAGGAACTTATTACCGTCTCCAGCATTTCTATAGCAGCGATACTAAGGCGTGACGTGGGGTGGGAAAGCCACAGAAAGCACAATACTAACGCACGTGCTTTTAAGCCTCCTATGGCTTCTGCAGCGGCCGCTATGGCGAGCGCTGCAGGGATAAGAGCCGCCCCTCAATGGGGCTGGGCCCGCTACCTACATTTCCCGCCGCGTTGTGCGAACAGGAATTCTTGTAACGAAGTGCTGGCCACGCCCCCGGCGGTTCAGCCAATGAGGGCGAACCTGCCGGGTGACATCATGGCCGCGCCCCCTGCCACGTCCCCGTCTTTCCCCCTGCAGACCGGGGATCTCAGCTGCACGCGCCGCCAGCCTGGCAGGAGCGCGTGGAGCGCCGACACCGGGGCCGCAGCCTAAGAAATGGGAGAGTCAGTTATGAAGAGGCAGAGGCCCCAGCATGGGGTCGTAGGCTCCTTAAGGGCTGCGAGTCCTGATTGGGGGGAGAGCTGGGGGGGGGGGGGGGGGTCTGCTAACCCCCCTCCCCCTTCCCCCACGGAGTGGGAAGGCTGCTTATCCCCTCCCATGCAGGGGGATGGGGGAAGAGGGTATAAAGAGAGGGTCCCTGGGGGGAAGAGTCAGAGCTCACGGAATTCCCACCCATCCCCAATGTTTTGCTATTGTATTGAGCTGTTGGAATGTTATATTAACATGATTTTGTATCACCCAGGAGCAGTTTGTCTTCTCGTCAAAGCGGAGCTGCCGCGCCACCCAAGCTCAGGAGACGGAGAACGGGCGAGGACTTTAGGGTCCGTCCCTCAGCTGAAGCCCCTAGAACAGCGCGGCAGGCTGGAGGCGCCGGCTTTAGGGCCGGGCCGGCCTATGCCCAATCAACGCTGGTAAAAGGCTGGGCGCCAGCTCTAGGGCTGGGCCTAAGCTGACCCTAGGGGCGGGAGGGGGAGGGAAGCTGTAACGGTATTTCTGGCCCGGTCTGACCCACCCAATCTCACATTGGCCCCTGTGGTCTAACCGGACCCCATTACAGTGTGGATATGTCATATGGTGCACCTGCTGGCTACAGGACTCCTGAGTCTCCCGCATGATGGTGTGTGGGGAGAACCCGTCAGACAGGCAGCTGAGGTAGTGTGCTGAGTCTCACCTAGTTACAGTGCAGCGCCTCCACCTCACCAGGGTCCCTGCGTCCGCATGGGGATGATCCTGGCGAGGAACTCCTCCGTGGTGCTCCTCTCTGTACACTCATTCCAGATAGATACACGAGAGGGTTTCTGGCTGAACTCATCTTTATTGACACGGCAGGGCAACTGCCCTCCACAAGGAGTATCTTCAGCCGCTCATCTCGCCAGTGCTCCCTTTAGTTAGGTTTGTCACCCAGATCAGGGATTCACTATTCCCGCAGGAATCACTGTCCTGTGCCAGGTCCCTGGACACAGCCTCCCATGGAGTTACTATAACATAACTGACACTCTGATATAACTTGATCTCCTTCCTCAGCTCTGACAAGAGCTGGAACTCCTTCCTCAACTTTGCAACAACTAACTTTAGAACACAGTGCTGTGCCTTATGTAAGCTTCTGAGGCTGACACATCTCTGACATCACTAACCATGGAGTCAGAGCATGTGACCAGTCCCAGCCATACACAGAGCACCCCACCAGGGTGTGAGGGGAAACCTCCATAATTACTGCTGGCATGCCCACACTTACCAGGCCTTACTGCCAACAGGAGAGATGACTGTAGGCATTTTACATGACCGCTACATTCTCCCCCTGGTGAATCCCATCGTCCTCGCTGGGACCTAAATTTGCATACCTCTTTCCAGGAAGCACTGCAACACAAAACATAATTAGGTTAACATCCATACAAATTTTCAGCATATTGTAAACATAACTTCAGTACATATGAATACAGTCATCCGCCAAGCCCGCCCCGACCAGCAGCCACAGACCCGCAGGATGCGTCAGTACCCCCTAAAAATAGTGATCTGGGTCAGGTTTCCTCACTTCCCGGTTACCCATATCCAGGACCGTAACATAATAATGCCTAGGTGATCCTCTCTCTGGCACATAGGTCACCCTATGTTTGTGAACATTTCTCCCTATGCTCCACACTCGCATCAGGGTGTCTATTCTTTCTTCCGCCTTCTTACCTACAATGGCGCTCCCCCTATTGACTAAATACAGCTCTATAGTCTCTTGGAGCCACGTTTCCCTATTGTCCTCAATTTCATCCATCAGGGGCTCCGGAACATAGGGATACTCCAACCCATGGGATTTTTTATATTTGACTATTATAGCCCTCTCCGCCCTACTAACCCTGGTCAGATCAGCATTACCTGCCCTCCCAGGTAACACCCATGATAGGGGCTCATCAGGATCAACTGGATCTGACAGTGTGTCGGGACCCATGGGCGCTATGTCCCTACGCTCCAGCTGGAACCACCTCTCCTGTAATTCCCTGTCCCTCTGCTCTGGTGTAAATTCCCCCTCTTTCCACCAGAAATCTACCACGTCCTCCCGCCGGATGAGGAACCGAGTACGGTCCATCCATGCGGAGTACCCCTCAAATAGTGGAGCCCACCACCGGGTCTCCTTAAAGGGATTAAGCCCTGGTTCCCTGTCATCATCAAACGAAAACACCCCTGACGACCTTGTGGACCGCGGTTTGGACCACCTTGAGGACCCCGGAGCCTTTACTGCCAGTTGGGGTGCTGTACCCGCCACCCTCAATTCTCCGCCTCCCCGTGAGCCACCTTCCGTAGCTCCACTGAGCTGCCTCTCCCCAGTCCGTTTTTCCTCCCCCTCCAAAGGTATGTCCACAAGTTCCAAGCTGGGCGGTGAACCCGGTGACCGTGTGATAGGGGTAGGGGCATTAGCTAGGGCATGGGGTTGGGTATAGGGGCATGGGACGGGACCCCACGGGGTTACGACCCGCTCCTGGCTGTCCGTAGACTGGTCCAAGGATGATGTCTCACCCTCCTCAGTCCTGACACCGTCTCTCCATTTTCTGGGCAATACGAGCGGTCGGGGGCCTTCCCCCAATCGCCGAAGCGTCGCTGCATCCCCTTCCTGGGTTCCGCCGTCGCCACCGGAAGTGACGTCCTCCCCGGAACCGGAAGCGTCGCCATCTCGCGTTGGACCCCCATGCGGGATCTCTTCTTCCACGACGACATCCGGTTGCTCCGCCGTCGCCACCGGAAGTGATGCCGTCCCTCCACGTGCGCGTTGGGCCTGGCGCGGCCCTTCCAGCGCTTCGCCGTCTGTTGTGACCAGGTAAGAGATAGGGCTTTTTGGCTTACCCATCCGCAGGGGTGTAGGCGTCTCTCTCCCATCTCCGCCAGGTCCTGGGATGGCGGGACTCCGTCGGTCGGATCGCCTATCTGCGGGGAACGTCCGGTCACTCACCCCACGGGGCGTCGTTCTTCCCGTCTGTCTGTTCCGCTCCGTTCTTGCTACCGCCAGCTCACGGAGGTCCTCATCAGAGTAGTCCCCTCGCCCCGACCTAGGGGTCGCGGGGCGGGGTGAAAGTCTCTTTGCCCCTGTCTCGGGGTTTAATCCAGCCGCCTCAATGGCCAGTGACCCAGCCGACTTGACCGGCTCCAGTCCTCTGTCTCCGGGACTCGCGCGGTTCATCCACAGCGCGCCCGGGGACTCAGCAGAGCGCCGTGTCACATCCACCGGGGGGTCAGCAGCCTGTATTGGGACGAATGTGGGCATAGGCCACAGATACAAAGTCCCGCAATGAGGGCAACGTGCCATCGTATTCACAGTACCTCCGGGCAGCCCGCATTGTAGGCAGAGCCCGACCACCGTCTCTGTATTGGCCACCCTCACTACCAGCACCCCGCCGGGCACTGAGTAGGGCTGGGTGGAGACCATAGTGCCCACAGTGGAGGAGCAGGCCATTCTTGGTACAGGAGTCACTTCCTGTACAGGTCTCTCCTTCTCGGTGGTTCCTCGCAACTGACTGGTGGAAGTTGCTGGATCCGCCACTCCCTGCTTCGGCTCCTCCCTTCTCTGACAGAGTTGGAACCCGCCCCCAGGGGTTGCAATAATGGGCGGGTCCCACAGGGGAATATCATGCCCCTTAATTAAGACCGCACCTCTCTCAGTCCTGGTGGGCGCGGTCTGCGTTTTCGCGCCAATTTCCTCCCCAGAGCTGGAGTCTTTTCCCGCGGCTAGTTCCCGCCTTCTCCTTGCAGCAGCTTTTTGCACAAGGTACCTTTGCTTGCAAATCACCTCCTCGGCCGGAACTACTTTTTGTAGTGGCGCCGTCTGGATATCAGTTCCTGGGCCCAGTGGGTGCATCCCCACAGGCCATAATTGAAAGTCACTCCCCCTGGTAGAAATCAGGGGAGGGTCCCATAAACTCAGCGGTTGACTCAGCACAGGGGCTGAATTAGTCACTGTCCATCCCGGCGCAGCCATAGCTTTCGCGCCATGCCCCCCATCAGGGCGGGGCTCTGCTGTTCGCGCCATTCCCGGCCAGCTCTGTGCAAGTCCTGCAGCAGCCATTTTTTCTGCGCCTGGCCCATGCGGTTTCCCTAGCAAGCGGGAACCGCCATTTTGGTTGACTTTTGAGCCCAAAAAGTCCATCTGTTTGCTCTCCTCACGGGGTTCTCCCCCAATTATGACAATTTCCTCACACTCTTCAAGGGTGGCCCCTCGCTGTCCCAGGCAGGATAAAAACGGGGCAGCCACGGCCTTTGCTCCGCTCCAGAGCAAACTCGTTAAGGACAATTCAGCGACAGTCTGCTCTTCAGTGGGTTGCACGCCACGGGTGCCCTCCTCATCAGCCTCTGTCCGCCATTTTACGTTCTCCGCGCCACGCGGATCCTCCACTCTCTCATAACAGTTGTCGTACATGAGGCTCCACTCTGCGGGGCAGCCACCACACCGGTACAATAAAGATTAGCTCAGATGCACCACCACATGTGTACTTTCTCTAGGTGTGACCCAGTGTTGCACTACCTCAGGCTAGGCTCACTCTCTCAGTGTCTGCTGTGACTCCTTCCTCCCAGTCTGTGCTCCCTACGGTGAGTGTCTGGAATGGCTAGGTACTCTGGCTGGCTCTGCCATGCAGTACTTGGGGCGTCTACCTGTCTTGGTCAGCCTAGCGCAGACCCTCTCCAGGACTCCTGACCAAGTTAACAGGCTGTCCCTTCTGGCATCCTACCAACTAGCACTGCCTCAAGGTGACTCGGTCAGCTATAGCCCGCTCCAGACCCCTCACTCCCTTCAGGCCCCTAGGTTGTCCTTGCGAACTGACAATATCCCGTCAGCCCCCTGACCACCCCTAGGTCCGTCCCTACGCAGCACAAAGTGGCAGCAGACACTCTCCCTGTTTCCAAGTGACCTAGCTAAAACCTGTCCTGTTGACGGATCTGATCTCAGCAGCTCGCCTCCAAATGTAACGGTATTTCTGGCCCGGTCTGACCCACCCAATCTCACATTGGCCCCCCCCCCCATTTTGCATGGAGCATGCTTGGCTGGCGGGCAGGCTGGTAGGATTTTAACAGCGGATGTTAAAATAAAGCTGTGACCTTTTCTTCCAACATTGTGTGGTCTCCATTATTTGGTTTAGCGTCACAAAGGAAGGGCGGCGCATAAAGCCTTTATGTTAATGGGTCAGCAACACCAGATAGCTCAAAGAACCAGGGCTGTCCTCTGGGACACTGTATGGAAGGGAACGCAAACATTGCCACCTGCAGTGTGAATGAGCAATGTTTATACGATAGTGCTTACATTCACATAGTGGCAGAGAGAGCATTTAGTTAAACCTCTCCTCTCAGGAGATCTGTAGTCACTCCCCGCCCTCCCGTCCCCCCCACTCCTTTTTAATCTTTTCCTAAGCCTTGTATTTTCCACCGTGATGAATGGAGAAGGATGAAGGAGCCCAAGTGTGCTCAGCCCCACTGGCGTTTCCTGCTCCACTGCACAGAATATAGAACTGGGAGACATGTCACAGTTGGCAGCATTTTAGCTGTACATTAGACCAACTGTACCGTAATAATATCCTGTATTGCGCCTTGCCATTGTCCCACAGTGAGATTTCAGCAGCCACCTCGGGGGTGGAATCCTGGCAGCACATTTACCAGTCTGTGGCTTGGATGGTTGCTTCCAAAAACCATAGAATAAACAAATAAATACAATGTTAACATCAATTACTCAATGACATTGAACAACTGAAATGACGTGAGATAAAGTCTCTCCTAAAAAACAAAAATCACCTTAAATCAAATGGGCGAATGCTGGGGTTGAACCTAGAAATGTGATTGGTTGTCAAATGAGAAATCCGGTCCCGGATGAAATGGGACGCCTTCTGTGGAGATAGATTTGTGACACTACCCACAATGCATGTGGGTGTGCAAAAGGCAGCACACAGCGAGAGAGATCCTATATATTGTGCACACCTACTAAGAATAGAGGCAGTTCAAGAAATGATTGTAAATCAATATAATACAGTATAACTTTTATTATATCACTGTGCATACAAGCACCATACAATGTTATGTTTAAAGAACGCTGTTAACAAACATAATAAATACAATGGTAGCGAAACTTAACCTTAGAACTGTAAAGTGAGGCTGAAACTGACATGAAAACAAAAATAAAAGTAATGAGCAGATATTATTTGAAATATACAAATAAAGTCCCGGTGTCAGCTCCTTGTGACCTTGGGGAAGTCACTTTATCTCCCTGTGCCTCAGGCACCAAACACATAGATTGTAAGCTCTGCGGGGCAGGGACCTGTGCCTGTACTGGAGCTGTGACGCGCTTTGAGTCCCACTGGCAGAAAAGCGCTATATGAAATAAAGTTATTATTAGTAATATCTAGTAGTAAGATGTTTGGTGGTGTTAAAGCTTCTCTATTTCAATCTGAAAGTCACAAGCCCTCTATCCCCTGTACCCGATTTTCCAACTCTATCTGTCCATGAAACGTCCGTGAATTGACTGTATAACCCTGTTCTCTTAATGTAACCGTGTATTATCATAACTCTGTGCCCAGGACATACTTGAAAACGAGAGATAACTGTCAATGTATTACATCCTGGTACAACTGTAGCCAGGTCTCCCCAGCCTGTCAGTACCCCCCTCACCTAGCTGCCGATCGCGGGTGCCGCCGAGTTCAATGGCGGCCCCGTTGGCGTATCGCAGGGGTGAGGGCGGTCAGGCTCCTGCTCGGGGGTTGCCGGGGACGCGTGCGGCCGGTTGCCAAGGCCGCGATCGCGTCGCTGGGTTCCCGGCGCTCCCGGAGCAGGTCTGTGAGGCCGCCGCCATTACATAGCCAATCGCGCATGCGCAGTGATCGCGCAGGCGCGGGAGGAACCCCAGAGTCAGGGAGAGTCGCGCGAGGGCCAGAGCAGAGTAGGGAAAGGTTGAGGCGGCCCCCAAAGACTCGCGCATGCGCAGGAAAGGCGCGCACGCGGTCCCTATGTGCTTTTAGGCTCCATGGGACTACAACTCCCATGGGGCATAGCGAGACAGGCACCAGGTGCCTGATAGGAGCCAATAGGGCTGTAGGACTGCCCTGGACAGGAAGAGATACATTGTTTGGGCTGCAGCACGTTTTTCAGTTGGAGCTGGGGAGCTGTGAGGGAAGGAAGGGTGCAGAGAGCATGTGCAGCTTCTGCATCGAGTAAGGTCCCCCACATCCCAAGTAAGGCCCCAACTCCCCACCAGGTTAGTGGGTAAGTGCTGAGGAACGGCCCAAGACAGGGACGCTGCCCTTAGTGCGTGTGTGTGTCGCTGCATGTGCTGGGCGCAGTGTGTGCAGCGTGTGTGAATGTCTGCAGGCTGACGGTGAGAGCTGTGTGTCTGCTGCAGGCTGTTAGGAGTAGCGAGTAGCTAGATGTTAGGGAGGATTAGGGACTTGGGTAGCTAAGGGAGTGGGGCAGGTTATTACTCTGCAGGCCCTAGGAGTTTCCCCAAGCCACCCCAGGTTGCGGTTCATCAGGGACAGGCCCTAGGTTAGGGTTCCTGTCACGTTAGGGTTAGTTAGGGATAGACAGGGATAGCGGCGGTTGCTGTTCCCGTGATTGGGTTGCTGTTACCGTGAGACGGTTGTGTTCCCGTGAAGCGGTGGGACCCTCGATGGGGTTCCTGGAGAAGTACCTGGATAGGATCAGACGGATGCATCGCACGTCTGACCCTTTGAGAAGAGTGTTGCAGGCCCGAGCATCGGAGTGCTCGGAAGGTATTCACTATATATATGTGCACCAACAGGCCTAACACATTAATTAGTGACTGCGCAGTCACCCACGTTCTCTACTAGAGTGCGGGACATTGGGTGGGGATTCTCTGGACACTGGGTGGGATCACCTAGTGTTGGGAAGCGTCCTGCGCGACGCAGTAAGTGTCTCCTCTAGAGAGGGACACAGGTTATTATGATATTGCTGTGATCTGTTTTCTTGTATGTTCAGTAAAGTCCCTAGTTAATATATATATATCTGTGTGTAACGGTATTTCTGGCCCGGTCTGACCCACCCAATCTCACATTGGCCCCTGTGGTCTAACCGGACCCCATTACAGTGTGGATATGTCATATGGTGCACCTGCTGGCTACAGGACTCCTGAGTCTCCCGCATGATGGTGTGTGGGGAGAACCCGTCAGACAGGCAGCTGAGGTAGTGTGCTGAGTCTCACCTAGTTACAGTGCAGCGCCTCCACCTCACCAGGGTCCCTGCGTCCGCATGGGGATGATCCTGGCGAGGAACTCCTCCGTGGTGCTCCTCTCTGTACACTCATTCCAGATAGATACACGAGAGGGTTTCTGGCTGAACTCATCTTTATTGACTCGGCAGGGCCACTGCCCTCCACAAGGAGTATCTTCAGCCGCTCATCTCGCCAGTGCTCCCTTTAGTTAGGTTTGTCACCCAGATCAGGGATTCACTATTCCCGCAGGAATCACTGTCCTGTGCCAGGTCCCTGGACACAGCCTCCCATGGAGTTACTATAACATAACTGACAGAACTCCTCCTCAGCTCTGACAAGAGCTTTCCAGCAACACTCAGCAACCAACTACTTTGCAACTCCACATCAACTTTGCAGCAACTCATCAACTAACTTTAGAACACAGTGCTGTGCCTTATGTAAGCTTCTGAGGCTGACACATCTCTGACATCACTAACCATGGAGTCAGAGCATGTGACCAGTCCCAGCCATACACAGAGCACCCCACCAGGATGTGAGGGGAAACCTCCATGATTACTGCTGGCATGCCCACACTTACCAGGCCTTACTGCCAGCAGGAGAGATGACTGTAGGCATTTTACATGACCGCTACATGTGTGAGTATCGATTATTGTGATTGTCCTGCGAGGAACCACTCCCCCTATGGTGGGAGCCATCGCAGGTGGAGGCGCTGCATCGTTGGAAGTAAGTATCCCTAGTATAAATGCCCCAGGTTCCCCATGGCGGAAGCTCAGCCCTCCTGTGAGCCAACAGGTATAGCACCACACTGAGAAGTAGTCAGATACACCTACACACCCCAATCTCACTTAGGGGGGGGGGGGGAAAGAGGGCTACACAACATTTTATAAATAAATAAATAAAAAATACTGAAGTACTCATTTACTTTGACATACAGTACGCAGTGTTGCTGTTCAGCCACCGGGTGTCCTCAGCACTCCTCGATTCACCATTGCCTTCGTTGTAACCCTCTCTGCTTTCTGAAATTTTAGCTACTTTATCTGAGTCACTTCATTAACAGAAACCCTGAATTAGAACTGTTTGCATCCATTATAAGATAGGACATTTGTCTTTTCAATGCTAACACCTCCTCCCTCTTTTTATTAACTTCTGGCCTCATTGTCGCTTGCATTACATGTTCAAATTGCATGTTTGGTTTTTTTTGGAGCCTAGTTTTACTAGGACTGTGCTAGGACAAATCCAAAACACAGGTAGGAGACACACACACAGTACTACAGTAGTTCAGGGGAGGCCAACTCCGTTCTGAAGAGTCCCCAACAGGTCAGGTTTGCAGGATATCCCTGCTTCAGCACAGGTGGCTCAATCAGTCCCTCCTTCAGCACAGGTGGCTCAATCTGTCCCTGCTTCAGCACAGGTGGCTTAATCACTCCCTGCTTCAGCACAGATGGCTCAAACTTTGACTGATCCACTGGTTGAGCCACCTGTACTGAAGCATTGAAATCATGAAAACCTGACCTGTTTGGGGGGCCTTGAGAACATAGGGGTTTAATCAATAAGCCCTCACCCAGGAGTGGCCAACTCCACTCCTCAAGAGACGCCAACAGGTCAGGTTTGCAGGATATCCTTGCTTCAGCGCGGGTGGCTCAACTAGTGGTTCAGTCATTTTGACACTGATGCCTCTTTAATACAGTATGTGCTGTGTTTCTTCCTTTATATGAAAAAGGCGAATCCACTCAGGTTTGACATGTCCCCGTAATCTGTACCCCTTCCGTCCAGATAAATTCAATAGCAATACACACTGGATTCGTTCCGCTACGAGAGAAAACTGCTAGAATATATTCTTATTGTTGTTTATTTGTACTGTTTAGCGCCAACCTACTCCGTAGCGCGGTACAATGGGGGGGGGGGGGGTACAGAGTTATTTATATTACGCAAACAGAATGACAAACAGATACAGAAGGTCACGAGGATCGTGCTCAGGAGAACTTACGTTCTAGAAGCAGGGGCGGGCAACTCCAGTCCTCAAGGGCCACCAACAGGTGAGGTTTTCAGGATATCCCTGCTTCAGCACGGTGTCTCAATCAGTTGGTGGCCCTTGAGGACTGGAGTTGCCCACCCTGGTCTAGAGGAACTAAGGGGCAATGTTGGGGACAGAAGGTAAAAGTGCCTCCCCACTGTGGGAAATGTATGATGCGTTGGCTGCCGTACCTCCTGCTGAGGATCTCTGTGCCAGTGGGAGGCGCTAGGTAAACGTTCTCTCGGAATGTGCAACAATGTACCAGCTCCTCTGCAGGTAACGTGCCACGGCTCTTTATTAACCCCTTCACTCCCATAAAGAGCGCCCGTACCTCCAGCCCATAAGCCTTTCTTTGTGTTTCTGCCTTATATTTACTACAGATTTTGTGATTTGGGGATGAGGTTGGGGGGGCGGGTGTCTTTGTTATATAAAGGTGCCCTTCTAAAATAAAAGTCAATTCATTTTGGTATCAACCTTTAAATCGGGCCACTTCATCTCGTTGTGTGTACTTGAATGTTGTGACTGTAACATAGCAGCGACCCAGACTACTGTATATAACATAACCCTTACAATTAACATTCACAATGCGATCAGTGGTGGAAAAGAAAGGCACAGGAAATATGCAGCGATTTTGAATGTACATACTAAATAAAATTAACAATGCATATATTAGTACGTGGAACAAGAACTTGCGGAATTATGATTAGTTGACTGTTGATCAGGAAAGTGATATTGTGAACCCACTGGGATGACATGTACATTGATTTTAACCTTTTGGGGGCAGCTAATGCAGGAAAGCAATGAGAAGGTAAAGCCAGCCAAATACAATCAGCAAGATCAATAGCCCTTCTGTGCCCTGGCTGCTGCTGAGTCACTTCTCTCAGCTTAACCTTATTCCCTGGCACCAACTAAATATTTCAGACCAACAGTCATAAGGGGGCTCCTTTCTCATGTAAGACTGCAGCGTGCAGCCTGCAGCTCTCCCGTTTGTAGGCATTGTAGCTGAGCATCCTAACGGAACACTGTCTTCTTTTGCTTGGCTTTTCAGATCACATCTGTAATGGGGATAAAGGCTACTTATTTCTATACAAAGGTTCTGCCATTGCCAGTATTTATCAATACGAGATTGTACTGCGCTGAAAGGAGCAGCATGACTCATCATCTCAAATCTTTCTATAGTTTGATTGAATTCGGCGTGATGCGAGGCCCGTGAAGGGCAAAGAGTCTTTAAGGAGAAGCAGGATTTTCTATGACAAATATTTTATATCTGTTTTTTGAGAAGGTTAAACGTTAGCATAACATCCAGTTTGGGATGTGAAATTACCTTGGCACGGGTTAAATGATACCTGCTTTCGCACACGCCTGCCTGCCACCTCTTTCCCTGCTAATGGTGTTACCCCATCTAATGTAATACCGACCAACCTTAAAACTTACAAAAGAATCATCCCAATACCCTGTACTCATGGCTCCTGCCCCACACTCACAGTGACTCCTACCAACCAATCTGACCAAGCACTGCCATCTACTGCACTTATTCCCTCACCTGCTGTCTCTGTAACTCTCCCAACATTCCACTTAGATTGTAAGCTCTCCGGGGCAGGGATTTCCTTTCCTAATGGCTGATGTTGCTGCGCTTATTGTATAATTATAATTTCCTGTACTGTAATGACTTTGTAAAGCGCTGAGTACACTGGCTACGCTATTTAAATAAAGATATACATACATACATACATACATACATACATACATACATACATACATACAGGTATATGCATACTATCTCTCTAGCATGATGTAAAAATGTTCTCCTTTCGCTGTGAAACTTTGCTCTATTGTGTAAATGTCACAACATGTACAGTACACAAATATGAGCACATATAAGTGTTGTTATTGACTGCTCACTATCCGTTCCTATTCGCAGTGATGGAAGAACACGAGGGGTTTCTCAGAGGCACTATAATAGGAGTTGCTGGGCCCTAGTACCCTGTTTCAGAGAGACCTTTTATTCAGGATTATCAATGTCACAAGAGACCAAGACTTTCACAGGATCAAGCACCAGACAGGACACAGAGATCAAATAAACAGGGATTATTTCGGCCCGAGCCCACTGACACAGCACAAAGCCACATAACAGAACTATACTCACTCCACACGGGATGCAGGGGAATCCTAGCAGTCCCAGGTGCCCGGTGCCACCGTAATGGGTTACTCTGCACAGCTTCCACTATTTGGGGAACCGGGCATTCCAGGCAGCGCTGGGTGCAAGTCACAGGCTGGCAAGCTTAAATCACCAGCTTCAGAAAGGCACGTAGCTTCATCTTGAGTGTTTCTGGCAGGACCTCAGAGGACACCATTTAGTCCATCTCCTCGCCAGTCCAGGAATGATCTGTGGAACTGAGACCGGCCATTTCTTTTCTAGATTCCTGTCTCCATAGGAAATCATGGTGAAAGGGTGGCGACCAATCACGGATGCTGAGTGGGCCAATAGCTGGGCTTCACCTGTATTATATTGTCACCATCAATCTCCTTCCTTCCCCTCCACTCCCGTTCATACTGTATCTGTAAGTAAGTGCAGCTGAAATAATTCTTTCAGCTGAGTACACTAGTGTTGTGTGGGAGGATACCAGAAAAGAATGAATTGTTGCCTTTCTTATTGCTTCCCACTTTTTACATTGCTCTGAATGTGTCAGGAAAAGGTTCTATTTTCTTAGCCATGTTATAATTATATCGACACATTTAGAACCATTTGTGATGGGTCCATCCTCTTATCTTAGAGCATCGGTGGGCAACGGGGGCTTTACCCGAGGCCCACAACCCTCTAACCCCAGTGCAGGTACAGATGTACTAATATTTACTGCCTCCGTGGCCGCAGACCAACAGGCTGAAATCTGTGGCCTGTGCGTGGCATCTGAATTCAGTACATTTTGGCACCCGGGAGGATTAAAGCAGTTTTAATCAGCCTGGGAAAGACACAGTCTGTAAGAGCTACGCAGGAGTCCCAGAGAGAGAAGAAGTCTCTCTCTGTGTGTCTCCCTGAACAGATATTACAAAGATCCAATGATTTATTATTTTTCTTTTTACATTCTGTATTGAAGCAGGGGGTCTCCTGTAGGTGAACCCCGTTAATTTCAGCTCCGGGGTCACCTTGCTCCTGGAGATATAGAACTCTGTAGGGTTTGCTGGTAGCTGCTCTGGCTGAGGTTTAAAGCTCCCATGCCACGTGGGCCCAGCCGGAGCAGCTACCGGCACCCACTATGGAGGTCTATATCTCCAGAAACAGGGGGTGCCCATAGCTGAAAGGAATGGGGTTCACTTCTGGAAACCCCCTGCTTCAATATAGTATAGAAAAATTAAAAGTAAGAAAACACAGTACTGTAAAACATTAAACATATATACAGAAGCACCCTCCCCCCTTTTCATTACCTTAGTGGCTAAGGTAATGAAGGGTTTAACGTTGTGACGAACTGTGTTGGCTTAAACGTCACAGGTGTCCATATACTGACTGTGTAAGACATGGATACGTATACTCACAGTTCAATCTGGATTGGATTTTGTCTATTATGTGAATTACTGTACAGCTGGGAACATTGTTCACAAATCTTGCTAGATTAACTGTGTTACAGAAGCAAAGTAGATGAGCTACACGTTGGGTACTAACAAGACAACAGCAATGTTAGGCTAAATATAGATCTGCCATACATTCTGTTGCCGATTGTATCTTAAGAACCCTGACACTCGTTACCACTTATCATCTGCTAGAAAATACTTGTGTCTTGATTGAGAGAGATGAAGGTGTGTCTCACTCAGCACAGTTGCAGTCCGTTTGTTCTCCTTTCTGATATACACTTCCTACTGAGGTTCTCCACGATCAGACTTTTCTAATCTACACTCTTCCCAATTAGAGATGGGCGAATCCTGCTCAAATCCATTACCCGGATTTCGCCCCCGAAAATCTGTGTAACATCTGCAAATGGATTTGGTCGGTTTTAATCAGTGCGGATTCATCAAAAACCGCCATTGGATACAATCCGTTGACGGACTTGTAGAATCCAATTTGCGGATTCAGATCTCATAAAAAAATCGCATTGAATTCTTGTATAGGAACATACCACATGACAAAGAAGTTTACAGCCATCCAGTATTTTTTAGAAATGAGATGTGTTGAATTTAGACAACATACAAGATCTGTTAACACATAATTATTTTATCATTTAAAATTATATTTACAACTATAAAGGAATACAATGTTTTAGGATGATGGGATGACCCCTTATACGGATCATGTCCTAATTTGTCTTAGATTTATTGATGATGTATTTTTGATTTGGGATGGGATTGAACAACAATGAATTGATTTTGTACACAAGTTGAAAACCTTAAACTCACATTTCAGCACAACAAAAAGAAAACTAACGTATTGGACATTACTGTTTCAGTTGGCATAGAAGGTGCTCTTACTGCGACTATATATCCTAGCGATCGGCGACTAACTTGATTTTTTTGGCTTCTAGTGCACACTCACAACATTTTATTAAGGGCATTCACACCCTTGGGTTTCGGAGAAAATGTAACATTGAGGCTATAATTAATGATGAATCGGATCAATTATTTACCAGATTTAAACTCTTTGTTTTAATACAGTACATTTGTTTTAAAACTGACCTATTATAGGGCACAGCGGTCTGCTACAGGAAATGTATTGGTACTTAGTATTTGAAATAGTAAATCTACTTCCTGTATCAGACCGATATGTACACACAATCACCAATGAAAGCACGTAAAAACTGTATTCAAACATTGACATTTGTTGTTTGTTGCAATGACGACCTCATACTAAGTCCAAGTGTTACATACAGATGGAGTAAGAAACAAGGGAACCTTTTAGTCATAACTTTTTTAATGAGGGGAAATAAATACCCCTGTGTTAGAAATAGCATATTTAAGAGTGAGTGCTCTAGTGCCTGTAGAGCAGGCCTGCACAACTTGTAAAGTGAGAAGGGCTGAACTGCTTCAAGGAAAACAGATTCGGGCCGCACAGGTAAAATCATCATCATCATCATCATCATCTCTCCCCCAGCACCTATCATCATCATCATCATCATACTCATATCTCTCCAGCACCACTCATCAATCTCTCCCAGCACCCCTCATCATCCTCATATCTGCCCCAGCACCCCATCATCTTCATATCTCCCCCAGCACCCCTCATCATCTTCATATATCTCCCCCAGCACCCCTCATCCTCATATCTCCCCTGTACCCCTCATCATCAACCTTTGCGAGACTCACCCTCTATCTCACACCCCCATCTCTCCCCCTCACCCATACACAATACTCCCCCTTCACATAACACACAATACCCCCTTGCAGACCACACACATCCAACCCCCTTGCACCTCACCCCCCCTGCACCTCACCCCCCCCTGCACCAAATCCCCCTGCACCTCACCCCCCCTGCATTTCACCCCCCCTTGCACCTCACCCCCCTGCACCTCTCCCCCCCCTGCACCTCACATCACTCCCTTGCCCCTCACATCACTCCCTGCACATCCCCTCCCCCCTGGCACCCCCCCTGGCACCTCACCCCCCCCCTGGCACCCCTCACCTCCCCCCCTGGCACCTACACCTCCCCCCCTGCACCTCACCTCCCCCCCTGGCCACCTCACCTCCCCCCTGCTGGACAACTCAGCCTCCCCCCCTGGCACCTCACCTCCCCCCCTGGCACCTCACCTCCCCCCCTGGCACCTCACCCCCCCTGGCATCTCACCCCCCCCTTGCACCTCACCTCTCCCCAATGGCACCTCACCCCCCCCCCAACGGCATCTCACCTCCCCCCAACGGCACCTCACGGAGCACACTCGTGCAGTCCTGAGAGCAGGTTCGCGGCTCCCGGGCAGGAGATGAGGGGGCTCGGGGCTCCCGGGCGGGAGAGGGGGCTCGGGGTTCCAGGATGGGAGAGGGGGATCGTGGCTCCCGGGCGGGAGAGGAGGGGGGGACTCGTGGCCGGGAGAGGAGGGGGGGACTCGCAATGGGGAGACGACGGGGGGACTCGCGGCCGGGAGAGGAGGGGGTCGGGCTGCGTGTTGTGCAGGCCTGCTGTAGAGTGATTCAAATATAAATAATAAATATCAGACTCCTTTTAGGATAATCGATCTTAAAAGTTACTTTATCAATTGTGACACCAATGGAGTTTTATATCTTTAAAATTTCCCTTGTAAAAGAAATATGTGGAAATGACAACTTTGCTGTTATGAAAACATATTCTGGAACATATGAGTCATGTAGAAAGGGGCAACATGCTTACTACTGTTGGTCGAATATTTTAGGAATATTTTAGGAATCATCATAACTCTCCTTGTATTATGTGGCTATGGAAGAAACCAGATGTTATTTTGCACTGGTCGTTGTAGCAGGACAGCCTGTAAGCGAGGTCAGACAATAGTCCACATGTGCAGTTTCAGGGTAAACCAAATATTGAGTGGGTTTATTTCTCCACAACACAAATAAACATTTGGGCACACTGTTCCACTAAGGCAAAACAAAAAACTCATAAAAAGAACGCCTACGTCCCTATCTATTGGGCTGGATGGCTTTGTCCAGTTCCCAACCCCCTAAACATATACTATAATAGTTATGGAACAATATTAAAGTCCTTACTGTATCTTTGTTTGGGAATCTCTGTCCCAAGAGAGAGTTTAGACAATCCTTCTGGATAGGAGCTTGCACAGGACAGCTCTGTAGTCTGAGGCCAGGTCGCCGCTGCCTGCTGCAGCGCCCACTATGGTGGGCACTGCAGGGACAAGAACCGCCCCTCAATGGGGCCAGGCCTGCTTGCTGCCTTGCCTGCCGCATTGTGCGAACAGATGTCTCTGAAGACAGGAAATCTGTGCTCACAACTCATGACGGAGCCCTGGCCATGAACCCAATGGTTCAGCCAATTAGAGTGAACCTGCTGGGTGATGTCGTGGCCGTGCCCCCTGCCACACCCCCACCACGCTCCTCCTGTCTTTCCCCCTGCAGCTCACTGCATACCAGGGATCTCGGCTGCATGTGCCGTCAGCCTGGCAGGCGTGTGTGCAGCGCCGACACCGGGGCCTCAGCCTTAGTCAGCCACCTACTACAAGCAGTAGCCTCCTTATCAAGCTGGTTGTCAGCTGTCTCCGCTTATTTCCTGATTTGCCCAACTGTTCTTACTGGGGTAACCTTCTGAGTGCTGGATGAAGGACTCAGATGTATGTTTCCCAGGCATAATTATCAGTACCTGACTCCACCCTTTATCTCAAAACATCGAGGAGGAGCATATAGGGAAATAAGAGAACAAAATACACAGATTTAAGTGCAGACGTATAACAGTGGAATAATTAGGCAGTGTCTTGGCTCATATGATTGTTCTACTCACAGGACTAAAGAGTAATTAAAGGCAGTTGGCAAATTGGGTTGCCACCCATGTAGGTAGCTGTGCACCGGACCCCCTATCGATTCTCCGTCAGCAAAGTACGTATATATAGAATGAGAGAGAGAGCTACATAGTGCGATCAATATGAAAACTTTATGTAAAAAATAAGGGTAAAAAATGCGCACTTACAATGTGCTAATATAATAAAAGCATGTATCACACAAGGTGAATTGGAGGTGTCCCGAACAGCTCACCGCCTCCCTTAGGTCTTTAGCTGGCTTCCACGGCTCTGTTTCCCGAATCGGAGCTTCCCTCTGTGCGCCCGTCTGAGTGTGTGACGTCACGGCTGCAGGGTTCGTTCACTACGGGTCGCCTCCAAGCCCAAAATTGGTCTACTCAACGCGTTTCGCCCAGCTACCAGGAACTGTTCTCGGCTTCGTCAGGAGTATGAATGATTGTGTGTTGGTGGCTGTTATATACCCATATATGCTGCTAAATTAGCATAATCATTTAATTGGTCAATTGAATCAACATATATGATACTGGGGGTCGAAGTTGTAACAGCATGTCATTAACATGGATACATTTTTTTTCTAAAAGGCTACAATGATATTAAACTTGTTAACACGGGGGGACATAACTCTAACAACAGTATAATTATACATTACAACTTATAATATAGTTGTATTACAACATAACCCTTAGTGGGTAATATGAAATGTCATTGAGCAATAATGCTTAAATTCAAAGTGTTTATCTATTTGGTGTAATGATTTAAAATATTGAAGTGAGATTCTAAGCTATTTTGCTTAGTATATATACATATGATAGAAAGTTTTGGACTGGATAAACACATGCCACATTGAGAGATTCCAGCGTAATACCACTCTATGCGGCAAGGAAAACTCTAGAGAACTTTAGTGAATATCTGCTTCTCTAACGTCAATGAGGGCTCGTCTATATTTTATTACAGCTACTTGTTTCTTTACTAACAGAAGGCTCAGGAATGGCATTGCTTTGATGCTAACTCTTCTACAACATTGACAACAACTAATGGCTACCAGCACAAATATCGCTTCAATCGCGAACATGTATTGTGATAGATTTGCTATATTTTGTGAGCCAGTGCAGTGATTTACAGCACACCATAGGCTCTCTATCAGCGACTTTTCTCCCAGTGTTTCTTTACTGATTGTTATGTATTATTCAACATGAAACATTGAATCATTTAGCCAGTCCATTTAGTGGAAGGTTATGGGCACCTGTTAGCTTTCACATACTGCTTGGGGAAGAAGGATTTTTTTCACTTTAGAGTTTATCTGATTTTCTGGATGATTTAAGTGCATATTACTTACTTTATTTTCTGGGACTCTACTCAGCTTATTTAAAATAAATAAATAATAAAAAAAATAATATATATATATTTTGGGTGGGGTATTATATGAATTCTTTTTATGTATATTAATAAACACTTGTATTTATTTCTATGCGTGGCATTTGATCATTGTTTTGCTTTAATATACAGTATATATCTATATGTATATGTAATATGAGAAAAGAAAAAAGAAAGCCCCAAATAATAGCACTCTAGTATACCAAATCAATATGCAAATACAAATTGTATTGAATGAACTGTCACAGAACAAAAAGTCTAAAAGAAAGCAAAGAATAATTAAAAGCAGGCATAGATCCCCTGTGCGTATGGCTTGACAATAATCCTCTAATAATGAATTCAAAGATGGACAAGACGTCCCAATTGAAAAAGTGTGTACCCTTTAGTATATAAGACAAGGGGAGTATATGTGCTGCAGTGAAAAGGCTGTAAATAGCATAGGAGTGGCAATAACCATGTAATCAAATCGTATCAAAGCTCATTCCTATAAAGTCATATATAATAATCTCTATGAGTAGAGTACATCAGTACAATGTAAGAACAATATGTATGAAGCTAGGAAAAGCACACTCCAAATAGCTGCATACCCTAAATCACATGCCACATAATAGTAAAACACACATATAATCTGTAGAGGAAGCAAGGAGCAATAGCTCAAAACATAGTTACGTGTCCCTGAGGGGGGACAAACCAGGGGATCCTGCCTACAGCACCAACTCCTACGCGTTTCGGCCAGATACCTTCAACTGGGAGTGGTGGGGTAGGCAGGATAATGTGCAGACTTAAAAAGGATTACAATCATGCCCAAAAGCATCATCACCTGTTGAAATTTCACCAGAGTACAATTAATCTAAATAGTTAACAGGGGTGTGCATCATGAACCTACTCACTGCGCAGGTCCCAGAAAAAACGTCATAAACAGAAGCCCAGCAAAGCAGGGCAATATGCTGTTTACCACCATATCCATTAAACTGGCAGCTTTCTGTCTCCACACAATGAAGTGCGCTCGCGTGTGACGTCATCCAGAGGCACCCGATACACGGATACATGCCTCTTCTCCTTCCACTCCTCTGATTGGGAGGTGGGGCCACACTAGACATACTGTAGATTGCACATGTGCAGGCAGACTGATGTATTCTGTGCACTGAATAACTTTCATATGCATGGAGCTTCAACCTGCACATGTGCTGTGTGCCCTGCTCAGAAGATGACCTCACATTAAAGGCACAGCCACATTAGTATCTGGTCTTAACATAGAAAGGGCACAATGAACCTTTTTTTTATATATATATGAAAGAACAATTATATTAGAGTACCAAAATAAACTGTGCCATACCATTGGTACAGAGAATATTCCAATAATTAATAGGTACATGTCTAAGGGATGTTGTAATAATGCAAAACATGGTGCACAGATCAAAATCAATGAAACAATGCATGGTTCATGACACATAATTATTACAAAGGGAAATACCAAAACGTCATTACAATCACACAAAATATATACAGGATAGTTAGAAGATCATATAAATGAACAGATGAGTCACTCAAAGCCACTAAGAAAGTTCCTGTTATGTTGTATCCTTAAGCTCTCCTTTTATACCCAATGAATAAAAGTGGTTAAGAGAGTCTCGCTTACGGGACATCAGAAGGGTAGAAGTATGTATCAATCATCAATCAATAAGAAGACATGAAGACCCATATTCCAGGATATCCACAAGATCACCAAAGATTATGAATGGACAGGTAGAAGATCAACTCGATGAACAAATAAATCACTCCAAACACCAAATAGAGTTCCTATTGTGTTGTATCCTATAACTCGTATCATATCTCCAGATGAATATATAGAGTAAGGTAAATGTCTCTCTTAAGGAATGGCTGAGGGTTAGAGATGTACTTCAATCCTCAATCAATGTGGAAATATGCAAACCCAGGATCCTATAGGTGGACAAGAGGAGTAAAAGGAGGGGGAGAGAGAGAGGTGTGTATGAGATTCTCATCGTAATATTAAAAACACACTTCTAAGTCCCAAGGTAACCCATTATAAAGTATAGGCGACAGTAAAATAGGATATGAGGAGAGGGAACCCGGAGAATCAAGACCCGGATACTGGAGGCTACTGAAACATAGAGAAGCCCAGGTAGTCATTGAGACCTCGTGGGATCATTGAGTCCATTTGGACTATCCACCTGGACTCTCTATGCAAAAGTGCCTTCTCTAAATCACCTCCCCTCATACCCAAGCTAACCTTCTCTATCGCGAATGCCTTAAGTAGATTAAAATCAGACTCATGTACCTGAAGGAAATGCCTTGCTACTGAAGTAATTTTCTTAAAATTATCCAAGTCTCTCGAAGCATTTTTGATGTTCCTTACATGCTCGAGGACTCTGAACCTGAATTCCCGTGTGGTCATCCCTATGTGGGGAAGGCCACAGGGACAGGTGATACAGTAAATTACTCCCTTGGATTTGCAGCCAAGGTGATCTTTGATTTGGAAAGTATGTTTTTGTAAGTAGTCAGAAAACACGTCCGTCTGGTCCATGTGTCTGCAAGCCGAACAATTCCGGCATTTAAAAAAAACCTTCTTTCTGGGAATGGACAAAAAAGTTTAATTGGTGCTTGGGACAAAGTGGCTGTTCACCAGTTTGTCCTTTAAATTGGGGGACTTACGGCTAGTCATTGTAATCTTATCGCCTAATACTCTCTTATGGTCAGGACCTGTCATAAGGATATTCCAGTGGCTCTGTAATGTATTGCGTAATACTGGCCACTGTTTATTGTGTGTTCCTATAAACCTTATCTTTTGTTCAGAGACAGGTTTAATCTTGGGACACAGTAGAGAGTCTCTGGGTGTGTTCAGTGCCCTCTTGAAGCCTCTCTCCACACACCGGTGACTGTATCCTTTCTGATGAAATCTCTCTCTCATCTCCCCCGCTCTCTCTATAAAGCCCGTCTCGGAGGACACATTACGCTTAAGGCGCAAAAATTCATTCGTCGGGATACCCCTAATTTGATGTTCCGGGTGAAAGCTAGTGGCATGCAGTATGGCATTAGTTGCCGTCTTTTTGCGGAAGATATCTGTATGGAGACAGCCCTCGGACCCCAGGGTGATCTATAGATCTAGAAATTCAACTTGCGTATGGCTACAGTTAAATGTCAGTTTGATATTCATGTCGTTGCAGTTGAGGACATCGCCGAAATCTGCAAACCCCGTGGCAGTTAATTGCCAGAGGATGAGGATGTCGTCGATGTACCTCAACCACAACGACACATGCTGTGTGTAGCTTGAATTCTCCTCAGAGAACACAACTTCCCTTTCCCACCAACCCAGGAAGAGATTGGCATAGGAGGGTGCACACGTAGCACCCATCGCAGTATATGTATATACACACACACCACACATTAGTTAAGTTTTGGTGGGTAAAAAAAGTGACAAAACCCCTCCACCGTAAAGCATATAGCAAATGGAAATATTACTGCGTGCTCATTTGCATGTCTTAGACAGGTCTGCAATCCTGCCTTTTACCATTATCGCCCAGCATATAGTGCTTCCACTGCAGCAAGGGATTCTGGGAAATGGCAAGCAAATGAGCACACAGTGCCACCTTTTGCTTCAAATCCCTTGCTTGCTGCATTGCACAGCTTTTCAGTACAGCCTGGGTTAAGATGCAGAGCCAGTAAACCTACCCACAGACAGCTGCTTCGACCCACCATAACTTTTTTACCCCTCATAACGTAACTAATGTGTGGTGGATACCTCACTTTAAGGGATGCTATCACATCCTTTTGAACTTATGTGGCCTATCACATGGTACAGGAACCAATGAGATTGTCTTCAATCCCATTGGCTGTAATACCATGTGATATAGCCTTGTGGTTTAAAGGATGTGATGTGCCTCCCTCTGAGATGATGTCACATCCTTAAAAAAAAAAAAAGAGGCGGGCACATGATACAGCGTCCAATCGGATTGGAGCTGAACCATCTGACCATAAAATGTGATGTCACAGGCCATATATAAGGCTAGTACGTTTCATTTTACCTCAAGAAGTCAAGACAATATCCTGTTGTGGATTTACCATGGCGCTTTGGATTGACAGATGAAGATAGAAGATTAACGAAAAGATAAAAAATAATGACAGATGAAGAAAGAAGACGGTGATAGAAGATAAAAGAAAGAAGATTTTTTTTTACCTGATGCTGGTCTTCAAGGTGGATGGTGTTGGATTGCAGATGATGACGTCGCGGTACGAGAGCTTGCAACTACAAAGGGATTCGGAGGGTGATGACTTCTAAAGGTAAGTGAAATATTGAATCTATGGTTTTTTTTTTTGTTCAGGTTTTTTCATTGTATTTATTTATTTTTATGTTTGTGATTGCCCTTTGACTGATAATGTATTAATCTGTGTTCCTTTAGGGTACAGATAAATACAGTGACAGACAATGTATTTTTGGCAAATGCTTGTTTTGAATTGATTGTATTTTTTTCTATTTGTTTCTATTGTTTTGAATTTGGATGGCTTGTTTTTGGTACATTTTAGGATTGGTTAGCATTTTAAATTAATTATTTGTTTTGTTGGCTACTGGTATACATTCATTAATTGTTTTGTTGGCTAGTGTTTAAAATTAATTAATAGTTTTGTTGGTTAGTGCTTCTATTTATTACATTGAATGGTTGGCTAGTGCTTTTATTTATTTATTTAATTGGTTGGCTAGTGCTTTTATTTCTTGAATTGGGGGGTTTAGGTGCCTGTCTATATCTTTTATTATTGTGTATTTTTGGCTTTCATGCTTTTTTATTAGGGTGACCATTGACTGCTATAGTGGCTTATCATGCTCATATTGTATGGGTATGATGTACCACTATGCCAATCAATGGATAGAGGGTGGATATAGTGGTCCAAGGGTGGGTGGTTAGGCCTCCCGGGTGGGTAGCGATGGAGAGTGGGTTAATCCCTTAATTACTATAGCGGTTTTTAACTGCTAAGGTGATTAAGGGGTTAGGGAGGGGCCCTTAGATTGTATTTTTTCTTTTATTCTTTCTGGCAACGGAGGGCATGGACCTGGAGTATGCTGATGAGGACACCCTTCATAATGGCAGGGGTAAGCAGAAAGGTTAATTTACTTTATTTATGCTGGCTGGCTAATGTTTTATTTTATTATGGCAAATTAGCTATTATCCATATCTGGATAATAGTTATTTTGTTCATTACTGTATTTATTTAAAAGTATGGATGTATTTTTTAAATTATTTTTGGGTGGCACAGAATTGTGCAGGCAAGCGGGAACCCCCGGGCACCTGCGGGGACCATCCGAGGGCCACCGCCAGCCTATTGTATCATTCCTATGCATCCCCCCAAAATTAAGCTATGTATGTATGTTTCGGGGTAGAGGGGTTGTTGGGGGCACAGGGTGTGTGTGTGTGTTGTGTATTGCAATGTTTATTGGGGGCAATTGTCCCCAATAAACATGCAATTGTGCCTTAACTCCTTCATTACCTTAGCGGCTATCCGCTAAGGTAATGAAGCTGCTTTAATGTATTTTTATTAATAGTGCGGAAGCATGGGGTCTCCTGAGCTGAACCGCTTTGATTTCTGGCTCAGGGACCCCCTGCTTCCCGAGCTATGTGCCCCTGTATGGGGCATCAGTGCCAGTGTTGCCGGCATCTTTATAGCGTCCACGTCGCGTCTTGGACACTATATAAAGATGGCGGCGACACTGGCATCCGATGCCCCATACCGGGGCCTGTATCTCCTGAAGTAGGGGGTCCCCGAGGCTGAAACCAATGCGGTTCAGCTCTGGAGATCCCCTGCTCATCTACACTACTCTCAAAACACACATATCAATAAACAATAATTCATTACTGTGGCAGCTATCCGCTATGGTAATGAAGCTGCATTAATTAAAATTTTAATAATAGTGTGTGGGAGAGGCGACATGGACGCTATAAAGATGGCGGCGACACTGGCACCGATGCCCCATACCAGGGCCTGTAACTCGGGAATCAGGGGGTCCCTGAGCCAGAAATCAAAGCGGTTCAGCTCAGGAGATCCCCTGCTCCCGCACACTATTAATAAAAATACATTAAAGCAGCTTCATTAACTTAGCGGATTGCTGCTAAGGTAATGAAGGGGTTAAGGCACACTAGCATGTTTCTTGGGGACAATTTCCCCCAATAAACATTGCAATACACAACACAGACACACCCTGTGCCCCCAACAACCCCTATACCCCCAAACATACATATGTAGTCATGTGTAAAATTGGTGTACATATCTCTTTCTCATGCTGGCAGTAAACCTGGTAAGTATGCAGGATTGCCTGCAACAATCATGGAGGTTTACCCTCAAACCCTGTTGAGGTGTCATATGTCCCAAAGGAAGTGACAACATGCTTTGTGTCCACGATTAGTGACACAGAGGGTGTCTGTTTCTGGAGGTGATATAAGACACGGCACTGCCTAAAGTTAGTGGTTCAGTTCAGTTAGTGTTCTGACTCTGTTCAGGAGAGTCATATGGAGGTCTGCAACAGTGTTGCAGTGTCTGATGCAATAGCTGTGAGTCTGGGCAGCTCAAAGCAGAGAGACAAGCTGGTGAATCTCCCTTGGGGGAGAGGTGGAGAGCAACTCCATTAGAGGAGAAGGAACCTTCCTAATGGAGTGCAGCAGAGAGATAAGCGGCTGAGTGCGACCGCTTTGAGGGGCAGTCTGCCTGAACGTACAATAAAGATGCCCAAGTTCACCAAAACCCTCATGTGTGAGTGCGGAGTTACTCAGCAGAGGAAGGCACCAAGAAGGAGTTCCTCATCAGATCCATCTCCCTGCGGACGCAGAGATACTGATGAGGTGGAGGCGCTGCACTGGATGTAGGTAGGACTCACAGCACACTACCTCAGCACCTGTCTTGATTGATATCCCCATACCATCCAAGCGGGAGACTCAGGAGTCCTGTAGCCAACAGGTGAACCACCAGACACAACCATGTAATGGGGGTAGACCACAAGGGCCAATCTGAGATTCGGTGGGTCAAGGAGGGTCCAGAAAAAACGTTACACATACATAGCTTAATTTTTGGGGGATGCATAGGAATGATACTATAGGCTGGCGGTGGCACTCGGGTGGTCCCTGCAGGTGCCCCGGTGATCCCCTCTTGCCTGCAGTACCAATTATGTGCCACCCAAAAATAATTTAAAAATACATCCATACTTTTAAACAAATACACCCCCCCCTAACACATACACTACAGTAATGTGCAAAATTACTATTATCCACATACTAATGCATTTGCACATTTAAAATACATTAATCACCATAAATAAGATAAAGACATCTTGCACTCACCCTTCTTGCCCGGCTGCCACAATGAAGGCCATTCTCATCTTCATCACCATCTGTGCCCTCCGGTACTGCAAAACATACACAAGAATAAAAAGCCTTTAATCACCTTAGCGGTCATTAACTGCTATAGTAATTAAGGGGTTAATCTACCCACACCCACCACTCGGGAGGCCTAACCACCCTCCCCCACTACCCACCGGGAGGCCTACCCACCCTGGCTCTGGGAAAATACCCCCTTCCCCCACCCTGCTACCCATAATAAACATGACTATATTTAATAAACAATACATAACCCACCCACCCCCTGTGCCCCCCCATAAATACATGATTTATTCTTTTATATACAGGGTTAATACCCCAGGCCCACGGGAGTCCCCGGTTGTTCTGGTGGGTGTCTGCAGGCCCCACAGTGTACCAGTAATTCAGGGTCTGGAAGCCTCTGGGTGGTCCCCTCCAGGTGCCGTGGGCCTCCAGGTGGTCCTCGCGGGTCACAGTGGGCCCCAAATGGGGTCTCCATGGGTGGGTCCGCGGGTGTCTGGGGTTCCCCGGGTCAGCCCCGCAGGTGTCTGAGTGTCCTCGGGTGGTTCCGACGGGTGTCTGGGACCCTCGGGTGGTCCCTACGGGTCTGCGGGCCCCCCACAGCTGTGGGGCCCCCGGTTCTTCCCCGCAGGTGTCCCCCGTGGGTCCACAGCCTGGTACCTATGGGCGTCCGTGGGCCCTCAGGTGGTCTCCAGAGGTCCCCGCAAACCTAAGGAACCAACCCTGTGTGTAAAAAAAAATAAACCTTTCATATACATTTAAATAAATACATAGTTACATAGTTACATAGTAGATGAGGTTGAAAAAAGACTTACATCCATCAAGTTCAACCTATGCTAAATTTAGACAACAGATACTTTATCCTATATATCTATTCGAAGGCAAACAAAAAACCCCAGAGTCATATTGTCACGAGAAGAGGTGGCTGGCCCGGTAATAAAGGGGTTACACCCCAGCTGGCCACCCCTACCCTCGTGTGGGAGGCGAGGGGTTAACCATAATAATGGTCAAAGTGTATTTTTATGCCCCTGCCTCAATACCAAAATGTAGTCCCCTGGTTTGTCATGTTTCCACATTTAAAGTGTTACACCACGCAGGTTACACTGGGATCAGGTCATGAGGGAAAGGGTTAATGGTGTTTGTAAGTTTATGACCCTTTGTTCCCCTTCCCGCCTTTTCACCCTCCATTTGCAATATGGTCCTCCATTAGGCCCCAATAGGGCTCCATGATAGTCTATGGAGATTTTGAGGATTTTGGCCCGATAACTAAGAAGACCAGCAGGTGGAGCCCGAGAGGAGGAGCGGAGCTTCTCCATTGAAATAAATGGAGTAATAGATTAACCGCAACAGCGGAGAAAAGCCGCGTGGCTTTAAAGCACTAAGTCTGAAAGTGCAAAAAGGTAAAACTCAGATCTCCAGTTCGGTGAGGGCTAGAGGACTGGCATTTGGCCACCGTGTAGTCATGCTTCCGGCATGATTGCATGGCAATTTCCAGCCCTCTCCCCTTAACTGAATGGAGTAGGGTTAACTGTGAAAAGTGTGGTTTGCCCATTGACTTCAATAGTAGCGGAGGTTCCATTGAATCCTATGGCGGCGCCGGCCCATGCATTCCCTATGGCGGCACCGGTCCTATTGATTCCAATGGAGGAGTGAGCCGCTGAGATTTCTCATAGCCTTTAGCAGCGGAGTCTCCATTGATTCTAATGGCGAAGTTGCTCCATTAAAAGCCTATGGCGGCGGAGCCCATTGAATCTAATGGAAAGAGTGAAAGGCAGTGATATATTTTAGCCTGTAGCGGAGAATCCTGCATTAAAGTTAATGAGAGGTTTTAACTTGTTTTCCCTATCTCCGGTTCTGGGAGTCATGGAAGGCTGAAATTTGGCCACTATGACGAGTGTCCTGTGGCATGAGGACCTAGCAAATTTCAGCCCGCTCAGACCCACAAAACGGATTATTTTCAAATATGTATAATTGTCACGATAGCTTGTGACAGCGTATAATATACACCAAAATATCTGGGTTGAATTGAACATACTTAGATATAATAAATATAGTTTATTCCTTAAAGAAGGAGAACACACAAGATGATACAAATAACAGACAAGAAATAGACACTTACTTAAGGGTTGGACAATGAAGCAATCAGGTACAGGATTGGCAATTCATTCAGCAATACAGGTTCAAATGAAGACATAACGAAAGACAATGGGTATAGGGCTTCCACTTGTTTATATGGAGTTTCAGCCCTATTCCCTAACATTTGGGTGCCTGAAAGTCTAGCAGTCTTCTTTGTGGTCAGGAAACCATTTTGTCTGTAAGTGTGAATTATGACACTTACAGACCACTCAGGCTCTGCGTTTCTCCGCCCTATTGTACACAATCAGAGCGGTCAGGTCTTTGATCAGACAGGCTGTTTGTAGACAAAAGGTCGCCATCCTGAACATTAACATAAAGCAGAGCCAGTAACTTTCCCGGGCTTTATCCCAGCCTTGAAAAATAGTATAGGCTGCCAACCCATTCCTGGAGGTCGGCGTCGAGGAATCCCCATTGAAATGAATGGCTTCATTGACTTACAATGGGGAACCGCTGCTCCTCCTCTCGGACGCCATCTGCAGGTCTTCTGATGAAAATGGGTCCAAATCGGCAGTTTCCCCATAGGATCGTATGGTGCTGCAATGGCGACCTATGGGGAACTGCAAAATGGAGCCTGCAAAGGCGGGAAAATGAAACAAAGGGCTATAATCACTGAATTAACATTAACCCTTTCCCTCCCGCATAGATCCCAGTGTATGTGTTGGTGCAGACACTGGAATGGGAACAATACACATTTACAGGGGAATATACATTTGGGTGCTGAAGCAGGGTAAAACACATTACTGGACCGCAGTCCAGTTAACCCCTTGCTTCCCAAGTGAGAGCAGGGAGTGGCCATATGGGGTGTAACCCCTTTAATACCGGGCCAAACCCCCTCTCCCATGCCAATAATATTAAAATGTTACTCGGTATCCCTGATATCCCAAAGCCCACAAAAGCCACTGGCCCAGAGGGAATGTTAATGGCCACAATGCGTCAGGATGTCTGAGGGAAACCCATTGAACAAAGGCTCCCCCACCTTGATTAGGTATTCTATGGCGGAGAAGAGCAGGACATGGGTACTTGAGGAAGGTGTTATAAGTCACACTAGAAGTCAGAATTTCCCTGTCCAGATCCCCATTTGGCAGACTTAGAGGCGCCAGCTTTTTAGTGGGGGCTAGGGAAATGGATCTCTGACCAGAGGAATGCCAACCCCCTTTGGGCTTGCTAGCTTGCTTCTCACGTGAGTTGGCACAAGGTAATTGGACCCAGGTAATTGTTCTCCAATGCTTGAGGCCCAATGGTAGGGAATACGAGCAGAACTCCATAAAAGAGAGTGTAAGCTCTATTCTAAGTTGTTGTTGTTGGTTGTGGTTGTTCCTGTTGTATCCTGAACTGTATCCTGATACAGTAGATGAATTGCCAGTCTGCGGATTGCTTCATCTTGGCCCCTTCCCATGTAAGTGATTAATATCTTTTCTGTTATTTGTATATATTGTGTGTCCACCTATCTTCAAGGAATAAAATATCTTTATTATACAGCACGTCTTATTCGATTCAACCCAGAGATAAGAGGTTATTATTGTAACTTGGTGTGTATATTATAGCCCTGCAAGCTACCGTGACACATATCATCCAATGATATCTCATAAGGGGAAAAATAAATTCCTTCCTGACTCCAAGAATTGGCAATCAGATTAATCCCTGGATCAACATCCTTCCCATGTTTACTTATTTGGTATATCCCTGTATACCTTTCCTATCTAAAAAGATGTCCAACCTTTTTTTGAACAAATCTATTGTATCTGCCATCACAGTCTCCATGGGTAATGAATTCCACATTTTAACTGGCCTTACTGTAAAGAACCCTTTCGTTTGTTGCTAAGTAATTTAGTGCATATAATTTGTGGGGAAAATGTAACATACAGTATCTTTATTCAGATATTAAAATGTCTCAAACACATTTTGTTGTTCAATTGATATGTAAAGGGTTTCCTCATCACGTTGCTCTTCTTTACATTCACCAAATAGTTTTAAACATACATTATCTCCCTTAACTTGTACGGTATCTCAGACAAGAAAGGTTTTACAAATGTAACTACTGAACAGTATTGGTCATTCTGGGAGAGGGGTTGTAGAGGGCTTGTGAATGCATTGATGACTGTCTGCTTGTTTAACCATTGAAGATTCATTAAAGAGAATTATCCCATTACTATCGACTGTTAACTTAGAGGCACTTTTTGCACCAGTTTTGCTGCTGGGGACTGTGACAGATTCACTTCCCTTTGATAGATTCTTATCACTGTCCTGTAGATCTCATACAGTAATTTGAGGACCCTGAGACAAATGGGAAAAAGTGGCTTTCTCCAAGTACGAATACACGAGCGCTGGGAGGAATGGGACGTGTGGTCCCCGTCATCTCACTGCGACCAAGTCCCCGCTGGCGTTTAGCTGCAGAGGGACCCTCCGTCAAAGGCTGCTTCTGTGAGAAGGTAAATTTGGGGGTAGGGGGTTAACTTTAAGGATTTTAGCAGTTAGGGTAGGGAGTTCACTTTAGGGTTTTTACTGGTTAGGGTAGGGGTTAACTTTAGGAGTTTTACTGGTTAGGGTAGGGGTTAACTTTTGGGGTTTTAGCAGTTATGGTACGGGTTTAACTTTAGGGGTTTTACTGGCTAGGATAGGGGTTAACTTTAGGGGTTTTACTGGTCAGGATAGGGGTTAACTTTAGGGGTTTTACTGGTCAGGAGAGGGGTTTTACTGGTTAGGGTAGGGGGTTAACTTTAGTGGTTTTAGCGGTTAGGGTAAGGGGTTTAACGGTAAGGGGTTAAGGTTTTTAGGGTACGTTTAGTATTAGGGGTAAACATTAGGGGGTGTAGGGTAAGGGCTAAGGTTAGGGACTTACCTTGGCGGTGAAGCAGCCGGCGGTCACTTGGTCACATAAAATGTTTGCAACCAGATGTCCTAGACCGACCATTGGGATTTGCACGGGGGTCACCTACTTTAATGGTCGTCGCTTGACTACAATACTACTCTTTCCTCATGTAATAAAGTGTGTCAAACCACACAGAAATCTTTCTAAGATACTTAGCAGCAGTGTAATCCCTACATTTCATTTACTTTCCCTAAAACATCACATTATTTTGATAGTGATCACAGTAAGACTTAAAGCAGATTTATACTCTATCCTTATAGTCCCAAAAATGACTTTCCCATTCTCGGAAGATAGCGTTACTCCCAAGGGATCCAGTGGATAAGGCATTGACTGTACGATCACATCGTTGCAAAGTTATTGTTGTGACGGGAAAGGAAGAGTGTGGTGTAAAAAAAAAGGCAAAATACTGAGGACAATAAGAGGACATCATAAGGACCACAGAAGTGGCAGCCATACGGTATGACGTTGAATGAACATCATGAGCTTTTTTGAGGTTAAAATCATAAAACTCCCAATTGAGATGGATTTATACAACTATATTGAACACCGTTATTTCTCAACCCACATTCTTCTACTTTAAAACCTTTAGGGAGGGCCTGCACAACTTCAGTCTTCGAGGGCCGCAAACAGGCCAGGTTTTTAGGATATCCCTACTTCAGCACAGCTGGCTCAATTAGTGGCTCAGTATTAGAGCCACCAAAAGATCTTCATGAGTTGGCTTGACATTGTGTAAGTCTGGACCGATGAATTTTATAGCAGATAAAGGTAAATTCGCTTTGCTTATTCTGTCAGAATCCAAATTACGATTGTACGTTAGATTAGGTGTTTCTTTTTTTTGTGAATTATTTTGTTGCAACTTCTTCTCTAAACTGCCTTCTATGCATCCACTACTCTTTCAGTAAAGAGGTACAGTATTTCCATATATTTATTCTCAATCTATTACCCACCCCCTGGCTGTAGCATTTTCTTTTCTGTCTATACTTTGTTGATAAACTTGAGATATTTCATAGTCTTTTATATCTCCAGAATGTCCAGTACAGGGCTCATATTAACAATCTGGTCACTACATTCTCCCCGTGAAGCTTCAGATGAGATTTCAAAGAAATCCTTTATATGAAGATGCACAGAAATCTTAATCCTGACAAGTATTCATGTGGGACACATTATAGGGTTTAAGGTTCAATTCAAGAATGCTGCAAGTCAGACATTCAATTTGACACGATTTTTAATACATTCTTAATCATCACAAATAAATCTATTTCATTTTTTTTTGTCTAAACATCCTACAGTCCATTCTTTTTCATGAAATAAGTCAAGGTTCTCCCCACGGATGTGGCAAAATAGATCCAGTATCTTTACATTAGTGAGCAAAATAAATAACATGACTCCTTACAGTCCCTAACAGCCTAATTCACACATTTATCAATAGTATAGACAGCCTTGTTCCCAGCAGAGCAGCAGAACAATTTAAGGCAAATCTCAGCTGCAGGCATAAACTGCAAAACAAAGGCTGCCAGTGACAATCCGTGCTATCTATCTTTTTAAGACCCAAACAGCCCAAGGGAGGACCAAAACATTGACCGCTTTCCAATAAATCGATACCTTTTTTAAAGACTCCTGGGGGGGCCTGTTAGTTTCGTTACTACAATATCTCATTGTCCAATGTTGTTGTGAGTGTCTACATCTGTGTGTGTGTGTGTCTACATCTGTGTGTGTGTGTCTACATCTGTGTGTGTGTGTCTACGTGTGTGTGTATATATATATATATATATATATATATATATATATATATATATATATTGTATTGTATGTCTTTATTTATATACAGTAGCGCCATTAATGTACATAGTGCTTCACAGTAGTAATACATGTGGTAATCAAATAAATAACAGATAATATAAATAACAGATCATGACGGTGAAAAGCAGGGTTGCAGACCTGTCTAAGACATGTGAATGTGCTCACAAGTCATTTTTTTATATGATATATACGGTGTATATATAATATATATATATACATATAAAATCGTCTCTCCATAGAGACAAGTGAGAGGGCCCTTCTGCACAGCTGCAGCCAGCCCACATCGGAGATCTTGGTGTCTCCATAAAGACAAGGGATCGGATTTTCCAGCTATTTCAGATAAAACTGAATTAGTACATTATCAGCAAAAAACAGGACAGTACAGAAACTGGAAGAGGCATACCTTGTGGTCACTCTGAAGTTACAATACCGACAGGCTTCTAAAGATTGCTTGTTTGTGAGTTGCATTTTTTTCTCTCCAAATATAATGTGAGTAATTCCTCTATTACACTATTGTGTTTCTCTTCCTTTTTTCCTATTACATTTCCACTGTGAAAGTATATATAGGTATATAGAATTTTCTGCAGATCAGAAGTGTTTCCTTGACCTAGCCTGCCTTCTCACTTACTTCATGTAAGAGACCTATTATGTACCTGTGGCTATGTTGGCATGTATCTCCCACACCGTGCAACATGCAAACTTTGTATGAAGATGAGGCAAACTCTCAAAATTACATATTCACAAGCTATTTATTAACCCTTTGTTTACCCCGGGATGTAGACGGTATGTCATGGGGTCTGGAATTCCAGGGCTCCATGACGTCATCATCGGATCACATGTCGTACGTCATTATCTACTTGCTAGTTTTTGAAGGGGAGTTCGCGGTCAACGTGATCTTGCAGGAAGAGGAATGGAAGAATCCCTCTTCCGTTCCATCATCAGTGACAAAGCGATCACGCGATCCCTTGGGCCGGAGGGGATGTGGTCCTCTGGTTTCATGGTCCCGCCGACAGTCAATGGGGTTAAGCTGTGAGTTTGTAAATCACCTGGACAATCATAGCCAGAAATAAAGTTTAAGATGTAATAAGGCAGTAGAGATAGAGACAAGAGAAGTTGAAAGAAGACAACCTTGAGGAGAGGGCAGGAACAGGGATGTAGATCATAAAGATACATATGTACTCTAATAAGAATTATTTCCCTTGTTAACTCAGAATTACGTAAGAAATAACGTGGTAATTAACATGTGCATTACGGAAATAACGTGTGTGTAACCAGTGTTTCCAATAAGCACAGTAATCGCATGGTAAGGATGTGGTAGTGTTAAACCAACACCACATGAATCAATGTGTAACCCAATCTAATGAGCTTTAATTACTGAACCTGCTTTCAGCTGTGGGACAACAGCCTTGTTATACAATATGTAGTATTGGGCTCTGGCTTTGCATTGCACCAAGTTCTTTCTGAACCTGGATTATTGTAGAATGAGTCAATAAGTTTTAAAAGCCCATCACAGATAATAGTGAAAATAAGGGTGTGCACTGTATTGAGATTCTATTCTGCACATATCTGCAAAGTAATATCACTCGAAGAGAAACTCTGCCGATAAATAACATTATTTGCATGGAGTACATGGATAACTATTGTAGCTGTTTGTATACAGTAGTACTGCATATTTAAACTTGTTTAGTGATATTACCATGCATTATAACGTTCAGACTGCCTGACTGCATTGGCTATGCGATATTGCAAAGTTGCCATACTTTACATAAAACATTTTAAGTTTGGAAGTAAAATCAAAAGTGTCCAGGTACTGTATATAGGAGCTAGGTACTACCGCACTGAAATGGTCAATAAATGTACCATATGGACCAGGCAATCTGTAAAATAATTCTGCGATTCTTTCCACATCTATTTCTAGAAATAAACAGATGGAAACTTTTTATTGCATCACAGTAGTTTTCATTTACTTCACTTTATGGGAAAGTACATGTTGGATAACCAATGCACATAGAAATAGCAGATGTTGTTGGGAAAACAAAAGACAAAATATATTAAAATTGAGATTAGTGCCCAGAGGTTGTTCTAAGTACTGTAGCTTGTTAAAAGACACACTACCTCTTATGGAGTACTTATGGAGTACTTGTGAATTAATGAAATACTTTGAATACTTTGAATATTTTTAAAAGTCTGCTAAAACACATTAATTTGACATTCAATACTTGTATGTCTTTTACACAGGGATTGCCAGGTGTTTTGGCCAAGAACCATTCTAATATACAGTATTCAGGGCAATAGACACACAATAAAAGAATATGGTTTCAGTAGAACACACTGCTATTCTGTCTGTAACTTTGTTTAATGGAAAAACACAGCTGTTCAATAATATAGAAATATAATATCTCGTCTCTATATCATCTCTGTAAATATAAAAATATTTCCAATGTAGCTCTGCTGCAGTGAACACAGCACTGAACATCAGCCTCCACCCCTGATAAGGAGTCCCCTCCCCATCTCTTCATGCTATTTTCACTACCAGCCAGACTGCACAGAGAGGACTAAGGTCCACATTTACCTAGCGGTTGTAATCAATAAGGTCGCTTGAGATGTACTATGGTTTACAACCGATTAGTAAATATGGCATTTAGTCTTTTAAATAAAAGAGATAATAATCTACAAGACTGCCCGTGGCAGGATGGCCTCGCGGTGTGGTCAGTAAGAGCCCAATACAGACTGTCCATGGCAGGATGGCCTCGCGGTGGGGTCAGTAAGAGTCCAATACAATCCTATATGCGGTGTCCAACTTTAAACAACATATTAATGTATAGAGAAATAATACAAATTTCTTATCTGTTCGGTGGTGACTACTTTCCTTAAGAGGGTCCAGGCAATCCTTCAGGATCCAGTAGCCTGGACAGGACAGCTCTGTAGTATGAGAGACCCATCTACTACTAGCTTTTCCTTATCAAGCTGCCCGACAGCTGTGTTAATGCAGCTCTGATTGCTCAGGTACCTCTGGTTTTGGGCAGTCAGAGGTATGTTTCCCAGGCATACACATCAGCAAATGACTTCATCCTGACACACTGCCATATTATCATCTACCTCCCTTTATATTCTACACCTACAGTATGTGCTTTGGAAGTTGAATACTGCACTCAAATGCTCTATCACATGGACTAGTTCATCTTAACATTTTGAGCTTCCCAATGCGCAGCCAAAGGACCCTGGCTGTTTGGTGGCATTCAGCTGCTGTTACTGCTCTTCCTAAATCATATCATAGTTACATAGTTGATACGTTTGAAAACCTGTGCTAAATTTAAAATAATGGCAATCAGATTTCGCCCTCGATCAACATCCTCCCCATTTTTACTTATTTGGTATATCGCTGTATATCTTTGATTACTAAAAAAAAAGGTACAACATTTTAGATATCTACTGTATCTGGGATCACAGTCTCCATGGGTAATGAATTGTACATTTTAACTGCCCTTACTGTAAAGAACCTTTTCCTTTGTTGGTGGTGAAATCTCCTTTCCTCCAACTTTAATGCATGCCCCTGTGTCCTTTTCACCGTCTTTAGGACTAATAGTTATTTTCAAGGTTTCTGGTATTGACCCTGAATATATTTGTAAACAGTTATATATACCCTTTCAGACACTTATTTTCTAATGTAAACGTCTAATTTAGCTATCCTTTCACCATAAATCTGATCTCTTCCCTCTTCATTAACTTCTCTGTACTTATTCTTGTTCCGTGATGTAATCCGACATATTCCGAGACTTCCTCAGTCAGTTTGTAGTCGTTTACCTGGACGACATCATGATTTTCTCAAAAACCTTGGGTGAACACATTAATCATGTCAAGCAGGTACTCCTACGACTCCGGGAGATCCATTTATTCGTCAAGATCGAGAAATGCCAGTTTCACCAAACTGCCACAGCATTCCTCGGTTACATTATTTCCAGTACGGGCCTTACAATGGATCTAGCAAAGGTTAAGGCGATCCTAGATTGGCCACGCCCCACTTCACTCAAAGCGGTACAAAGATTTCTAGGTTTCGTAAACTACTACCGCAGATCTTATCCCTATCACGGCTCTCACACATAAAGGTGCGGACCCTGCCTTGTGGTCGCCAGCAGCTAGACAAGCATTTGAGGTTTAAAAGACCTCCTTTGCCTCTGCACCCATTCTCACTCATCCTGACCCCAGTCTTTCATTCACATTGGAGGTGGATGCATCGGAAGTGGGAGCTGGAGCCATCCTCTCACAAAGGAAGAATCCCCGGGCCAGACTCGCCCTTGTCCGTTTTTCTCAAAAAAGTTTTTTGAGGCAGAACAAAATTATGATGTCTTTAGAGGATGCTGACGTGCGTGCTCAAGACTCACCCCACCTCAGCGGGGTCGATGTGTGGTGGGCTGAGCATACTGTGACAGTGTGATCACCTCAAACAAGATGGGACCACACTGCTGCGGTGGGGTAATATATATAACGCCAACCCACAACCGCGTGAGCGCGTCTGGAGTGTAGAGTAGTCGAGATAGCCGAGAATGGTCGTGATACTTGCCGAGGTCAGTAGTGGAGGGGTAAGGATCATTGTGGGTGCATTACCCGAGGTCAGGATTGGAGAGGTGCGGATCGTCGAGAGTAAGCCAAGGTCAGGGATGGAGAGATGCGGATGGTGAAACGAAGTCGGGTCAGGAGAAGAGCAGAGTCCGAAGGCAAGCAGGGTCAGGTAACAAGGCAAGGCAGACAGTGCTGGAACAGAACAGATTGTGGAGAGGCACACGCACAAACAGAGATTATGCTTAGCCGATGTGCCTCTGGCTCTGCTGAGTATTTACAGGAAGCTGTGATGAATCACAGCAGGAGGCGTGTCACTGAGCAGGTTCTGATAGGAAGCTCTGATGCAGGAGGCAGGTGTGCGGAGTCTTCCTGATGATATAATTAATGTGATCCAGGTGTGTGCTGCACGCGCGTCGCGCGCTAATGACGTCATCACATGGACGCAACCGGGCTGCGGGGTTAGAGATGGCATTTAGGTCTGCGTGGGCTGCGCGCGCGCTCCGATGATGATAACAGGCTCCAGGGTGAGGTTTGGGAACGATGCTGGTATCTGAATGTATGGAGGGTAAGTTTTGCGTGCGCCGACCGCGTGGCGCCTCATGGATCCTTACACTTATACAATTTAGTGTAGTTATCGGCAAAGATGGAGACTTTACTCTCTCTGTGCCAACCTCAAGGTCATTAAGAAACAAGTTAAAAAGCAGGGGTCCCAGTACCGATCCCTGAGGTACTCCACTTACAACTTTAGCCCAACCCGAAAAGTTCCATTTATTAAAACTCTCTGTTGTCTGTCCTTCAACCTATTTTCAATCCAGGTGCAAATATTTTTAACCAGACCAATTTGCTTTATTTTGTACACTAACCTCCAGTGTGGCACCGTAAGCCTTTGCTAAATCCAAGAAGACCACATCAACGGCATTACCCTGTTCTAAAGTCCTACTTACCTCCTCAAAGATACTAATAAGGTTATTTTTGTATGACATCCTTCATAAATCCATGCTGACTATTACATATAATTATGTTATCCATTAGGTATTCCTGAATATTATCCCATATTAAACCATCAAGTAGCTTCCCTATTATTGATGCCATGCGTACAGGTCTGTAATGCCCTGGCTGCAATATAGCTCAATTTTAAAATATATGCATCACGTCTGCTTTACACCAACCTGTGGTACTGAGCCTGTGGAAATGGAGCCCTTGAATATTCAATATAACGTTTTGGCTGTTACTGAACTTAGCTCCTTGAGAACTCTTGGGTGCATCCCATCGGGGTCAGGTGCTTTTTTTACTTTCACTTTACCAAGCTACCTTTGCACTTCTTCCTCACAGCTCCCCCCAAGACACACACAGCTCCCCCCCTAGGCACACACACAGCCCCCTCCAAAGACACACACAGCTTCCCCTGAGACACACACAGCTCCCCCCCAAGACACACACACAGCTCCCCCCCAAGACACACTACACAAGCTGTCGATCCCCCAAGACACACAACACAGCTCTCCATACCACCCAGACACACACACACAGCCCCCCCCAACGACACACACATCTCTTCCACAGACTACACCCAGCTCCACTCTACAACTCCCCCCCAGACAAGTCTCCCTGAGTATCAATGTTCCTCCCCCCAAGACACAACACAGATCCCCAAAAAGACACACACACCTGCTGCTCTAGAAAGACACACAGCTCCTCCCAAACCACACACACTGCTCCCCCCAGGACATACACACAGCACCCCCCAAGACACACACAGCTCCCCCCACAAGACACACACACACATCCTTCTCCTCCCCACAAGACACACACACAGATCCCCAACAAATACCACACACACTGCTGCTCTAGAAGATAACACAGCGTCCCCCCCAAGACACACACAGATCCCCCTCAAGACACAAACACGAACACACACAGCTCCCCCACAAGACACACACACAAATCCAACCAAAAGACACACACACAGATCCCCACAAAGACACGCACACCTGCTGCTCAGAAAGACACACAGCTCCCCCAAAACAACAACACAACTCCCCCCCCAAGACACACAGAACAGCTCCCCCCCAAGACTACAAACAGCTCCCCACCCACAAGAAAACACACAGATCCCCCTCAAGACACACACACACACAGCTCCCCCCCACAAGACACCACACATCCCCAACCAAGACACACACACCTGCTTGCTCTAGAAAGACACACATACAGCTCCTCCCAAGACACACACACACACAGCTCCCCCAAGACACACACACACATCCCCCCCAAGACACACATACATCTCTACCCAAGAAACACACACAGCTCCCCTCCAAGACACACACAGCTCCCCCCACAAGACACACACACAGCTCTCCTCCCCACAAGACACACACCAGATCCCCAACAAAACACACCCTGCTGTTCTAAAAGACACACGGCTCCCACCCGCAAGACACACACACAGCTCCCCCCCCAAGACACACACAGCTCCCCCAAGACACACACAGCCCCCACACAAGACACACACACACAGCTCTCCTCCCCACAAGACACACACAATCCCCAACAAAGACACACATACCGCTGCTCTAAAAAGACACAACGGCTCCCCCCGCCAAGACACACACACAGCTCCTCCCCAAGACACACACAGAATTCCTCCAGACACAACACAGCGCTCTCCCCCTCAAGACACACACACACAGCCTCGTCCGTCCCCAAATGGACACACACAGATCACCACACAAAGACAATACACACGCTGCCTCTAAAAAGACACCCACAACGCTCCCTCCAACAAAACACACACACAGCTCCTCCCCAACTACACAGTCCCCCACAGACACAACACACACAGCTCCCCCCCCAAGACACACACACACAGCTCCCTCCTCCCCCCTAAGACACACAGACACAGCTCCCCCCAAGACACACACAGCTCCCCCCACAAGAAACACACACAGACCCCCCTCAAGACACACAGAACACCACACTCACCCCCAAATACCCACCATCACTCCCCCACCAGACACACACACAGATCACACACACAAAGACCCACAACACACATTGCCACTCTAGAACAATACACACAACCCCCCCACAGACACACCCAGACACAGCTCCCCCCCAGACACAACACTACTCTCCACACAAAAACAACACAATCCCTCAAGACACACACACACCACAGCTCCCCCCACCTCAAGACACACACACATATCCCCACAAAGACAACACACACCTGTGCCAGAAATGAAACAGCTTTCCCAAGAACACACACACCTTTGATGGAGGACTGGAAGTCCTATGCCTCCCCCAAAGACAACACAACCCCCCTCTTGAAGACACAAAGCCCTCCCCCCCAGACACACACAGCCCACTCCGAAGACACACACAGCTCCCCCTGAGGCACACACAGCTCCCCCCAAGACACACACACAGCTCCCCCCAAGACACACACAGCTTGCCCCCACTAAGTACACACACACAGATCCCCAAAAAGACACACACACCTGCTGCTCTAGAAAGACACACATACAGCCCTCCCAAGACACACACACGACACACAGCCTCCCCCCTCAAATAAACACAACACGTCTCCCCCCAAGACACACCACACACAGTACCCCCTAATGACACACACCTCCCCCCCCCCCAGTACATAAAGCGACAACACACATCACACTCCTCCTCCTACCCCACATACACCACCAATCCCCACAAAGACACACACACCTATGCTCTAAAAGACACACTCTCCCCCGCGCAAGACACACCCCACACTTTAAAGGAACAAGCACACCTGCTTGACCCTTCTCAGTACCTCCTTCTCATGGCTGTTGCGGTCAATGCTCCCGTGCCGTCCAAGAAGACACACAACAGCTCTCCCCCCAAGACACAACACAGCTCCCGCAACACAGAGACACACACACAAAGCCTCTCCCCACAAGACACACATCACACAGCTCCAGCTCCCCCCAAAACACACAACACAGCTTCACCCCAAGACCACAACACAGCCCCACCCCCTCCCCCCCACAAGAAACACACACACAGATCCACCCTCAAGAACACACACACACACTACAGCCTCCCCCCAAGACACACACAGCTCACTCCCCCACCAACGACACCACACAGCAGGTCCCCCACAAGACACACCACACAGCTCCCCCCCACAAGAAACACACATAGATCCCCCTCAAGACACACAACACACAGCAAAGCTCCCCCCCACAAGACACACAAACATATCCCCAACAAAGACACACACACCTGTTGCTCAAGAAAGAAACATAGCTTCTCCCAAGAACACACAAACCTTTAATGGGAGGACTGGGAAGTCCTATGTCCCCACCAAGACACACACACACAGCCCCCTCTGAAGACACAACACAGCTCCCCCCAGCAGCCCCCCAAAGACACACAGCACACACCACAAGACCCCCTCCGAAGACACACACAGCCTCCCCTGAGGCACACACAGCTTGCCCCCACAAGACACACACACAGCTGCCCCACAAGACACACACACAGCTCCCCCTGAGACACACCACACAGCTCCCCCCAAGACACACACACAGCTCCCCCCAAGACACACACACCAGCTCGCCCCCACAAGACACACACACAGATCCCCAAAAAGACACACACACTGCGCCTCTTAGAAAGACACACATACAGCTCCTCTCAAGACACACACACACACAGCTCCCCCCAAGACACACACACATCTCCCCCCAAGACACACACACAGCCTCCTCCAAGACACACACAGCTCCCACCCACAAGACACACACAGCTTCCTCCCCACATGACACACACAAGATCCCCACACAAAGACACACACACCTGCGACTCAAAAGACACCGGCTCCCCCCGCAAGACACACACACAGCTCCTCCCCAAGACACACACAGCTCCCCCCAAGACCCACACAGCTCCCCCCCAAAGACACACACACACAGCTCTCCTCCCCCAGACAACACCACAGCTCTCCCCCCACAAGACACACACACAGCCCCCCAAAACCAGACACACACCAGCCCCCCAAGACACACAGATACAGCTCCCCCAAGACACACACAGCTCCCCCCACAAGAAAACACACACAGCTCCCCCCCAAGACACACAAACAGCTCCCCCCCAAGACACACACACAGCTCCCCCCACAAGACACACACACAGCTCCCCCCACAAGACACACCACAGCTCTCCTCCCCACAAGACACACACACACAGAGCCCCAATAAAGACACACACACACCTGCTGCTCTAGAAAGACACACAGCTCCCCCCCAAAGACACACACACAGCTCCCCCCCAAGACACACACAGCTCCCCCCAAAGAAACACACACAGATCCCCTCCTCAAGACACCACACACACACAGCTCTCCCCCCCAAGACACACACACAGATCCCCAACAAAGACACACACACCTGCTGCTCAAGAAAGAAACCACAGCTCCTCCCAAGAACACAAACACACCTTTGATGGGGGGACTGGGAAGGCCTATGGTCCTTCTCTGCTAATACGGGTGGATGTGGGCGCCCAACATCCAATAGGTACAAGGAGCGGTGACGTAGTGCGACGAGTATTATAAAACAAATCTGGGCAATTACAACAGACCCAGATAAATCTGGGGACATGATGTGGAGTAGGTACATGCTGGTGTACATGATGGGACATGCTGTGGGTACATGCTGGGTACATGCTGGGTACATGCTGGGTACATGCTGCAACATTTCAGTGACATTTCTGCAGACAGACTAATGGCCCATCGGACTAACCACGGGGGTCCGTGGCAGTCCCATTCAAACCGAATGGGACTCCCAGGGACCCCTGCTGTGTTAATCCGATGGGCCATTAGTCTCTGCAGAAATGTCACTGAAATGTTTGCAGCATGTGCCTGAGTCTTGTTGGTTATAGCCCCAGATTTTCAAAGGCAAGTTTTAGGCAAGTTTTAGAATACTCGTCGGCGCACCTGTATTACCGGAATCTGGGCCGCAGCTGGGGACTGAAATGTGTCATATGTTCCGGTAATACAATTGGCACTCCAAGAGGTTTTGAGCGGCAATTTCAAAACCGGTACGAATTACATGTTTTACTTCCCCCTTCTGGATACTGGGTCAAGCACTGAAACAATGGTACTGTCCCAGTCAAACCAGTATGTTCGGTCACCTTACATATAGTATGATAATACTGACATAACATCACATGTACCAATGCATAGTTTTAGCAGGGGTGCTACTTTCCGATATGTGTGAAGTTATAATCCCTTTTAAGGTCATGAAAAATGTATAGAAATATGAAAAGATTTTCAGATATTGGAATCAACACATTGAATGCTTTATAGAGAAGGGATGCGATGAATAGAGCTGAGAAAGTACAGGGCCAAACACAATGAAGTTGCTGTTGAGGTAATATCTTATTATCTGCTTTTCTGTTTTATATGGTGCGATGTGACCCTAAGAACACACACCATCTATTTCCCCCCATACAAGTCCTGACAGTATGAGAGGCGTTACAACAGTAACAATACGTAGAAGAAATAGTAAACACAGCTATCCTTTAAACGCGGCTTTTCTTCTGTTTTCATAAAGCAACAATTTCAATAGACATTTATGCTGCAGGGTTTATTATACTCTCCTCTTAACAACAGACCTTACTCGATTTGCACAAATTACACATATTATGCTGGCAGAGCAGGGTCGTCTTTCCATTAGCAGTCTTTTATCCTGGAACAGACAATGTATTCATTGTTTTGCATTGTCTGTAAATGGCCTCGCTATAAACTGCATCAGGATACAGTGATCAGTCGAGACTCCGTTTTTATATTGCTGAACTCCAGCCCTGAACTCGTGGAGCTTTCATCGGTCACCTCCACGCTCCTTGTTTCAATGATATTATACGGGATAGCTAATGCTTAGTCATTGCATAAAGCAGAACCCTATTTTCGTTATTGGTTTTGTTCAGAATTTCAATTGTTGTAATTGTTTTATCCACAGCGTATACGCTTTAACAGGCTGCTGCAATGTTACAACTCACAGATCATTACGCCCTATTCTAACAAGTAAAATATAATTACAAAGGAGATGTGATGGAGCACTCGTGCAAAATGTTTTATTCAGCAGCAGAGGAACTGAAGGACATGGACGAGGAGACTTCATTTTTCTGAAGCTGTTTCTCTATTGGGTTTCACTCTCCTTTGCAGCATTAGGCTTGTTCTATGGTAGGTGCGGGCGTGCGTGCACGTGATGCACACTTTTTGTGTGTATGGTGGTCCTTGCTTCCGGGAGCGACAGGTTTGCAGTGGTCTGTGTGTTTGTATATGTGTATACTGTATGTGTGACAGAAAAAAAATAATAAGAAAAAGCGCCCGATCTTCGTGTATTATCGTCAGTGGTTGACAAATCACCAAAAAATCTACTCGCCACACAAAAAAATCTACTCGCCACCTAGTACCAAACGTGTGCTGCTTGGGCCAATATTTACTCGCCCGGGGGTTAAATCCACTCGCCCGGGGCGAGCAAATGTATAGGTTTGTCGAACACTGATTATCGTAAATAAAATGTAATAAAACATGGACATCACGATTCAAAACTCGCAAGGTTTCAAATAATAAAAGCATTGTATGAGTAATTCGAATGCTCCGACCCGTCGTGTATAGCCGCCACAGCGTCGCTGCTCCACTGGAGATGCATCCGGTGCACTGGGACTCTTTACCACGAAGGGAACTTTCGCCCAAGAGACGGGAGTTGCCAGAGGAACCTCCAAGGTGTAACACCAGCCAGAGAGGCGTGACGTCAGTCCGGAGCATCTCCAGTGGAGCAGAGACTTTGTGGCGGCTACAAACGACGGGTCGGAGCATGAGAATTACTCATACAATGCTTTTATTATTTTGAACCTTATGAGTTTTGAATCGTGATGTTCATGTTTTATTAAATTTTAATTACGATAATACACGAAGATCCGGGCGCTTTTTCTTCTTCTTTTTTTCTGTCAGGTCCGTCAAGGGAGGTTGTTGTGCCCAAGAAGAAGGCTGTCAGCATCTGGATATATTATTGTCAGATTTTTCCAGATCACATCATTGGTTTGGTATCTGATTAATTATCATGGACACTATTCATTTATTTGATTTTTAACATTCATTGTGATTTTATATTATTTAAGTAATAATCCCCGAAGAACAGGGCATTACTGGCCAATAATGCCCTGGCTGGAAGAGTTGAAGGCCCGAGGCAAAGCCGAGGGACTTTAACCCGCCAGGGCATTATTGGCCAGTAATGCCCTGTTCTGAGGGGATTATTATCCTTCTCCCACACTCCGCGCCCTGATGGCAGGGGTGGAGGCGTGGGGCTCCTGCTCTCCTCTGTCTGCCGTTACCGAACCCTTCCTATTCCCCCCTCTCTTGCTTTTCCCTCCTTTGAGGCTCACACTGTCCAGATCTTCTCTCCTCTCCAGGTCCATGTGGCGGTCATCTATCGCCCACCTACCTCTACTCATTCCCCTTCTGCCTTTCTCTCTCACTTTGAATCCTGGCTCTCTTTCTTTCTCTCCTCAGACTCCCCTGTTCTTCTCCTTGGGGACTTCAATTGCCACATTGATGACTCCTCTCTCCCTTGGGCTTCCCGCTTTCTTTCTCTAACCTCTTCTTTTGGCCTTCAACAGTGGACTGCAGCCAGCACCCACAAGGATGGCCACTACTTAGACCTGGTTTTCACTAAAAACTTTTCTCTCTCTGATTTCTCCATTTCCCCTTTTCCTCTCTCTGACCATCACCTCATCTCATTCTCTCTATCTCGCTTCTCCCCTTCGCCACCTCCATCTACCCCCCGGTTCTGCAGAAACCTGCGCTCTATTCACTTACCTGACTTTGAGTCCACTTTAAGCTCCACCCTCTCCTCTCTCAGCTCTGCTACAGACCCTGACAACCTGGTCAGGAACTACAACTCTGCCTTGTCCTCGTCTCTTGATCTACATGCCCCGCTTTCTCTCTGCCGCACTCGCCCTTCTAACCCTAGACCCTGGCTAAATTCCCACACGCGCATACTGCGTTCCTCCACTCGTTCCTCTGAACGCCTCTGGAGGAAGTCTCACACTCTCGCAGACTTCCTTCACTACAAATTTATGCTATCCTGTTTCAACTCTGCCCTCTCGCAAGCTAAACAAGCCTATTTTTCTGCACTAATCAACATGCACAAGTCTAACCCACGCCGACTGTTCTCTGTCTTTGATACTCTACTCAAACCACCCTCAGCTGCCTCTCCTTCCTCCATCTCCGCTCAGGACTTTGCTGACTATTTTAAGGAAAAGGTGGAATCCATACGGCAGAACATCCCCTCTGTTTCTTCCTCCCATCCTACACCTCTTCCTAACTCTCCTCCTGCCTTCTTTGACTCTTTTTCCACTGTCTCAGAGGAGGAAGTGTCGCTGTTGATCGCCTCTTCTCCCTCTACCACTTGCCCTCTTGACCCCATTCCCTCCCATCTCCTAAAACCTCTAGCTCCTACTATAATCCCTACGCTCACACACATTTTTAACTCCTCCCTCTGCTCTGGAACCTTTCCATCCTCCTTCAAACATGCAACAGTCATACCATTACTCAAGAACAACAAGCTTGACCCTACCTGTCTTTCTAACTATCGACCTGTCTCCCGCCTGCCTTTTGCCTCTAAACTCCGTGAACGTCTTGTATTCTCTCGCTTGCTCCATTTTCTCAACACCTATTCTCTCCTAGACCCTCTACAATCTGGCTTCCGCACTGCTCACTCTACCGAAACAGCCCTCACTAAAATAACTGACGACCTCCATGCTGCCAAAGACAGAGGTCATTACACTCTGCTCATATTACTCGACCTCTCTGCAACATTTGACACAGTGGACCACCCTCTTCTCCTCCACATTCTCCATACTCTAGGTATTCGGAACAAAGCTCTATCCTGGATCTCATCCTACCTCTCCCATCGTACTTTCAGTGTCTCTTCTGATAACACCTCCTCCTCCTCTATTGATCTCTCTGTGGGGGTACCCCAGGGCTCTGTCCTGGGACCTCTTCTCTTTTCTCTGTACACACTCTCTCTAGGTGACCTAATAACATCTTTTGGGTTTAAATATCACCTCTATGCCGACGACACACAAATATACTTTTCAACACCTGGCCTTACACCTGCTGTACAAACCAAAGTTTCTGAATGTCTCTCTGCTATATCATCCTGGATGGCCCTCCGCCGCCTTAAACTCAACATGGCTAAAACAGAGCTCCTTATACTTCCTCCCAAACCTGGCCCTACTACCTCCTTCCACATTACTGTTGGAACTACAATCATTCACCCAGTAGCCCAAGCACGCTGCCTAGGGGTCACACTCGACTCCTCTCTCACATTCGCCCCTCACATTCAAAACATTTCTAAAACTTGTCACTTTTTCCTCCGCAATATAACAAAGATACGCCCTTTCCTCTGTTGCTCGACTGCTAAAACTCTGACTCAGGCCCTCATTCTCTCCCGTCTTGATTACTGTAACCTCCTGCTGTCCGGCCTTCCTGCCTCTCACCTGTCTCCCCTACAATCTATCCTAAACGCTGCTGCCAGAATCACTCTACTCTTTCCTAGATCTGTCTCAGCATCTCCCCTCATGAAAACCCTCTCCTGGCTTCCGATCAAATCCCGCATCTCACATTCCATTCTTCTCCTCACTTTTAAAGCTTTACACTCTTCTGCCCCTCCTTACATCTCATCCCTAATTTCTCGTTATGCACCATCCAGACTCTTGCGTTCTTCTCAAGGATGTCTTCTTTCTACCCCCTTTGTATCTAAAGCCCTCTCCCGCCTTAAACCTTTCTCACTTTCTGCCCCACACCTCTGGAATGCCCTTCCCCTCAGTACCCGACTAGCACCCTCTCTATCCACCTTTAAGACCCACCTTAAGACACACTTGCTTAAAGAAGCATATGAATAGCACTGTGGATATTCTGAACACGATACATAAAGCTTGGCCTCCTGCAGACGCACTTACCAGAACTCCCTCCTACTGTTTCTGTACGTTCTACCTACCAATTAGACTTTAAGCTCCTCGGGGCAGGGACTCCTCTTCCGAAATGTTACTTTTATGTCTAAAGCACTTATTCCCATGATCTGTTATTTATATTATCTGTTATTTATTTGATTACCCCATGTATTACTACTGTGAAGCGCTATGTACATTAATGGCGCTATATAAATAAAGACATACAATACAATACTATAGTTACATTTCAGTGTCTCAAAGACACAATCATTTGAGCAATAAGTGATCTAAATGGCACATATTGAATCTGCCGTGAATTTCCATGTGTTTGTATATATACAAATATATCAGTACGTCTGTTTTGTAATATTTTTAATGGACTAACAATGTTTGATATTGGCAAGTTTTCTAAGGTAACCTGCTCCCTTCGTCAGCTCAGAGATTTTATCTGCGTAATTGGTTGGCCTAACATAGCTACTATTTTATCATTATATTGTTTAATATATTTTTGTGAAAATTCAATAAAAAAGCTAGTATAGAGAAGGAAAACTTGTGACCTACAGATGTATGTATGTACATTATGTACAGTATGTATGTATGTACAGTATATGTACAGTATGCATGTATGTACAGTATGTATGTACCCCCAGCATCTGTCACCCACAACCTCTGTTCACTCCCTGTAAAATGCTGCACTAACTAACCTGGGTCAGCGCTGCCGCCGATCACAACGCCCGGTCATACTGTCACAGGCAGCAGTGCTGACTGACCGGTCAATCATTGCAGCGCCGCAACATACGCACCAAAGGAGATTTCTGTGCCCCCTGTCTGGCTACTCCCTGGGCAGAGATCCTGCTCGCCCTCTAGTTCCACCTCTGTTACACTCACCAATAGAGATTATTTGGAATTGTTTCCTAGAGGGTGGATAATTTTATTTTCTCTGCAATGTATATCTTCTTTAACTGTGCACGGTATGTCTTGTATATAATGTATACCCTGTTCATTTATGTAACTGTATTTGTAACCATGTATTATTTGTCATTTTAACTCTGCCCAGGACATACTTGAAAAAGAGAGGTAACTCTCAATGTATTATTACTTCCTGGTAAAACAGTTTTATAACTAAATAAAATAAATGTATCTTTAATTATATAGGGCCATCAATGCACATAGCGCTTCACAGTAGTAATACACTTGACAATCATATAAATACCAAATAATACAAATAAAGATGTAGCAATCACTCCTGTTAATGCAGCTCCATTAATATATCCTTAATGCATGTGATATATATCGTTTTATTTGTGCTAACATGTGTAATAACTTGCTACATCTGTTATAACAGGGAACAAGTGAAATCCTATGGCTATGGTTAAATAAACTTAATTTTTTAAGCATACGGTCTGGCTTTTTCACCGTTACTGCGCTCCGCTTCTTTTGCTTGGTCCCTTATGTACCTACATGCTGGAGGCACGCCTGTGGAGTTTTGTGGAGTTTCTGGTGGATTCAATTACAGTATGTGAGTAATATCAATTACTTATGCTGTTATTGTCCTCACTGCAGTACTAATCCTTATACATACCTGTTATCTGGAAGGGAATCTTCTGACCCTGTAGACGCTGAGTAATCGACGCCAACCGGGAGTAAGTTTGTAACCACGTAATTTCAGTAGGCTATCTGTGTGTATCATATATACAGTATGTACTTGCCTAGTTGATTGAGCACCTATGCATACTACAGATGGACATACTCACTACCACGTGTATTTTAGGAATGCACTGAACAACACTCTTGTACTAAGTATTGATTATGATACTTTGTATATAAACTTCATAGCTGACACCATCAGCATTAGTAAATTAAAGAGTCACAAAACTGAAAGTCCCGAATTAGTGCTACACAGCTGAAGCAGAACCGATGCAATAAAAATATCTCTACTGAATCATATAATGAGATGGGGGTGCGGTCCAGGTACAAAATGAGTGCAAATGAGTATGAGTAAGTCTGGTGACAGTGTACCCTCCACAGTCCAGTAAATGAATAACTACAGTCCAGCAATAAATCCAATGATATATGAGGTTTGTAGAATAAACACTGCGGTGGGAGGAAGGAGAGGGAGGGACAACTGGTAGAGAATAGGGACACAGTCTAGTGCAGGGTTTCCCAAACTTTTTTTTCCATGACCCGGTTATTTTTGAACTTCTCCTTCGTGACCCACTAAAAAATTTATCGCCTATACTGGCCTATAGGGCCTGCACAGACAGACACACAGCCACCGATACACACACACACACACACACCCACTGATACACACACACACAGCCACTGACAGACACGCAGACACTGACACACACACTGATACATACACACAGCCTCTGATACACACACGCAGCCACTGACACACACACGCAGCCACTGACACACACGCAGCCACACAGAGACACTGCTACACACACACACACACACTGATACACACACACTGATACACACACACACTGATACACACACACACACTGATACAGATACACACACACACACACACACACACTCGCTCTCCCCTATACGCACACAGACACAAACAGTGAATTACAGGCAACGACGGGTGGGAGAGGGGGGGCCAGGGACACTTGGGTGGGAGAGGGGGGGCAGGGACACTTGGGTGGGAGAGGGGGGGCCAGGGACACTTGGGTGGGAGGGAGGGAGGGGGCCAGGGGCATTTGGGGCCAGGGACCACTGCGGTGGAGGAGGGGGGCCAGGGACAATTGGTGGAGAGGGAGCAGGAGCTCGCACTTGTGTGGGAGGGAGGGAGCAGGGGCACTTGGTGCAGGGCACGACTGGGTGGGAGGGAGAGCCAGGGCACTTGGGGGGTTGATGAGGGACGGAGGGCCAGGGCACTGGGTGGGAGGGAGGGAGAGGGAGTATCAGGGGCACTTGGGTTTGCAAGGGGCACTTGGGTGGGAGGGAGGGAGCCAGGGGCACTTGGGTGGGAGGGAGGGGGCCAGGGGCACTTGGGTGGGAGGGAGGGGGCCAGGGGCACTTGGGTGGGAGGCAGTGACTGGGTGGGGTGACTTACCTTGCCGCCGGACGCTTTCCCCTGCTGCCCCCGATATCCCCTGCTGCCCGGGATGGGAGGTGGGCTTGGGGGCACGGGAAGTGGGCTTGGGAGGGGGTGCCACGGGAGGTGAGCTCGGTGAAGCTGGCACAGGGAGAAGCGGGCCGCAGTAGGAGCTTGTACTTCCCCCTCCATCCCACGTAACGTGCGGGCCGCAGAGGAGCTGGTACTTCCTCCTCTGCCCGACGTTGGGAGCGGGGGGGAGGAAGGGAGCGGGCCCTGCTTGCCCTGCGCTAGCGCGCAGGACCGCGGGGGGAATCGCCGCCATTTTTTTAAAATTGAGCAGGGGGGACGGGAGACACCGCGCGGCCAGCCTCGCTGCGACCCGGCAATTTTGGTGTCGTGGCCCGGTACCGGGTCTTGACCCACCATTTGGGAAACGCTGGTCTAGTGTGAACTCAGGACAGCCCAATCAATACCACCTCCACAATGACAATCACTGATAACCCCAGCTACACCAGAGAGAGAGCACAAAAGCTTCTCAGACATGTGGGTGACCCACTGTGGACTTGTATAGAAATGCCGCTGAGTACTCACTGCACTGCTCTGTTGACCTGCAATCCCCGGCTCCATGGGCGTGCTGTCTCCGGAGATTTGATTGCGGATAGAAAACCTGAATGACAGGAGAGAGGGGAGCACAGCTCCAAGCGCAGAAACACGGGGGATCCAGACGGATGTGCTGATAAAACAGGTGAACATCTATTTGCAGGAAGGAATCACAGGCAACATCATGGTCGCAAAAAAGGTAGTCCTCTTACGCGTTTCATGCTCTAGGCGCTTTATCAGTGAGTGACTGACCTCATTAATAGGCGCGCTATTTGTGTGCTCCAAACAGAGCCGCCGGACACACGCCCCACAAAACTGGACCAATCAGAACACAAGCAGGGAAGACACAGGTGTGTCATAACGAGTCCAGCAAGTTCTGGAAATGAACAGCGATCCCATCAGGAGCGCAGAAAAGCACCCCTAGATCCTGAATAACAGAAGTTTTAAAGATACTTCAAACAAAGTATCAAAACACAATATAAAAATAATAATAGCAAAGACACATAAATAACAATAACAGACACAAATGTTGCAGAATGTCGACTGAAGTTTGACACAGTTAATGACATAATGATGCAAATAAATAATATATAACTGAATACATATAGTTAAACATATTCAATAGTCATATCATCTGAATAATAGTACAAAAGGAATGCTGTATTAACGAAATAAACATGATCAGTAACTAAATATACCTAAGTATAACAAAAAAATAATTAATATGAAAATACACAATATAAAAAGGACAAGAAAAAGGAAAGAAGAAGAAAAAGAAAATTCATAATACGTCAAATAAATTAAGCTTTATCCAAAAGTAATAATAATGCAAATTCTAAGCTAAATGTACATAGTAAGAATATACAGATGCAGCCACGAGTATTAGAACTCTTGCCTGGTAAATTCTGGGGCAGTCTCACAGTAAATGACTCAACATTTCTGTGAGATTTTTAATGGCCCATCGGATTAACAGAGCAGGGGTCCCTGCAGTTTGAAAGGGACTGAAAGGACCCCCCACTGTATTAATTCGATGGGTCATTAAGAATCTCACAGAAATGTTGAGGCATTTACTGTGAGACTGACACAGAATTTCCCAGGTAAGTGTTCTAATACTGGTGGCTGCATCTGTACAAATTTATTTAAATTTATAAGAAATGATACAGTTCCCAATCAACATTGATTCCTTCAGGGGCCAATGTATTAAGGGAAAATACCCAAAACATCTCTTGGTGTTTTTAGCATGCCCTATCTATCATCCCCTCTGATATGTGGGGGGACATGCTCCAACGACGAAAAAGACAACATTTTAAGGTCACCCAATGGACATGTGGTCCAATGTCTAGAAACAGGATACCTAAGATATTAGTTTAGAATTGATGTAAGGTGTTCCATTACACGTGACCTAAGTGGCCTAATAGTTCGCCCTACTTAACCCGTTCCACATGCACAACGGATTAGATAAACTACAAAGGACGTATTGCAGTTCAGAAAAGACTGAATCTTAAATGATATATTTGTATTTTTACATGTAACTGATTTTACTTGATTCATGTATGAACATATATGCATCAATGCTTTATGTAAAGTCAGCATGGAGTTTAAAGACATTAAATTATATTATCCAATTTATATCTAAAACTGGCACTAAAGCATGGCACTATGAACTCAACTACTACAACAGCCCCGATCCATAAAAAATACAATAGAAAAATGTACCGCTCCCTAAGAGTAAATGAAGACTGCAGGGAAAAACGCATTCTTGCCTGCAGAGTTCTAGACCGGCCAAGCCATGGATAATGCAAAACAGAAAAAACATCCACATATATGTACTGTAATACTGTATCAATAATGAAAATGCAATTAATATGTAGATATCAATACTAAGTAAGCCCTTAATATGCACTGGATCTGTACTGTACTACACAGTTGTAAGTCGCATACATACAGAATGTGCACAGTATACATTACGTGTTCCCATGAGCAGTGGACGACAAAACCACATAAAGGCTCAGAAATGAAGGCAAAGTCCGGCGGTGTAAGAGGAATGATTTGGGATTGTGTTTCCCAATACAGGGACGAATGATTTGCAGTCGTGCACGTGAAAATGCGTCACACGTCATCCAGGTCAAATAGGATGTTGCTAAGACCCGCCCCAATGCGCGTTTCACCGCGGCTTCTTCTGGGGCGTCAAAAGAAGACGACGAATTGCTTTTTTCCCTGCAGAGTCTTCATTTACTCTTAGGGAGAGAGATTTTTTTCCTGGTTATTTTGCATGGATTGGGACTGTGTAGCAGTTCAGTTTATTGTGAAGATTATTCTCTATAGTTTTGCCATTTAGAGGGTGTCACCCTTTTATTAAGCGTTTTTTATTTTCAGTTCGTCTTAATAAACTTTTTGTATTTTTTGGTATTCCCGAAGGTTCTTTCTTTTATTTTCTTTCGTACATATACACACATACTGTACATACTTTACACATACTAAACTACTCAGCAACTCCTCTTTATTGCAGGGGGCTTGTTATCCAGCCAGTTACAATGGTTCAGCATGTATAATTTTTTATTAGGTGCCTGAAAAATGGGAGACATGTATTTAAGCTACAACTTACGTCCTGTCCTGAACGTACATATAATAATAATAATAATAATAATAATAATAATAATAATAATTAATAATAATAATAATAATAATAATAATAATAATAATAATATAACATATCACCCCTGTTGGAGTCCATGGCACAAATAGACAGGCAAAACCACCGTCCTTCTCTCGCTACCATCCTCTCCCCCCCCCCACTCCACAGCCGATTAGCAAATAAATAGCAACCATAGGTCAGTTGGATGTTTTCCAATATGTTGTTATTGTATTGCTTTGGTGCAATAAGGCTGTTGAAAGGACTCATTGGGTCCTCATTTTCTTAACTCTGTGGATTTAAAAATACAAACTCATACAGTTATAGATGAAGGCATTCTTACAGTTCCCATTAAAGTTCAATATTTAGCAATTTGTTTGTTCTATGTTAACTCACAAGACTTCTTATTTTCTCTGCACCTTGTCTAGTTGTACTTACATCAAATGTCCTCAAGGTGGCAGTATTATTATTTGTATTAGTTATAATGCACCGACATATTTCATAACACAATACAGTAGATTGGAGCACGAAAAACACTAAAATAACATACAGTAGAGACTGCGACTATTCTAACACAAACCAGTGGCAATCGCCAAAAAGACCCAGGTAAAACCGGAATAAATGCCTTAAAGGTGCCTTAAACTAGCCCCAGCATTTCTGCATTGATTAATGGCCCATCAGATTAACAGCGGGGGTCCCTGGCAGTCCCATTCAAACTGAATTGGACTGCCAGGTACACCTGCTGTGTTAATCCTATGGGTCTTTTGTCAATGCAGAAATGCCTTAAACGTGCCTCAAACTAGCCCAGCACATACCCTGAATGTAACCCGACTAGTTTAAAGCAAGCGTTAGGATAATCGTGGCCTCGTCTGTACATTAACATACATTGTAACAGTAGGTAAGGAGGACCCTGGTTCAATGAGTTTACAATCCATAAAGAAGGTTCAATGGAAATGTAGGGTACAGGGGAATGAGAAAGTTGGTGTGTTTTGAATTGTAACATAGCAGCTGTAAAATCAGGGAGTAGACACTCTGTGGCTGTCAAGAAAGGATGAACTCCAGTTTTTTTTAGCTGTATCTGTCCTTTCTTAATGAAGTTAACCCTGTACATGCTGGCTTAGTGGACAGGAGGAGTGAAGGGTAAGCATGGTAGGGTTGGACTCTCGTTTGGGGGCCGTCTTTGGTGAGACGCATGTGTTCTCATCAGGGCTGGTGTGATGACGGTGACATAGGTGCCTGTGGGTACAGAGGCCCTGCGCACCCCCCCATGACAAGTAAACTGATTGCTGGGGTAGAACACAGGGCCTCTGTAACTCTTACCTTCTCCGGCCGTATGTCCCGGCGTAGCCTTCTGCATGGCCTGTCATCATGGCTCCGCGATGTCCAATGGCATCGCTTTGCCATGTCAATGGGACACCCTCTGGCCATGACAAATTTGACGCCTCATGGTGCTGCGACGTCACGTGGCGCCCCGTCGTAATGAAAACGCGACACCATTTGACATTGCGGAGTCATGACGACTGAACAGATGCCGGGAGGAGGAGATGCAGCCATGTTAGTGGCGGATTTCTCATTAGGCCCAATAGGCCAAGACCTAGGATGGCAACATTTTGTGCCGGCAAAAGTTTAGAGCGGCATGCACGATTCACACTTGCCAGACACTCGTGCGCATGCGTGATTTGTTCTTGCAGGACGCTCATGCGCTTGTTGATCACCCGTGCACAGCCGTCAAGTGCCGTCAGCGCCTGCGCAGCCGACAACATGATGTTATGCAGCGTTGCGTTGCCATGGCAATGGGACACGTGCACTGGAGGAGGAGCGCAGCATCAGGTAAGTGCCTAAGGGTGGCATTTTTTTAAATCCGACACTGCGCCAGATGATGCCGACGGAGAAGGTGAGAGCCGGGGCCCCACTCATGTCCTTGCACCGAGCCCCACAAACATTCCAGCCATCCCTGGCTCCCATCTCAAAGAGTCCTGCAGTATGTTGCAGTAGCACTGGGACCGTCACGTGACCTGCCTTTCCCTGCAATATCTGTCCTACTTGATACGTCACGATTGTATTTTTTCAGTTGACAGGTTGGGCACTTTAGTTGTCAATGGGGCAGAGAAAAGAAGTTCACGTATGTGATTTGCCAGGGCAAAATAAGCGATGAAAGCAGCAGAACATATGTGTTTATTTTTTAATAAGCGGGAAGCATGTCTCCGGAGCTGAACCGCGGTAATTACAGCCCCGGGGACCCCCAGTTTCCCGAGATACATACCTCCGAAGGGGGCGCCTGCAGCAGCTCTGCAGGTTTAAATGTCCCAGTCATGTGGGCCAAAAGGAAGTCGCAAGTGATGATGTCATGGCTTCCTATTGGCCCATGTGATGCGGGACATCTAAGCCGTCATTTTGATATCCCCACATTGCCCAGTCGTAGCTGCTATTGATACCCCCTACGGAGGTAATTATCTCAGGAAGCAGGGGGTCTACGTAGCTGAAATGAATGTGTTCAGCTTCGGCGACTCCCTCATTCAGTCCTATAACTCTAAAAAAATGTAACAAAAGAGAACAGAATTGCTGCCAATTTTATTAATATTTATTAATTTATCAATATTGTCAATAATACTGTTGCGGCACATCCTATTCTAACTTTTGCCCGTCTTCTCCCGCGGGTCTTTTCGGGCTGGAGCCGAACGTGGCCGTGCGCCAGCCCATCCTAGCCGCATCTTCCCCTCCCCCCTTCCCTTCCCCTCGCGACCCCCTGGCTGTTCCGGCCCGCTCCACGCTCCCAAAAATAAAATACCCCTTACCTGCAGCCTCCTTCGGGGATGCTTGGCGTTTTCGGGATGCCTGGCGTCTTCGGGGATGCCTGGCGTCCTCGGGATGCCTGGCGCACGTGACCGGCGCCCGGCTGACGTGCGGCACGCGGGAAAAAAAAAAAAGTATGCCGCGTCTGCCCGCACATTGCGGTGGCGGCCGAGTTAGAATAATCTCTGCCGCCACCGTATATAAAGTGTGTGGAACCAGGTACGTGAAGGACACTGTACACATTACGTAATGATGTATACTGTACGTATCTGCATACTGTATATTGTAATGTGTCTCTTTCCTTTGGGAGGTGAGGGGTTAAAGATATATGGGTACAGATGTAGCCAGACACTGTTTTAGCTGCTGTGGACAGACATGCTGAAATCCGCAGTGCGTTTGTGGCTTTCAAAACGGTACGTTTTGTGGCACAGGAGGATTAACTCTCCAGCGGTTTATGCTTCTGAATGGGATCCCCGCAGGGTTAATCCTCCCGGGCCAGACAGTCTGGAAGGGCTGTGCAGAGGAGTCTCAGAGAGAAGCAGCCTCTCTTCATGTCTCCCTGAGCAGCTCTGAAGGTAAGTGAGGCGGTGAGAAGAATTCTCCGGTCTGTGTTCAGCGCCTTGATGTAGATGCCAGAATATGGATAGCTACATCATGAGTGAATACAAGAGGACCATATTCGGTCATCGGCATCATCAAGGGGGCTGGGCAGGACATTTTAAATGATTATGTATGTGCATGACCAGAAGTACATTGAGTACTATATAGTATTTTGCCACTAGAAGGCAGGGGTCATTTTTCCTATATTGAGTAGTACAGTAAATCAGTCTACAGTATGTTGAAAATACGTGCATGTGAGTTTAACAGTAAAAAGCAGCAACATCTGACCTGTGTGGATTATTATCTCAATTCTGAAACACAAGAGAGCAAGCTAGCTGAGAACATTACATTATATATCCCATTTTTTTGCACCCTGTCTGCATTTTTTTCTATGCCTTAATAAATATATCAACAGTTTTGTATGGTTAGATATACAATGTACTGAATATACATGTTTACCTGGGTCCTACCCAGAATGCATTGCTTGTATTGCCTTTGCTACAGTACTTCTTCTGGAAGGCTGCATAGCGTTCACTGCCATTAGTGGTTTCGTCTCTCTCTTCATTGCTTGACTTTGCCATGTGCTATCAGTAACTTTAAACAATTTCTTGTAGACCTCAACTTTCTTTTTGATGCACAGTTTTGTACTGTTAATCCCTTTTCTTTTCTCATTTTGCTTCTGCCCAATCATACGTTGCATCTTCATCTTGCTATCTTGTCAGTCTTCTTCACCATCTCGCAGTTACACTTTCTCACATTTTCAGTTACACGTTTGTGGATCGTCTTGCATGGCTCTGCATATTCCATTTTTTTTCTTAAAGTACGGGTGGGGATGGCTTCATTTCTTCATGTAAATAGGTTATATATGGCGTTTGAGCCTTTACTTCCCCTGTATTTAGTATAATTAGTGGCATGGACTTTAGAGAGTGTGTTAATAGTTATGTTTCTTTTTCGTAAGTGGTTGGACTGTAACATCTGATGGAGAGTTGACTGTAAGGGGTAGATACCCAGAAGTCCGCCAATTTTGCGCTAATAACGAACGTTGCCGAAATTAGGTTATTTTTCATGTTATTAACGGGTATCCTCAATACTAATGAGATGCAAAAATAATGTCCATTTGTCACAGTAGCCGTGCTATTAACAGGAATTTTCATGTCTTAGAGATCCGTTCTCCAATACACCGCACATGCGCATTGGTAAAAAGGCTTGTTAGCGCACACAATTTTGTGATGCGTTACGCATTAGCATGACCAATAAGGACACCCATGAGCATGTTTCAAATTCAAATAAATACACATTACAAACTGAATAACTCATCTAGTTAATTTAAACTGCGAAACAGTAGAGATGGGTGAGAAGGCTTCTATATCTACTGCTGGGGTTGCTCCTGCTGCTGGCAGATTACAGAACCAGAAATTCACTGATGAGGAGCAGGAGATTTTAATTAATGGGGTGGTAGATAACCACTCCAAAATATTAGTTTCTTCTCCAGGACCAGAATTGCTGAGTAGCAGTAGACATGGGGGGCATACTGGAGTGAATAAATGTCCTAGGGAACGCCGTCCACAACATTGTGATGCTGAAGAAGTGCTGGGCGGACAGCAAGCGAAAATAGCTGTGATGGAGCACAAGATAGAGCTGCTGGAGATGCAGCAATGCAGCTTCAGGAACCTGGAAACCCGACTGGCACTTATCGAGGCCTGAGCATGGTGGATGGAGGACAGCTCCCAGGGCATGGAGGAAGCAGCCCACTATGGGACAAGCAGCTTAGCACTGGGACCAAACAGCTCAGCATCGGGACCAAGCAGCTCATCGCCAGGACCTAGAAGCCATGCACCACAAACTTGTTTTGATACGCACCATACACCATGCACCATCATACCAGTGTTGTCATAAAAAAGTATGAGGAATATTGCACCTCAATAATGACCTTACCTGAGCAATCAAGAAGGACCTAGATGCCATCCGTGCCCCCTCATTGGTAACCATCCCCGGTGCCTCATTGTTTCCCTGCCCTCATCTGGGGTTTCCTTTAGTAGTGTCAAACCCAACTCCTCCTCCAACACTATCCATTGACATAGCCACACCATCCACACGGTGTGTGCACACATTGAGGCATGGCAGAGCATGCACCCGTGGGCCCAGTGAGACAGGCAACACACCATCACAAAAGAGGTGCAGAATGGAAATGATTGTATATATCGCTGATGCATGTAGGCTTGATGAATGGGCCAGGAGGCCCCAAAACTTTGCTCTATTGTGCATATGTAACAATGTGTGTCTGCTAACCTTTCCTTCCCCTGTGTGTTCTGATCTTTCTGCATTGCTGATGTTTATTTTTGATATATTAAAGAAGAAACTTGGTGAGAGCCATATTCTGGCTGACCTAGTACATCCAGGTACAAGTAATGTATTAAAAGGCTAGACTTTGATTATGGTCTTTTTTTAATTGTAATGTATATTTTGTTAAATTCATTTTTCATGATTTTCTCTGGGTGAAACGCGTCGGTGGGGAGATACCTTAGTTTTTTTTACTACCTGACCAAATAAACAGCTTAATTTGTATGGGAACGCATGCTCTGTGTTTTTTCTATTTTTTTCCAATGGTAGTGCACCGTTCTTCTCAATTTTCTTGCAAGCAGCATACATAGACGGATGGCACACGCAGGACCCTAGGACATACAGTGGCGGCCAACCTGAGTCTAAGACGGCTAGATCCGCGGCTCTCAGATTATCCAGGTTAGGTGCGTTTTTTTGTCGTTTTCGCCCAGAGTGAACTGCGTTATTTTCGCGCTCGTGATATTAGCATTTTATTCTCGCTGTCTGCAATACTGCAATGCTGTGTAAAAACTCAGGAGGGCGTTTGCGAGCTGTTGTCTTGGAAGTCTAATACCTTCGCGGTTCAACCTACGTCAGCACACAGTCTGTGTGTGCGCACGCAGTAATTGTAAATTTGCATACAGTACAGTACAGTATGTTATTTCTTTGAACTGCTGCACAACTAATCCTTCATCCCTCCCCCACGCACACACAAACTCTTATCGACAGACACCTCCACAGAGTCATTCATTTTCTGAAGTTAGTTAGTCATTGTGTTTTTAATCCGTCCCTAGCCGAGCGTCAATCGCCTCACTGCGCCTGCGTGTACTCTAATACTTTTAGAGATGGGAGCTTGCTGCTTACTGCGCATGAGTCACCCAAACCCCTCTCTCCACAGAGTCGTTAATTTTCTGAATATTGCCATTGTGTTCTTAATCCGTCCATAGCCGACCTACAAAGCCTCAGTGCGTCTGCATGTAATCACCCCCCCCCCAACCCTTTGAGGCTTTGTTTACGGTAACGCTTAGGAAAATCCCTTCTCGATTTTGAAATGTAAATCCGATTTGCACAGCATTGTGAGAATTGAGAGTTATAAAAACCATTAACTGATTCATTGGTGTACTGTAGGGGTGGGGGGGGGGGGGTTGTGGTTGTTGTAAATGATTATGACGTGCAGGAATGTGAATAAATATTTATTTTATCAGGAACCAAAAAATACAAATATAAAAATAATCATGAATAATACATAATGCAGTCTTTATTAAATTCTTTTGGCAGATTGAAATTGGATAAACATTTAGAAAACATTTCTAAAACATGGGGAAACATGAATATTGCACATTTATAAGAATATTATTTAATAATATATACTGTAATGTATTATATATATATATATATATATATATATATATATATATATATAGTTCATATTGTTTGTTCATCTGTATTTGCGTTCTTCCTCATTCTGTGTACAGTACAAGTAGTTAGCTTCATTGCGAGAGGAGAGGTTTTGTGTACATCATTACTGCTGTTTATATACTGTACATTTTACTGTACAAACAGATTAGACTGGACACAAAACCCCACCTCCCCCTAGGCCACCCTTTTTTCCTTAAACGACAAGAAAACAAAAAATTAGTGCAGTTATGTGCGTACTGTATTATGGCATTGTGTGATGTGTTGTAATACTGTAGATGGCTGGTGTTGCTTTCTCTGGAAAGAAAAAAATTGAGCAGTTAGTAGTCAGTTACTGTAGTACTGTCAAACTAGTCTATAATGGAACTACTGTATACTCTGACTACTGTTAAATACTATGTACTATAACCTTATGGCTGGTGCTGCTCTCTCTGTAAAGAAAAAACTGTAACTACTGTATACTCTGACTATTGGGAAAGACAAAATCTGTGCCATATTTACCTGTATCATACTGTACTTACAATACTACAGCACAGTACTACATTCCTGATGCTTGCCCATTACGCGCGATGACAATGGGCAACACAGTGGCAATATGGTCTATATATTTATTGCAGCGTTCCACGGTGAGTACATCGTTCCAAAAACTCATTATGCCTTTCAACAACTCGTCCTTTTTGGAGGGTTTTGCCACTTTCCGGATATGGTCCTTCAGCTGATGCCAGACCATTTCGATCGGAATGAAGTCTGGCGATCTGTCATTGGAAAAAAAGGACAATTAGTTTAAGAGATACAGTACACAGTAAAAACTGTGGGAAACCAATGAGACACGGTTACCACACTTACTCCGCTGGCATCTTCACCCAGTTGATACCGCTTTCAAGGATATGCGCTGTTTACACGGTGTGCTTCCGATCGTTGTCCTGGTAGAAGCGGTGACCATTCGGGAACTCGCGTGTGATGTTGTCTTGGAAGAAAGCTTTATTCATGATTCCTATAGCAAGAAACGAAAAGTGCTCAAAAAACTGCACAATAGTACAGTACAGTGCATACAGTAAGTCTACACTAGTAAAGTACAGCGCATAAGGCTACATTATATTTGATATGTTTTACCTTCAAAGATGACAATGCATCCTGGTCCACGCCTAGAGATGGCATCCCACACATGCAGCTTCACGGGGTGTTTTAGCAGCAGCTTCAAAGATATGCGGCCTTTTTTGTGGAATGCAAAGCTTGCAAATCTCTCCAGCGACACAGTAGACTCATCAGTGAAGATGCAATCCTGGAAAGTTTCCCCACTGTCGATCCATGCCTGGGCCTGGACCAGTCTTTTAATTTTGTTTGCGTCCCGTATCATGGGGCACGCTCTGTAATGACAAGGAATAAATAATTTTAGCGGTACAGTACAGTTTCCTAAACAACACTTTTACCTCCTGTACTGTCCAGTACTAACCTCAAACGTCCATATTTCCATCCAATGCTGCGTCTCATCTTCTTTATGTTGGTCTCGGATACAGCGAGAATGTGATTTTCCTGCAGAGTGTATTTGACCCTTAATGCACTCCTCTCATCATTCTCCTCACTTATTTTGTCCACCAGAAGAGTTGTCTCCCTACAATGTAAAGAAAAACATTCCGGTAAGTAAAAAAAATTAGAGACAGTTGATCAAGAGGATACAATATATTGTTCTATTAATACAGTATGCAGCAATATAAAACTGTTGAAATATAAATATACAAAATATATATACTGTTGTAATATAAATATAAATATACAAAATATATACACTGTTGTAATATAAATATACAAAATATATATACTGTTGTAATATAAATATAAATATACAAAATATATATACTTGTAACTCTGCTTCCCCCCTTCCCCCAGACTCTACGGTGGTGTCTAGGGTGCATGAGGGCGGATTACATGCGGTGTGGTGCACACTTGTGAGGAACAGGAGGGCTTGAGCTTCCTGCGATGTTATTGGGGAGCCAGGACCGGGCTTCTGGGGTGGTAGCTTCCATGATCTCTTAGTGGTGCAGCGCCTCCATCTTCTATACTCCCAGGTATATGGCACAGGACCGGTATAGAAGAACCCCTTGGGTCCCAGGGTAATAGCTTCCAATTCACACACAGTCTTTGGTAACAAAGGATAGTCTCTTTTATTAGCAGATCAGCAACTCCCCACGGTAGTGGCGTCCAGTAGCCGCAACAACAACAGCCAAGCTGTACTTATTACTCTGCTCGCCTCCCACACAGATAATTCCTCCTCTCCTTCCCTCCAAGTCTCTCCTCCAACAGGATGGTCTGGGCTAGGGCTTGAATACTCCGTGGCCCACGCCCGAGGTTATCCTTGCGGTGGGTCTAGGATTCTCCCCATCACCCCTGGCAGTGGGGTGAGGGCATTGGTCCACCAAGTCTATAATTCTATCAGCTCTACTAAAGGAAGCTGAATCTCTCCACTCCTCTCTCTGCTCCTGCACTCTGCGCAGGGGAGACTGTGGTCTTCTCCAACTCGTCGGACCGATCCGCAGGACTCTTCGACTCACGGCATACTAACTGAACTGTCTACTCTCAGCATAACTAACCAGCAACTCCAGACTCTCGGTATCCCTAACCAGCAGTTCCAGACTCTCGGTATCACTGACTCTACTCACAGGAGTTGGCTGCTAAATATAGAGCTAGCCTGCCTCTTGTGATGTCAGCAGAATCTACCCTCTTGCTCATGCCTGCAGCAGAGTCCAGGCCTGCATCTACCACTCAGGACAGGGCTATGAAGGGGGAAAACCAATGATGATTACTGGTGCCTGATCTTAACAGGACTTACCACAGTAGAAGGAAGATAGGTATAGCCTGTGCTGTTTACAGGGGGCTACACTCTCCCTATGGTGGAATCCAATGGTCCCCACTTGGACCTATTTTTAGCAGACCCATCCTGCGGCAAACCACCTGGGAAACAGCACACATAACATTGTCATAATACATGGCATAATGAGGTAGTTCAATACAAGTACACCCGGGTACTCCCAACATGGAGAACCCTACAGATTGTGCTTTGGATCAGGCTTTCTTACCCGCCGTCCATTTTGATCCATGACGGTCACAGCGAACGATAGGACCGTCCCATACTCAGGCCTGTATGTAACACCGTGCATGTAGATACACCTACCAATGCTCCATATACGTACTAGCTCACTAATTTTATCCTCATTGTGATTCCCTACCTGACAGAACATGGTCCGAAGGTATTCCTGGACTGCCTCCCTGAGCCAACTGTCTCAGTTCTCTTCAATTTATCTCATGATGGGCTCAGGCACATAGGGATACGCATACCCGTGTGACTACCGGTATCTAGCGACTATGGCCCTGTCAGCTTGACTTAGTTTGGTTAGTTGGCGGTGCCCTGCCCTGCTCGGCAGTATCCAAATAAAGCCTCCTCTGGAGCTACCTCATCGTACAATATACTGGGGCCTCGAGGTACAATCAGTTTCTGTTCTATCTCCCTAAACCGGTGATCTAACTCATCCTCCACCTCCTGCGGAGTGAAAGAAGCAGCCGCCCACCAATGATCTACTACATCATTTTTAATTAATAAGAACCGCGTACGGTCCATCCCCTCGTGGTCTCCGGTGAACAAAGGCACCCACCATTTGTCGCGGTGTTCGTACTCTGCTGAATGACTAGTGCGTTCTACATCAGACTCTACCTGTGATGATACACCGGACGTACCCGCATCAGTAGATCGCGAGCAATCTCTCCTTCCCTTGGCATTATAATACGTAGTGGGGTACATTTTATGCAGCACTTTGCTGGTAGACCCAGCCTCTACTGGAGTATGAAACCCACGGGCCCTCCCTCTAGCTGCAGGAGAAAACGGCACAGGGTTAGGTACAGGTATAACACTTGAATACGGTATCTCCCCATCAGACCCTTCATCACTCAACTCCCAGTCCCACAAGTCATTGGCGTATTTGAGGGATTTACATAGCTTATCCCTGGTAGGTCCCAGTGGCACCACTCGTGACGGAGCAGGGGCAGTGGCCGGGGCAGTGGAGCTATGGGCCGGGGCTTGGGGAACGTCCAAGGCATTGTCCAGCAAGCAGGTGATACCACGCCAAAGGAACCTTTGCTTAGAGTCACTCCCCGCCATACTTCTGGCTTCTCGGGAGGGGCCTCGACTCTGTAGGATAGCCAGGGCAATGGCTGAGTCTATGCTTCGAGAGGAGAACACTCCTCCAGGCCTTCAATTTCCGGAGGAACCGGAAACGACGTCATCAGGATCGCCTGCAGAATCTCCACCCGCTCCGTGGTCACGCACCGGAAGTGCGTCGAGGACCTGCGGTGGCGGTGACGGAGCAGCCGGTACAAGGTCGAACAAGTAGGCCTCAAGCCTCTCTTTCTCGTTCGCTGGGATTGCGGTCTGCGCCTGGCGGGAGTAAGGGGGTGGTGGAGTTTCCTTACCGCTCCGCTGCTTTTTGATGACATCGGGCTCCTCTAGGATCGTCTCAGTCTCCGTCTCTGCCGCACTGGGAGTCACCACTGCGGTGGGACTCTTACGGGCTTCCGGCCGTCGAATGGTTTCCGGACTTGTCTGCTCTCTCTTGATGCTTTTGGGGTGGTTCGCCGGTAGGCGCATCGCCCCCGATGTCATGCCAATCTCTTCCTCCGAAGAAATCACGATCGGTTCCTCCGCTGTGGAGTCACCTGGTTCTTCGGCGATACAACCAGTGGGTATAGGTACAAAGTGTTCTTGCTCTGGTACCTCCACTGCGGTCGCGCTCTTCTCTGTTGCCAGCTCGCTTAGTTCAATAGCGAGCTGAGCCTTGGTTCCTCCCGATTTGGTATAACGGGGACCCAGGGCAGTCTTTTCTTTACCTTCCACCACCTCCGATAATGTTCCCGGAGAGGCACCCCGCGGAGTTCCGAACAAAGGCCACGGCTCATTCGGCCAAAGGTAAAACGCGCCATAAAGAGGGCATCGGGCCCTGGTGCTTGGTACCGCGCCCGGTATCCCGCAGTGGACGCACAAACACCGAATGTATTCATGCTCAGCTACCTCCACTACCAGTAGGCCTCCTGGTAATTGGTAGATGGAAGTACTCATCTCAGACATGGTTCGTTCAGGGTGGGAACAGCTCAGTGTTCCAGCTGCTTGCTCCTCGAATGCCAGACAAAAGTGAAGCTCTTCGCTCAGGCTTCCGGTCCCTCCCTTCGCTGGGGAGGACTCTCTTGATTGGCTCTCCTTGTGCCCCCTCCCTCTGGTGGAATCCAGAGGTGGGATCTTTTCTTCTTCAGCGTGACGTGACCTGGCTTTCTGACTATTCACGGCACAGGTGGGTGGGCTTTCGGCTTTCGCTCCTCTCCGCTCCCCTTGCAAAGAATCCGGGTTTGGCGCCAAATTATTACACATGTCCCGCCACATTCTCCTGATAGTCTCTGTGCACAACGCACGTGCTTGCTCCAGGCTTGACGGGAACCGCCATTTTAGATCACTGTTCTTGCTCCGCGGAGCACATGTAGAGATGGACGCCATCTTGGATGAGTCCTCCAAATGCCCATGTGCCCTATCCTCAGTGTCTAACGGGTATCTCGTACCTAAACACTGACTGACTGCCAACTGTGTGCTCTGCATTCTGTTTCTCACTAACTTGAGGAGGCTTGTACCCCAGGCTCAGCGGAACTCCTCTCCTCCATGCGCTGTACTCGATGTCTACCATGCAAGTGTTCTGTGGTGCGTGTGTGTGGGTGATAGCTATGGTACCTCTTGTCTAGGTACGGGTGTCTCCTGCTTTTGGCCACTCATAGCACGGGCCCTGGGACATGGTCCCTGGACTGGTTAACAGGCTGACCCCCCCAGTTGCCTCACGCTACCTGCCTCAAGGGACTCGGTCAGCTCTAACTATTCACCCTTCCTACGCCACCTCCTATGGGCGCCCATCCTTCTCCAACACTTGCACGGAGAGTGCATCTCACTCTGCCCATTCCGCCTTGCTATAAGCCGGTCCTGTTCTGACATATCTCTCAGCAGCGCCTCCAAATGTAACCCTGCTTCCCCCAGATTCTACGGTGGTGTCTAGGGTGCATGAGGGCGGATTACATGCTGTGTGGTGCATACCTGTGAGGAACAGGAGGGCCTGAGCTTCCTGTGATGTTATTGGGGAGCCAGGACCGGGCTTCTGGGGTGGTAGCCTCCATGATCTCTTAGTGGTGCAGCGCCTCCATCTTCTATACTCCCAGGTATATGGGACAAGACCGGTATAGAAGAACCCCTTGGGTCCCAGGGTAATAGCTTCCAATTCACACACAGTCTTTGGTAACAAAGGATAGTCTCTTTTATTAGCAGATCAGCAACTCCCCACGGTAGTGGCGTCCAGTAGCCGCAACAACAACAGCCAAGCTGTACTTATTACTCTGCTCGCCTCCCACACAGATAATTCCTCCTCTCCTTCCATCCAAGTCTCTCCTCCGACAGGAAGGTCTGGGCTAGGGCTTGAATACCCCGTGGCCAACCCCCGAGGTTATCCTTGTGGTGGGTCTAGGATTCTCCCCATCACCCCTGGCAGTGGGGTGAGGGCATTGGTCCACCAAGTCTATAATTCTATCAGCTCTACTAAAGGAAGCTGAATCTCTCCACTCCTCTCTCTGCTCCTGCACTCTGCGCAGGGGAGACTGTGGTCTCCTCCAACTCCTCGGACCGATCCGCAGGACTCTTCGACTCATGGCATACTATCTGAACTGCATACTCTCGGCATAACTAACCAGCAACTCCAGACTCTCGGTATCCCTAACCGGCAGTTCCAGACTCTCGGTATCACTGACTCTACTCACAGGAGTTGGCTGCTAAATATAGAGCTAGCCCCGCCTCTCGTGATGTCAGCAGAACCTCCCCTCTTGCTCACGCCTGCAGCAGAGTCCAGGCCTGCATCTACCACTCAGGACAGGGCTATGAAAGGGGAAAACCCATGATGATTACTGGTGCCTGATCTTAACAGGACTTACCACAGTAGAAGGAAGATAGGTATAGCCTGTGCTGTTTACAGGGGGCTACATACTGTTATAATATAAATATACAAAACATATATACTGTTGTAATATAAATATACAAAATATATATACTGTTGTAATATAAATATACAAAATATATATACTGTTGCACACAAATATACAAAATATATATACTGTTGTAATATAAATATACAAAATATATATACTGTTGTAATATAAATAAAAATATACAAAATATATACTGTTGTAATATAAATATAAATATACAAAATATATATACTGTTGTAATATAAATCTACAAGAATATAAATTATATTTAATTCTGTACTGAAGATGTATAGAACATTTTTGGATCAAATTTTTTTTTCAAAGTTTTATAAATATACAGTACTTACGCGTTTGTTACCCTTGGTGCCCTTTTGCGTTCTCTGTTTTTTCCGTGTGCATGATAGCTCACGGTGGTTGCTGGCACAACGAGGCCAGAAGTAGCTAACCAGCGTTGGATAGCAGCAATTCGGTGTCCGCTCGTGTACATCTCCTTAATTCGCATGCTGAGATCCTTGGAAATCTTTTTAACAACCATTGCTGCGAGTAGAAAGAAATACAAACACAAGAATGTATATTCGATGTTTAGTCGATGTGTATTCAATGTGCAGTGAATCTACAAAATGGATGGTGTATTTATACGTTAATGACTCACATTAGAGTACGCCCACTTTCAGTACCTGTACCTCATCGCCATGCATAAAAGGTTACACACTTTGCATAGCCCACCACTCGATGATCTTTATCTGAACTTGCAACTTGGCATTGTGCCACCTGCTTCCATGGAGCAACCCCGATTTTACGGACGCAGGAACCCTCTCGCCTCTGCCGTGCCTGTCATGCAGAAAAAGCAAAAGGCGGTTGCCATTTCCACGCCAAGGCAAAAGCAACAGGCTAAGGCCAATAAAGAAAACCTTCTGCTGACCCTAAAGGCTAAGAGTTTTCATAGACGTCAGCCTTTTTATGTCAAGAAGATATACGGGGATGTACTCTCGACGCAAAACGATTGGCAGCCAACCCATCGAACCCGCAGACCACCACCTCCCATACGCTTCGACGACTCTGCCGCCGCTGTCCCGGAAATCTTCAGCCCGTCTTCTCCACCCCTCGTCCTCGACGCTGTCGCCGCCCTCCCGGGGACCCACAGGCCATCTTCTCTGATTCTATCCGACGACGCTGCCACCTTTGAAATCCACGGGTCACTTTCTCCTTTGCTCTTAGACGACTCTGCTTCTCGCCCGGAAATCCAAAGGTCACTTTCTCCATCCCTCTTCGACGACGCTGCCGCTTCTCCTCTACCGGATATCCACAGGTCACCTCCTCCACCCTTCTTCGATGTTGCTGCTGCTTCTCTCCATGGAACCCCCATCTCATCCTCCGTTGCACCCATCCACCCAGATGTCCACACGCCATGCACAAGAAGCAGCTCGTTAGACCGGATGCTGAATGGGATAAGTGGGGATCTCCCCGGGAACTCAATTGTGCTAGCAAAGATAGTTCTGCTTCTGGAGACCATGTTAAATGTGGAGCAACGGATGCTACATATGGATCAACGGATGATACATATGGATCAACGGATGCTAAATATGGATCAACGGATGTATCGACGGATGGAGAAGATAGAGGCTGACATAGCGGGTATACATCGTTTGCTCGGTGTTAATGCCCCTGTTTCCCCAACGCCAGAGCAGGGGGGTGACATGGATGTGATGAATGGGAGCATCGACCCCCTTCCATCACCAAGTGCACCCCCTCCACCAGAAGATGTAGTGTACATGTATGCCATTGAGGAGGACATGACAACCCCATCAAGACTACGACAGGAGACAACACGGCGACCAAGACCGGAGGAAAGCTTCCTCCCAGACAACCTACCATCGCCCGTCGCCTCAAGCACACCCGCTCGCAGAAGACCCACATTCGCTCGCATCGATACGGTGCCCGACATCACCCTGCGTGATCTGACACCGGTGCTTAGGGAGAAGTATAGGGTGATAGGGTGCACCCCACAAGTATACCTAGTTACTTTTTAAGCACCATGTTCCCTACTCGTTGTACTGCGACTGGGCCTTCAAAGTGAACTACGACGGAAATCACGTAAAAAAGGCGCTTCCTGCCAATTTCAGAAAGAACATTCTGGATGAAATGCGGCGCTTTTATCCAATTACAGATCCTGTAATGAAAGGCGTTCGAGACTGCATTAATGGCGTTTTGCGCCATGCAAGGAATCGGCCATGGACGGACAATGTGGTGGACTTTCTGGATTAATCACGGGAACTGTAAGACCATTCTGTTGTGCTGAACTGTGCTGTACTGTACATGTTTTGACTTGCTGTACTTAAATAAAGAAGATGTTGTTGTGTGTTTTTTAACTTGTATTTATACAGACATGTTTTAACTTGCTGTACACACACACAGGACCTGCACAATTCCAGTCCCTGAGGGCCGCAAACAGGCACGGTTTTCAAGGTTGTCCTGAAAACCGGGCCTGTCTGCTGCCCTCGAGGACTGTACTGGTGCAGACTGTTTTGCACACCATCCCACTGTATATGTTTTGACTTGTCGTTCTTTGATAAAGGAGATGTTGCGGTTTGTATATTTTATGAATAAAGAATTTGTTTTTAAAACATGTGACTGTAAACCATACTGACTGACTGTAAATGTTTTTACTTTCTATACATAAATGTTTTCACAACTGTAGCAGTAAACCATACACCTGTTGATGTTTTGAATTGCTGTGCACTTAAAATGTTTCTACATTGTACAGTATTTGTAAATAAATATTTTTGTACTTATGCCACCAATAAAAGAACATGTTGATTTGTTTTACGTTGTTCGATTGGCTCCTTTGCTACTGTAACAAAATACAGTGTTTCTACTGCTGCGGCCGAGTTTATTCGAGCATTTGCCCGTTCTCGGCCGCAGCAGTAACCTGGCGCGCGCCGGAGGGTGCCGGGCGCGCGCCGAAGCAGCGGAAGAGCGCCCTCCGATCGGGGCGCTCTCCCTCCCGCTGCCGGGTACGCCGGGTCCCCCGGAACCCCCTGCCGCCGTCCCCCACATCGCGGGACACCAGGGCTCCCTTGGGGAGCCCTGGACGCGCGTGCAGGGGTCGCTGGCACCCGATGACGCGTGACCGCGCATCGGTGCCGCGCGGCACGCCGAGGGAGTGGGGCTAGCAAGCCGGGGCATCCCCCGGCTTGCGGAACTAGCCCTGCTCGAATAAATCATGTCGGTAGTGTAGAATGTACACTACTGTTCAGGCACACTGTACTGTATACTGTAGGCATGCTCAGTACAAGAGTATTAAAAAAAATAGAAGACACTTACAGCACAGTACTGTACTGTATGTACTTGTATGTACTGGCACTGTATAGAAGACACATACTGTATGTACAGTACTGTAATAGATGTAGAATAAATGCATAGTTTTTATTTTTCGGGTTTATTACACAGTATACTGTTTATAAAAAAGTATTGTATACTGTACGACCGCAAAAATCAACATAGTGTACATCAGCCACTAAACTGTAGACTCCGGTAAGTGGGTTTTTAAATCCGATTCAGCAATGTGCAGGCATTGTTACACAAAGCGATATTATCCATCGAAATCCCTCCATTAGCCGTTTTCTTTTCTGAGGAAAAACAAAAAGAAAAGTTTTACTGTAATGGTCTAAAGAAGTTCCCAGCCAGTCGCACCAATAATTTTCTCGGGGAACGTCTCCTGTTCACATGCGCATGCGCCTACCGTCAATGTAATGACACGCATACTGTTTGCGTTTCAAGAAGGTTCCAATGCGCATGCAGTATAGTACTGTAGAAGACGCTCAGCCAATAATATTGCTTACAGGAGAATCGCTTGACTTTTGAATCACACCGATATTGATACTGTATTGTCAAAATAAAAGAAACACAGAAAATAATACGGCAACAATACTCACCATAGAATTTCCCATTCAGCTGGCGCCGGCGCCGGTCCACTGTCAGTCCAGCGTTCTTGATCATCCACGTCGATAGTTTGCAGCGGGACTAGTCCACCTGTAGTCAGCTGATGAGGCTGGAAATTGCTTAGGTACATGCAAGCTTGATCGAAACTGCACGCGAAATACGGCTCAGGCTCAGGGTTGTCACTGACGGCGGGACCGTCATTGGAAGCCGGTGCTGGTGCATTGCTTGGCAGCGACTGTCGTTTCTTAGTTGGTTTTAACACGACCCTTCGCCTTTTGCCATCTGCATGATCATAGATACAGGAAAAAGCCGGTGATACACACCAATACCCTCCAACAAATTGTGCTCAATACGATAAAAACAGGGATCGCTACATAACCTTTTCATTATTGCACGCTTCAACGTATGAGGAACTGGCGAAAATTTGTAAAAGTCATAGTTTTCAATAAAATACTGATAAATTTGAATAACTGTTGCCATCTTATCATTTGTTGCATTAATCGCGGCCCATATCAAATACGCGTAACTTCTGTCGGGTTTTTGGAAAACGGGCTGCACTTGAACACTCATGGCGGGCGGGTCTCTGGAGAATAGTGTAACCGAAACTGGTCTTTGTCTTTCTTTAATATGAAAAGCGTAAATTGATACATTTTTGCAACCTCTTCCTTCAGTCTCAAGGCCAATTTACAATAGCACACTGTGGTATCTTTTTTACATGAAACACCTGCAAGTCGACACATTACTGAAGCGCATGCGCATTACAATTCATGAATATCTGCCATCTGGCGGACACGCGAAGAATTGCAACCTATTAAATCCGAACCATTCTCAATAAACGCATAAACCGTGCATGACCCGCGCATGACCCGTGGCTGGGAACGCAAAATGAATGCGGCATGCTCCAGGTGAAGTGCGTCGTATTCCAGGAAAAAGCCAGGGAGAAACCGGCGATGTGTTAGACTCAGATGTGCCGCAGCAGTATGGGGTGAAATCAGGATGCTGCACTTATGAAGTGGGTCCAATTGTAATTTTACCGCACCCTCTACAGCTCAAGATGGCTGAAGGATGGTATGGACTAATTGTATGTGCTTTTTTGTTTCTGAACATTGGCTGTGATAAACCTTTACTGCAGTGACTTGTGAGGTTTCCAGGCAAGTATTTTTTCAGGACCTTCCCATGCATACCTCATATATTAGGTGCTTGATACCTCAGGGGGACCCCTGTTGGAACTTTGACATTTCACATTCATGCCTGTTTTCTTGTTCTGAGCACCACCTATAATGTTTTTGGATTTAGACGCTGGTACAACCTGTTTTTAATTAGAAATAAATTCCCCTTTGTCATTCCATGTTGTAATATACTTTGTGTGGCACATTTTACTGAGCAATAACGCAGCATTTTTCTTGAAGCGGTCATTCCCATTATTAACAACCACACGAATCATGGTGTATTATCTTTCGCGATATTATCCCACAGCTGAAATGGGGATATGGTGTTTCATCAGGAGGCATTAATAGTGTTAAGCCTGTCATTACCCTTTCACCCTATTTAGCATGTACCAAGTATTTCTGCAAGAGAACACACTGCAAGAGTAGTGGTGTGTATTAACAAAGCTTGTAAATCAAAGTCACGTGCTCACAAGTGTGCTGTCCGTGACAGATGGTGTGGTATGAATTGAGGGGAGACATTACTCATTTGGGTGACCTCTGCGGAAGGTGAAAAGTGGGTCAGCTCTGTACTGTAGGTAGCTGTGTTATGAACCCTTGTCCTATATGCAGGTCACATTCTCACAAGTGTGCCGTACATGAGGGCTCATTCTGGTCTCAGCCAGGGAGGAGACAGGAGACCAGGAGGAGACACATATACAGGAGAACGGGAGCAGATACAGGAGAAACTACCTTGAGAAGGAGATCTTTTTTATGACCATCGGGAGAAGGTGCACCACGTGGGGTTCGTGTTAGCCTGAAAACGTTTGGACTTAGAAGATTACAGATTCTCTCCACTGCATGCTGCCTACCTTGCATCTAGTAAGTAAGCATTTGTTCAAGTTATACATGGAGGAATTTCATTGCTGAAAAAAACAATACTGCGCAATGTTTTGTCCATGGTTCTTGTCTTACATCACAGGATAACAGCCTGCAGCAGAAAAAATCCCCCCTTTTTCAACGTGTTTTGGGAACTGAGTCCATTGTCTATTCATTTACCATTTAACATCTGAAAGAAAGGACTCCACTCTCATCACTTATATCCTTTCACTCACATTTATATTGTATTGTTTCACAATTGTTCATTTACTAATACCTTTGTACACTTTGCGCCAGGTTCGTTTTCTATATTTGTATTGTACATGACCCTGTCATTAAATGTTACGCTCCTGCATATAAAATTAGGGGATGCATATATTTTAGCATTCTTATTAGCAATCCTGTCATTACATTTAGCCCACGCTTAGCAGTGTAATAATAATAATAATATGAGTTAGCACTGGGTGAGTTCGTGTTAAAGCTTTCGGAAATGCAGTGCAGTACTGTACGTCTGCAAAGAAAATTGTTACTTTTGAAACATTAACACACAGATATCAACATTGCAGTTTAGTCCATTTAGCCCTGAAGAGAAGAGATCTGACGAGTCACAAACAGTATCGGATGACCTTATCCAAAGCCTCAGCAGAGTTTTTAATTATGGATGAAACGTCCGCACCAATTCCAAAGACGAGTGCCCTCCGTGCATGGGAGTCTGAGGCTCCAGCAACATTTAGTGAGTGAGTATTATTTGTATTTACGGAGATTGCTGTTAGTGAACATTTGGCTATTATGCTGAACTTTGAATACTTTCTCTATGAAGATTGATTGCTAATGTTCTTTTCTTTTATTGAACATTTTATAATATAAACTTATTTTAATTTTAAAAGTATATTTTTGGGTGTCCTAAGGCCTCCCCTGCTCACCACCCATGCTCAAGAACTACAGTAGCAGCCAATTTTAACAGCTCCCATGAGAATTTCTGAACCAGTCAGCATTACATACAGTGGGTTGTCCATTACAATTCTCTGTGAAGTGGCACACACACACACACACACACACACACACACACACACACACACACACACACACACACACCACACAACACACACACACACACCACACCACACACACACACACACACACACACACACACACACACACACACACATAAAAGAAGAGAAACTGTCCAAATGTGTGTGTAGGGGGTGCTGAGCGGTTACCGTATATCTCAGGGTGCTGGATCTTCGTGCAGGCCTGGAGTGTTGAGCAAGAAAAAGGAAATGTGCGCAGGAATTTTCTTTTAACATTATAAAACAATCAGCTATGGGCAGCAACAGAACAGATTTCCAGATACAAAAGATAGGTTATTTTTACATGCAGACACATACACCCATGTTAAATCAACCATGAGGCTTGTAGGTAGAGCAGCTCTTTTTCAAGCCTTTCCCCTGTTGCCATAACCAGAGCTGGAACCTTCTCCAACAATTCTTCAGCAACTCCTCCAGGTCTCCTCAATGAGCCCCCGTGGGAAGAACCCACTTCCTACTATGGCAGGCTACTGGTTCAGTGTAGTATCTGAAGGGCCCCTATACTGGGAGACTTGCCCTAACTAGAAAACAAAAACATCTGCTCATTCCCCCTTATTATAGGGGTAGGAATCCTGGAGATCCCCTCAACAAGGGTCTACTAAAGATATGAGGAAGAGAATCCAGATCCCTAATATTTATAACCTTGCCCCTGTTGCTGGGCAGGAAAAGAGAAGGCCTTAACGACTGAATCATCCCCTAATGGGTTGACCTTTCCAGTACCATCTGTAAAACATGAACTGCCCAATGACCAATCTAGATGATTTGCAACATGAAATAAGTAACATGAAACTAGGGCCTGTAAGAGGATGTAACCATTCAAATTGTGGTCTCCTCTCTTAGCACTCCCTCCTTCTCGATGTGCACACTTATCTCCATTCCCTGTCTCCTGCTCTTCTTGCTGTCTCTCTCTCTCTGTCTCATCTCCCCTCCTTGCTGTCTCTACTCCACTCCTCCTCCATCATGATCTGCTACTCTTTGCACTTGCTCCTACCCTCTGGGACAGTAGCCATAGAGAACAGAAACATTTACAAAGAGTGAGAAAACAGCAAACACAGAAAAAAAAGGGAGGGCATAATGAGATGCAGGGAGAGAGGTAGGAGGGGAGAGTTCCCAGGAATTAGGGGAGATGAGGAGTAGGGTTGAAAGAGTGATGTCAGACGCAATGCGCAATGATGTCACGCGTCCTGACGTGCCCCTGCACCGCCCCCGCCCCCATCTCCCTCTTTACAGGGAGGATGTGGGTTAGTTGCCATGACGGGGACGGGGGGGCGGTGCAGGGGCGTGTCAGGACGCGTGACGTCATTGCGCATTGCGTCTGACGTCACTGCGCTTGGGGGCGTATCCATTTGAGGGCAATTTTTGGCGCGAATAGGGTAAACCCAAATAGTATTTAAAGGTTGGCATAGGGTGAACATATCACTCCTTGATAAAGTACCACCAGGTACGAAACGCGTAGGAGGGTACTTACCTCCGTTTTTTAAACAGGGATCAATAAAAGATTATATTTTTATCAGTTTTTTTTGGTGTGGGACCCACTCTATTTCTAAGGCTGTGCGTTGGAGTGTTTTACCCTTTGGATTTTGAAATGGATTTCATTTTATAAAAAATGGATTTCGAGATTTGCCCGAGATTCTCTCAAAATTTGCCGGGGCAGACTAATGGCCCATCGGAGTAACACAGGGGGGGGTCCCTGCTGTGTTATTCCTACCGGGGTCTGACTTTCTGTAAGAGATGCGCAGTAAGAGATAAGCTGAATCAGTCACTCTAACTGCGCACCTCTCACAGGCGATCGCGGGGGTTCTATTTAATTTTAAACATTACAGTAATGTAGCACGGGGTCTCCCGAGCTGAACCGCATTGATTTCAGTTCCAGGGACCCCCTACTTCCCGAGATACAGGCCCCATTATGGGGTGCCAGTATCCCCGCCATGTATAGATCCTGTGGGTCACGTGACTGTAGATTGAAATCCACTTTGTCCCGCTCAGGATGTAAAAATGTAAGCAGCTTCATCACCGTAGCAGCTACCCGCTAAGGTAATGATTTTATATTGGGGAAGGGGGGGTGTTTGATACTAGTGTGCGTGAGCAGGTGGTCCCTGAGCTGAACAAAGTTGATTTCAGCTTCGGGGACCCCCTACTTCCTGAGAGAACGGCCGCTGCATCTGTACAAATAGCTTTATAAACACAGATCTATTGTCAAAAGTTTGTGTATACAATATTTATGTATAGAAAGGGCTTGTTTTTGGCTTGAAACGTCGTTCAAATTTTATTGTTTGTATCTCATGATATGTTAAATAAATGACTCTTTACATTTTTCTAATTCTGGAGTATCATAGACATTCTCTACATGTTAGGCTATATGTCATATTGTAAATACAGTTTGTACAGTAATTGAATATATTGATACACTGCATATATAGTAATACTTTTACGTACATCACATGTTTCACATATACATCTTATGTAAGTGTACTAATATATTTTTAAAATAGATATATTTATTATGATAGATGTATATATGATAAATAAGTCACAGCCTAGCACCATCTCAAAACAGCAAGAGACATATAAAATAAATAAGTCACTGCATAAATTGTATGATTAACTTTTACCCAATGCTGTGTGTGCATGCGTGCTGAGCATCAAGCCCGGCATGCACCTGTACTGTTTGTATGCACGCACTGTACAGTAGTCCGACTTCTGCCGTGCATTGTTGTCCTCTTGGAAAAGAATATGTTGGCGGCACATATTAATGTCCTCCAATGACGTGGAATTGTATTTTCCAATTCCATAACGCAACATGTCGTAGTAGGATAACAAAACAAAAGTTTGAGTCAAAATGAGACACATTTTTCCCCATGAAGGTGTGTTAACATGAAAAGCAAGTACAGTAGCGACATACTTTATCGCACTAAATGCCGGCGGCATGCCGGGATCTACCCCAGCTGCCGCCAGTAATATCCGCGCGCCGCCGCGTTTCCCACACGCACCCCCCCTCCACCTCGCGCGCAATTTACTATCCTTCCGGACCCCGAGCCCGGCTTCTGCTCTGCCCCTCTGCTTCCCCGCACCCCCGCTTACCTTAATTTGATGTCCAGGGGTGTCGGGGAAGCCTGGGGAAGCCGGGGAAGCCGGGGAAGCCGGGCGCGCCTGTGACTGTGACGTCACAGTGCGCCGCCACGCGCCGCGGCTACCCGCTTCCCAGCCTCATACAGCCAGCGGCATTTGCTCGAATAAGAGCTGCCGCTGCTGTATAGCCAGGGCTGGTCCAGCTATCTTTCTGCCTTCCTGTGACATAAGTTCTGATAGCTACAGACAGTGACAGGCAATCCTGTGGGGTTTGTTCCCTCCCCCCCTCATGCATCCTCCCTGAGAGGCAGGAGAGGTGGTGACACTGGGTCTGTGTTGCTGCCTATCATGGTGCAGACCCCGTGCCCTCCCCTTTTGCATTAGGCAGGAGGCATTCCAAATTATACGGCACCCCTCACCCCTCCTGGGGAGATGAGGTCAGTTGTGCCTTCCCACCTGGAGAAGAGAGAGGAGCTCAGCCCCTCCTGGGGTTGAGTGAACCAAGATCTGTGCATAGCACAAGGCCTAAAACATTAACTGCTGGCCCGCACCATCCAAGGGCCTGAATCCCATTCTCCACTATGTGCAACACTGATATAACATCTGCAGTGGCTGCTATAAATAAAGACCCCTTTTATATACTTCTGGCTAAGTCCCACTCTATTGGACAGAAGTATAGGAGAAAAGAACTGCCATGGTAGGGACTGCATGCAGCTCTGCTGTAGCCTGCTATGACTGGAGGCGCTGTCACTGAATGAAGAGAACCTGAGGATCACCTAAAGCCTGTCCGGTTCCCCACAACATTGCGGAAGCTCATCTCTCCTGGACCCTCACAGGTAACCAGCACCACACGTACCTGTAGCCTAGGCAAGATCTCTCGGGGGGAGCAGTGCTATACAAGTACAGCTACAACTGTAGCTTGCTCTCTTCCTTCTATTGTACACCGGCAACACCATAATATAATTCAAATGTAGGATCTCAGACGTCTAAATGTAACATAGGTTGAACTTGATGGACGTGTATTTTTTCAACCTCATCTACTATGTAACTGCAACATGCCCAATAGCACGAGCCACATTGCACTTAGGGTTCAGGATGGTCAGCCACAAGCCAATAAAGTAAAGCTAATTTGCTTGGGAAAACCACAGTTTGCTTGAATTGTAAAAATGTATTTGGAATGCATTAAGCATTCAATGCTGTCGCCAGTGACTGCTGCAAAGTGGCTATGCAGATAACTGGAGTGAAGTGATCTAGTCAGGCATGTTAATAAGGGAACCGACTTCCAACACTTGCTTAATATTCTTGAATTCCTTTCTGCCGTGAGGAGCATTTACATAACTGGGACTCATCCAGGAACATAAGACTTTGATCCTCGTCTACCAGCTACCAAGTAGATGTCTAAGGCTGAGAAGCTAGCTGTTCACTTTTAAATTGTATCCAGCTAATACATGCTGTACGGTACATCTTACTGTTACAGATATCTTAGAGGATATCAATGCTGTGATGTCCAGGACAATATGTAGCCAGAGTATATACTTATCGTTGAGTTGATTGCTACATTTAAGCTACCGAGCAATAGGGATAAAAACTCACACATTCCCAGCCATACTTATAAAAAGCCTCTGATTTCAGAGTTAAAAGGTAAATCAGGAAGCGAGCTTTAGCACCAAAAGAAACCAGATGATTCAGTGAAGTACAGATGCAGCAACGAGTATCCGAACACTTGCCTTTGAAAATCTGGGGCAATCTCCCAGTAATGCTGCAACATTTCTGTGACATTTCTGCAGACAGACCAATGGCCCATCGGATTAACACAGCAGGAGGTCCCTGGCAGTCTCATTCAAACTGAATCAAACTGAATGGAACTGCGGGGACCCTCCGCTTTGTTAATTCGATGGGCCATTAAGAATCTCACAGAAATGTTGCAACAATGCTGCGGAATTTACTGTGAGACTGCCCCAGAATTTCCCAGGCAAGAGTTCTAATACTCGTGGCTGCATCTGTAGGTGCAGTATCGTAAGAAATGGGTCAACATTCGCTTAAGTTTTGCAGAAATGGCAAATTTGCAACAACAAAAAAAATGTCAAGTATCGATTGTCAATACGCAAGGCCACATGCTCCTTTATATACTGCCATTGCTGTGTTTTTGAGTAATATTTTATAAAATTATGGCAACATTCTGGTGAATTTGGGAAAATTGTGGCAATGCAAAATTTTAATCAAATGAGAAAACCACAAAAAAATACTTAGATAAATGAGTTTATAAAAAACAGTTTTTTTCCTTATTGCACAAAGGAAATATACTGGTGAGGTTACTACTGCACAGCTCAATCTCATCTCCCTTCATTACCCTAACACAAATACTGTACTGTACAATATGTAATGTATTTAAAATAAAAATGACCTTCAGATACTGTATGTGAAAAAAGTGACCAGGTAAATACAGTATTACTGCATGTTTATTTGTATTACATCTCTTCAAGAGAAAAAGAAAATTCAAAACCTCCAGTCTCCTGATTTTTATATTTCTCCATGTCCTGACTATTATTAATCCAAAAGGAGAGAGCAACCGCTGGGTACAGTACAAAAGACACGTTTTATTCAAACGTAAAGAAGGAAAGCTGACGTTTTGTTCCACATAGACCTTCATCAGACCTAAAATACAAACAAAAACCACACCAATATATACCCTTAACTATTAGGCAAATCACAGAGTTCTGAAGTGTGTGGGCAGGCATGGCGCACATAGCCTGAAGAGACGCGATGTAACCATAAGCCCAAGAGAAGCCAAAGTCCCATAATAACTAGGGCTTTTCAGGTGTGGGCGCTGCCAAAGATAGCTTACCCAGGATGTCTCCAAGGTCTGTTTGCCTTAGAGTATGCTGACTTGGAATGATAGCCTCTAGGTTCTCTGTTTGTATTTCCAGTTAGTCTTGGACACTGACACTAACCGTGAACCACTGTAGAGCTTTGAACGTTGTCTGCTTACAAAGTTCCTCTGTCTCCCCTGTCTGTAAACATGGAAAATCAAGTGCAGACCAATCAGAAAATAAATTGTCTTTGCTGAACCAATCAGAGGATGAGGGCTCATCAGAGATAGACCAATTAGGGCTGTGGGTGGTGACAGTGATTTAGGACAGTCCACAGGGGCAGGCTGAAGGGGAGGGGGGAATTGAAATTGACAAGTAGAAATCGAGCCGTCTGGGCTAAGATTCAGGCCTCGGTTCCAGTTTCAGCTCAATTCCTATGTGAGGGAGTGAAGGGGTTAACTCCCTCTGCCAGGATAACGAGACCACACCCTACCTTTCAGGTCTGCTATTGTGTTTTTATAAAATCCTGATTGAGCGGGGTTAAAAGGCAGGAAGTTCCTGCCTTTTCAGCATTCCTGAACCAGCAAGAGAGAATGGTAACCGGAGCATCGCCTCGGACTGGCTGGGATTCAAACCCAGCACCAAGCTCCAAGTCTGCAGGAACCCATGGCTTCTTTTTTTTACAAAGGGATTTACATGGGAACAGCAGGGGCTCAAAACCCTGCATCACATACAGTAGAAGCCTGCAAGGAAACAGGACAGTAGCTGCCCAGAAGGACTTCCTAGGAACAGCAGGACATCACAGCCTACAACAGAAGGTTGCTGGAGACAGTTTGGACCGTTACCGTTACCAAGATAAGGACTTTAAAAGACTGATTATGTTGTGCTGCACTGCCTATCTATGTGCCTTGATAAGTTGTTTTCCCAACCCTGGAAATAAAGTCCTTTATTTTGGCAAATAACTATTGTGTGGACTCCTAACTGATCTTACCTACAAGGCCAATCCGTCACAACCTCCCACAGAGACATGCGCCTCACTGTCGGAAACAATGCCTCAGCTCTTGGAGAACGTGCTCCCCTGACATAAGTCCACACACTCCCCCCCCCCCTTCTCCAGTTTTCCCAAGTTCAGCTCCTAGCCCTGAACAAAGACTAGCCCAGGGATTCATTATGTGCTGGCCTTGCAACATGAATTACGGGCCCAGCATACAATGAAGCCTAACAAAATACGCACTGTGAAACATACAGTACCTGGGAATAAACCGGTTTTTACATATGAGACAAAGAACAAAATGGCAGGAAGCCTTTTTGCTTTATAACTTGACCGTTTTTTTAGTTGTCATTTGGGGACACCCAGCAGGCTTAACCTTTAGTATGTATGCCAGGCTGCACCTACCATCACAACGAGCACGTGTGAAGACAGAACCAATGACACAAAGATTGTCTGGAAATCCTGTACAGGCATACCCCGCTTTAACATACGCAATGGGACCGGAGCATGTATGTAAAGCGAAAATGTACTTAAAGTGAAGTACTACCTTTTTCCCACTTATCGATGCATGTACAGTACTGCAATCGTCATATACGTACATAACCGATGTAGATAACGCATTTGTAGCAGGCTCTATAGTCTCCCCGCTTGCGCATAGCTTCGGTACAGGTAGGGAGCCGGTATTGCTGTTCAGGACGTGCTGACAGGCGCATGCGTGAGCTGCCATTTGCCTATTGGGCGATATGTCCTTACTAGCGAGTGTACTTAAAGTGAGTGTCCTTAAACCGGGGTATGCCTGTACTGTGGAAGGCTTCATGAAATCATAACATTTGTAGTAAGGCTCATAGGGACAGAATATTTGATTTTGATATGAGCAGACTAAAAAGTTAGGTTTCCAGCCCTAGTTACTACGAGGACACCGAATGTGTGTATTTGTAGATGTGTATCCACACAGCTGGTGCTGAATCTACAGCATGTCCACTGGGTGACTCAATTTCATGCCACTACCCAGAATCCTTGTTTATAGTTCAACCACTGTATGATGTGGCAATGGGGTGATTAAAGCAGGTTAGGGGACCTGTGGAGGACATGCAAATACTCTCAGGCTTATTCAAGATGGTGGCCAGTCATTTTCCCGAGAGCTACTTTACCCATGTCTGCTCTAAACCACTGCAGCAGCCCTGCCTCATGTATATTCCTTGCAGCAACTGCAATACTGATGTCATGTTCCTTTACATTTGGCTTAGCGCCACAAGCAATTCAACTTTTATACCTAATCTTGAAAAACTACTAAACAAGTATTAAATTATGAACTAATTATTAAAAAAAAGCAGCTGAGATGGCTGAGAACTTCCACTTTGATTGCATTTCTAATGTACCTAGCTAAGTGAGCCTGGTGCTTCCCAATTTTCAATTCACAGTTTTATATTTTTCGATTTATGTTGTTAATAAGTATTCCCTCAGTAGGATAAATAATCCGAGGAGTTAAATGCTTTCCATGTTGTTGAAATACATTTTTCCCCCTTTGCTTTTGATACCATTGTTCTACTTATTAAAACAAAAGGGTTGGAAACCCGCAATCAAACATACGATCCCAGCGTTATAGCACAAGTTTCTGTCCAAGGTGCTGATTAGATCTAAAGGTTAACACTGTATCTTCTCAGGCATCATTTCCCATTAAAAGTAAGTACTGTATGTGACTTTTATACCAACTACAGCAAGGTGTTTACAGTTAAATGATTTATTTCCTTTTTTGTCTTGTTAAACCAAGTTTATACATACATAATGTAATACAGGTGAACTATGTATTAGAATGTATCTAGGGGAATAAACATCATAGCTATGTCACAAGTGATTACCATATCCATTCCAGGCCAGACCTGCTGTGTATTCTTAGCTTTTCCTCTATCACTGCACTATCCAAGTGCCTTTCTGTGACCCTCACCTGATTGACCAGGACAGGCCTTACTAATCCGGCAATAAATCACTGCACCGGAGGTAAGCAAATGTGATCGCTCCAGGTCAATGGTTAATACCTTTCTATGGAAAAGAGACAAGTGATGAAAAATAATGTGAGGGCCTCAGCTGCTGGGATAGTGCACACAATACCTACGCAAAGCCAAACTGTTTGTGTGTAACATCCATTCCCAGAGGACACACTTCTTCCCTTCGACATTCTTTTTAGATGGTCCCTATACATTAAAACAACACGGTAAACACGCAACACACGGAATTGCTTTAATTTGCTATTCCGTCACTAGAGATAGACGGACTTCTGAAAATCCGATCTGGGGATTCAGGGCAGAAGCTCTATCAGTGAAATAAACCAGCTCTACGTTCATAACATATTTTAATCGCTACTTTTCACACCTGTGAATTTTCATTGAAAAATAAATAAAATCTGCCTTTTTGAGGCAGATCTGCAGATGAAAAGAACTTGCAAATTGCGCAGCAGATTTAAATGTTTGTGAAGTTTTTGGCCATCTCTGTCAGTGCCATAAAAAATACATATAAACACTTAGGGGCCTATTCTATAAGCCTTCATGAAAAAAATTCGCTGGGCCGGTTACGCCGCCAGTTTTTGGAGCGTTGTCACCACGGTATTCAGAAAGCGTTGAATACCTGCGATAGCAAAATGGCCAAAACTGGCGAGGCGCCAGCGACGTGATGTTTGCCTCTCTCTAAAGGGCTCATCCGGCGTTCTGCAGCGATCTGGCCCAGGTGCATAGAGAAAGCCACCTCACCCTGCACATATCTCACCCGGCGATCTGGCCCAGGTGCACAGAGAAAGCCACCTCACCCTGCACATATCTCACCCGGTGATCTGGCCCAGGTGCACAGAGAAAGCCACCTCACCCTGCACATATCTCACCCGGCGATCTGGCCCAGGTGCACAGAGAAAGCCACCTCACCCTGCACATATCTCACCCGGCGATCTGGCCCAGGTGCACAGAGAAAGCCACCTCACCCTGCACATATCTCACCCGGCGATCTGGCCCAGGTGCACAGAGAAAGCCACCTCACCCTGCACATATCTCACCCGGCGATCTGGCCCAGGTGCACAGAGAAAGCCACCTCACCCTGCACATATCTCACCCGGTGATCTGGCCCAGGTGCACAGAGAAAGCCACCTCACCCTGCACATATCTCACCCGGCGATCTGCAGCAACCTGGCCCAGGTGCACAGAGAAAGCCACCTCACCCTGCACATATCTCACCCGGCGATCTGGCCCAGGTGCACAGAGAAATCCACCTCACCCTGCACATATCTCACCCGGCGATCTGGCTCAGGTGCATAGAGAAAGCCACCTCACCCTGCACATATCTCACCCGGTGATCTGGCCCAGGTGCATAGAGAAAGCCACCTCACCCTGCACATATCTCACCCGGCGATCTGGCGCAGGTGCATAGAGAAAGCCACCTCACCCTGCACATATCTCACCCTGCACATATCTCACCCGGCGATCTGGCCCAGGTGCATAGAGAAAGCCACCTCACCCTGCACATATCTCACCCGGCGATCTGCAGCGATCTGGCCCAGGTGCATAGAGAAAGCCACCTCACCCTGCACATATCTCACCCGGTGATCTGGCGCAGGTGCACAGAGAGACCTGCACAGAGAAAGCCACCTCACCCTGCACATATCTCACCCGGCGATCTGGCCCAGGTGCATAGAGAAATCCACCTCACCCTGCAAATATCTCACCCGGCGATCTGGCCCAGGTGCATAGAGAAAGCCACCTCACCCTGCACATATCTCACCCGGCGATCTGGCCCAGGTGCACAGAGAAAGCCACCTCACCCTGCACATATCTCACCCGGTGATCTGGCGCAGGTGCATAGAGAAATCCACCTCACCCTGCACATATCTCACCCGGCGATCTGGCCCAGGTGCACAGAGAAAGCCACCTCTGCCTGCGCATATCTCACCCGGTGATCTGGCGCAGGTGCATAGAGAAAGCCACCTCACATGCACATATCTCACCCGGTGATCTGGCCCAGGTGCACAGAGAAAGCCACCTCACCCTGCACATATCTCACCCGGCGATCTGGCCCAGGTGCACAGAGAGACCTGCACAGAGAGAGCCACCTCTGCCTGCGCATATCTCACCAGCGATCGCAGGGGTTTTAATAACATTTTAATACTCGTGTACGTGAGCAGGGGGTCTCCGGAGCAGAACCGCGTTGATTTCAGGTCCGGGGACAGACAATGCATTTTTTGGCAAATTCAATTCAAACCAAAAATACATAACATTGATAGAAATAAAAACATGTGGATAATATGTATAGGGTTCTTGTATATTAAAAAGGGTTGTACAAGGCATAGAGAGGAGTTCCCCTGCCGAGAAGCAAAACACCTTCCTTTTAGTCTATAAAACAACTTATTTTGATACAACATATATTTATTACAAACAAAGATATAACAGCAATTGTGAGCAGTTTTTCCAGGTACAAAATCATAAAATTAAGACTTATTTTAAATTAATGTTGGAAAAGAAGAGAGAACAGCTCAAGAATCCCACTTGCCCCTTCAGTTAATAACACTGTCAGATGCTGAATTTCATTGTTTGTTACAGTTCTGCCATTGAGAATGAAAAAGAAGAGAGAATTCAGGCAGTTAAGAAGGATTCTCATTATAAGATGTGAGAAAGGAGAATCAGAGTATGAAGAATGTACTTTCCCCAAGGTCACAAGGAGCTGACACTGAGAATTGAACCAGGATTTCCTGCATCAAACTCAGTGTCATTGTTTACTGAGCCACTCCTAAGAGATAGTAGGTTACAAATAAATTGATGATGATGATGATGATGATGATGATGATGATGATGATGATGATGATGATGATGATAATGAGGAGGAGGAGGAGCAAGAGGAGGAGGAGGAGGAGGAGGAGAAGGAGGATGATGATGATGACAATAGCAACATATTCTTCAGCACAGTACAGTACAATACATGGGGGAGGGTTTATACAATGATAATATAATGACATTGACATTAGCTGGTAAATACACTATAAACTAACAAAAACAAACAAACAATGAACTCTAACAAACCACACTCAACACAAAAAAACAAAATAAAACGTCTGGAAAAACAGTTAAGCTAATCTATTAAAATATTGTATTATTAAAAGGACAATAAAGTTCCATAATAAGGAGAATGGCGTGATGCTGATAGTCTGGTAGTAAAACCAGAATCCTACTCACAACAATGCAGAAAGAAACAAGCAAGTCCAACTGGCAAGAAGCTGCTGCTATCTCCTCCGTTCCAGGGGGACGTCTGCAGATACATGCCGATGCTGCCCGTACACTCCGTAGCTGCACTCATACACAGGACGCGGACAACGGGGGAAAGGATCCACTTTTCAATGGTTGGAGGTATGTACCGTGCCTGAAATACTGCGCACGCGTTTCTCCGGAATAGCCTTAACCTCTGATCCAGAGGTTTTAATTCCAGAGCGTTTGCATAGATAACTTCCTCTTTCCAACTATCTTTGGATAAGAGTTCTATAGTACTTCTGAAGTGTTACAACGTTTCTCCTCTTTCTTTCAGGGTCTGCTCTGATCTGAGATAGTTCTAATTGGAAGCAAAGGCATTTGCCTTGTTCCTGCTCCAAGGCGCCCTCTGCTTCTTTCAGTGCTCCAATAACTGCACTTCCAACTCTTCTCGTTCTATTTGTCTCTTCACCTTTTTTTACTTTGTAAAGCTTCTCATTTCCTTCACTGACTTCATCAGTCAGGTTTGAAACCTCCTCTTTCAGGTTTCTGTTCTCTCTTTTTACAGTCTCTAAAATACTCAGGACCTTTTCGTAGTCCTCTTTTCATTTACACGGGATATTTTCCATGATCGATCATCAGTCACTAATTAGTGGAAAGTCCGGAGATGCTCAGGCCTCTTGCATCTGTTTAATCTCCCTTCTATATTGAGAACTTTCACTAGTAAGGTACTTTGAACTGCATGTTCCATTTCACTTGTGGCAGAAAGTGTGCATTGACCTGTTGAATTATTAATACTGTATACATGTTGTTTTTAATCGTTTTTCTTCAATATCACTAAAACTTTTGAATTTTCTATGTGGATTCTGGGCACTTTTTTGCTTGTCTTTTCTTCATAAGGTCCCTTCCATTCACAGACTGTCACAGGTCTGTCATGAAGAGAAGCATACAGTATGAATCCAGGAGACTACTCAGAATTCCACATCTGAGTTCCTCCTTGACTTTGTGCCACTTTGTTGTATCACATTTACACTTCATCACTGGAATCTATCACATGTATATTCCATTGTTTTTTGTACTGTTATTTTGTATTTTCTCACCCTGGCAATAGCTTTTATAGTATGTTTCTGAATCACTCAACACTAATTATAAGAGTCACATTTATTTAATACTGTACATGTGTATCTACACATACACATACACTATATGTAAAGATATTCAGCAACTTCTTTTTCTATTGATTCACAATACTGTGGATTTAATTGGTTCACTTATAGTGTATAAGCACACTTCCCCTGTATGCTAACTCTTTATTCTGGTCACCTCTGCACGTGTCTCTTCTGTCTTATTCTTGTTGTGCAAGCTGATGCAGGACCCGTGGCCAAAAAACCCTGTACAATTTTTTTCGCTGATGATCTACGGGGTTCCCTTTTGCAATCCAACGGCCACCTCTCACCCCACTTCATACACCGTACAGTATGTAGGAGATGCGTGCAGAGGTTTTAAAGCAAGAGACGTTTTTAGAGAAAAATCATATAGGCTTTTATTGGCCACAACTTTGACAGCATAAATACCGCTTGGATTCAGCAAGCAGGGATAAAAACAAACAGGGCTGACTACAACAGTGCTTAGTCTATCTAGAGGTTGGGGTGGGGGGGGGGGGCTAAGCCCCTTTCAACAATAACACACAAATATATCATAGGCCAGATTTACTCTCCTGGCTGGGTTAGGGGTTCCAAAACTCCATGCAAAGTGGTCTCTCTTGTGCGGCCCAGGTGCAGAGACTTCCTTTGATCAGAAAACCCTTTGCATTGAGCTCTGTAGGCATTTTATAAGACTAACGAGGAAGCTGAGGAGGTTAATTAAGCCAGCCTGCTTTGGAATTAACCTCCTCATTGCTGTCACAGGCTCTGTAAACAGGTTTCCCATACATTATTATCTGACGGGGATCAAACCTGTGACAGGGCCCTCAGTCCTGTTTGCCACCAGAAGTACCCCGATGAGCAGAGCAATTTATTGGAACACCCTTAGCAAGTACGCGCGTGTCTCGATGCCTTTGGGATACACAAAAAGAAAAAATCGTCTTCAGTAGGTAGTGTACTTCTCCATCCAGACCAGATTCATATTTTACCACTCACTCTAGAAAGGAACTGGAACACTCAAAGTACGAGCTGGAGATTGAGCAGCCCATAGGCAAGCAGCGATCCACATCAGATATTCAGTTGAAGCAACAACCAATATATGGAATCACTCCAGATGGACCGGGGGAAGCCTAAACACAGTCTCAACTGTATGTCAGCTTTAGCCATAAGGGCCTCTTCCCCAAAGCACCTGACCACTACAATCGCAACGTCAAAGGAGAAGTATCAGGTGTGCGAAACGACCTGCTATATGGCCCAAACTCAACTGCTTTTGTATCTTTTACTGCACTACCTCTCTGTTACCTTCAGCTGACGGTAGGTACCTGCTTGCCCCCTGACAGTATGCAATTAGCTAATTTAAAACCCTGAAAATTGTTCAGTAGCTCTATTTTATTTAGGATGGTGGATGACTGCCCGGTGTATTGACTGCAGCCTGTCGGGGAAAGGGCGTGGATGGGCACTGGGGTGTCATTAGCGAGAGCAAAAGGTCCATATCTCTGTGTCCCCAATCCACATGTGGTTGAACCACCATCTTGTGTCTTGATGCCTCATCATATGCCCACCATGAAGAGCGCCTGTATACCCGGCATGCTTTCCAGATGGTGTCTAGGTATTTAAACAGTGAGGAACGTTTGCTCTACACTTTTTCGCTATAACGCTAGCAAGAAATACACAATCCTGCAGACAGTTGACAAATGTTTTTGGCATTTTCCACCTGGAGGACATAATGCCTGCAGGACCCCATGCAGACCTGCAGCGGCATTGTTTGTGCTGCAGGTCTGATGGCGCAACCCCTCTAAGGGACCCTCCTCCACCAGCTCCCCTTAATGGTGCCTTCCTCTTCACACTCTGCTTGCCGGTATAACCAGAGGTGACTGTTGGTTGGGGCTGGAGCTCCATAGATATTTTTTTAATGAAACATCTGTGCTGCCAGGTAACTCAAGAACAGAGACCCCCCCAAACACAGTTCATGCTACACATTCAGCACCCATGCCACCATGGCCCATATTTACTAAGCAGCGCTATGCCATAACACACCTTTTGGTGCCGGAAGACACCTTACTGCCAATTCACTTACTAAATCTATATAAACTCGATCAATATCTGTTTTATAGATGTAATCTTTCAGAGTTTAGCTACGTTTATTTTTTACATTCAGTTTCCTTACAGTCTGGCCTGAAAATCACAGATGGAAATAATAAGACTAACTTTTTTTGCCTCTGGTTAAAGACCTTTAGAATAGCTGAAATGTTGTCAAAGTAATCGTTTTCCTAACCATAAATTATTCCTGTTTTTATCTTCAGTGAAATTGCATTAGCAGTTAATGCCGACATGGGATCTCCTCTAATGACAGGAAATATTGCCATGGATCTTTTTTGCCTGTCTGAATTCTATTGCTGAAAGCAACATTCAGTCTGAAGACACCAATGGATTATAATAGAAAAAGAGCTTATTCCATCCTAGTTTTGCCCAAGGCACTTTTATTATTTGGCTTATAAATGTCCCATACTCATTGAACCTCCCGCCAATAAACCTGTTCTCTATGGGAATGGTCCTATCACTTGTAAATTAGTTCTGAGTTTTAGTAGCTACTGTAGAAAAGTCCTTAAGATAATTTAACTCCTGTAGTTCAAGTCTTACAGCAGCAGGTATGGCCAATATTAGTATACATGAACTTACAGTATAGGATCACACATATTTAAATCTTTAGAAGCTTCCTTGGTGGTTTGAAAGGTTCATATACTGTACAACATTAAAAAAATATTTCATAGTGGTTAAGTAACAGACTAATACTTACAGTAGAGGCAGCGATTATTCTAACAAAAACCAGTGGCAATTCCCCAAAAGACCCAGGAAACACCCAGGTACATTCTGAATACATGCCTTAAACTTTCCTTAAACTAGCCCCAGCATTTCTGCATTGATTAATGGCCTATCAGATTAACAGCGGGGGTCCCTGGCAGTCCCATTCAAACTGAATTGGACTGCCAGGGATCCCTGCTGTGTTAATCCTATGGGTCGTTAGTCAATGCAGAAATGCCTTAAACGTGCCTCAAACTAGCCCAGAACATACCCAGCACATACCCAGCACATACCCTGAATGTAACCCGGCTAGTTTAAAGCAAGTGTTAGAATAATCGTTGCCTCTACTGTACCTGCTAACAACATTGAATTGTCCACAAAATCTTTTCAACATAGTGTACTGTACTGTACTGTGCTGCTTTCTAATGCGTAAATGATCTATTAGGATATTTTCTGAATATTCTATTTTCTATTGTGCCACACATCCCTTCTCTGATTTATATGCCTATGGGTTCTAGTTTTTGACCTGATAGGAACAGTAGCTTCCCAATGCAGAACTTATCATTGCACTTTGCCATTGTGTAATAATTTCATCCCCTCTTTGTGGAAAAGCCAGTGTAGAGATACATAGACCTCCTGATCAGGACAATTAGATCTTAGATCTCAATGCATTATAGTAATAAATGTAATATATGTTTCTGTAGTTAGAATATTTTCTGACTGTGAGGATCGGGCACAGGCTCCCCTCCAGAGTTTGATTCAGACTGGCTGCAGTTATACCTCATCAGCACCTGCTGTGCGCACACTCTACAGCAACGAATCAGGGCTCTGGTTTCACTATCAGCTTCTGTCATGCAGCCGTTTTGCTACTGACTGTTCAGCCCTTATATGCTCAGCATTTGCCTCTGCAAATTGGCTGAGCATAAGGCTAAGGCCCCACTCCCAGATTCAGCGCGCCCGCACTGCAGACAGGCGGGGCGCTAACATACACAGACCGCGATATGCGGTCTGTAGGGAGCGGGAGGTGGGCGGGAGTGGGAGGTTTGAGCGGGAGGGAGGGCGTGGCTTGAGCGGAGGGACCCGCTACTCTCCCCCCCCTCCCTCCACGGCTCGGGTAAGTAAAGCAACACACACACACACAGACAGAGGCAGGCACTCACGCACTCAGGCACTCACATACATACACACACACACAGACAGAGGCAGGCACTCACGCACTCAGGCACACACATACACACACACACACACACAGACAGAGGCAGGCACTCACACACTCAGGCACACACATACACACAGACAGGCACGCACGCACTCAGACACACACACAGACAGGCACTCACGCTGCTTTCATTCCACACTTCTCCCCACTCCCCGAAGCCTCTCCTCCTCCCGAAGCCTCCCCTCCCCATTGGCTCACAGCCACACCACGTGACGCGTCAACGCTAGGGAACACCATTCTCTTGTATCCCATAGCGGCTGACGCGCCACAGCGTGTAGTAAGCTGTGCAGCCAGGGGGGACCGGGACCGGCTCCGCAGGATTCCCCTGCTGGTTGGGAACTCGTGTGTTGCCGCCAGCGCCACCGAGCGCAGCGGGACCGAGGCCTAACAGTTTGTTTCTTGTGCCATTGTGCTGGTCACATGCACTCTGTTGTTCATTGTCCTTCCTTGCTTTGCTGTGTCTTGGTTTGCTTTGCAGTTTCACCTGAACTTTAACCACAGACATTTACCTACTACCCTCAAGTCTCCTACCCTTTATGTTGGCTTGGATACCTACTACACTACCTTCTTCTACCCTCGACCTGGCTATGTGACCTCTACTACCCTCCAGTCTCCTACCCTCGACGTTGGCTTGGATACCTACTATGCTACCTTCTACTACCCTCGACCTCGACTAAGTGACTTCTACGACCCTCCAGTCTCCTACCCTTGACGTTGGCTTGGATACCTACTACGCTACCTTCTACTACCCTCGACCTCGGCTATGTGACCTCTCCTACCCTCCGGTCTCCTACCCTCGACCACGGTGAGTATACTTACTACCCTGACCCGGCTACACGACAACGAACCTGCACACCAGGCCTCTAGGCTTCTGGTTGGTGTTTACTAATCCCCACCTCGGCCTTGCTGTCCCGTCCTGTTTGTGGCGAGCACTCGTTACACTGACATTGCACATTAATCGAGCACTTTGAGTAGTGCTTACCTTATGTGAAAGATAGTTCTTTGATATACATTCGATGTAAGAACCTCCGCCAGCAAAGTGTATCAGAACTGTATGGATACAACTACAAGTCACCACCTGAGCATGCTGACCCAGCCTGGTTTGTATTGTTTGTCAATATGTAATGGAAAATCACTAACATTCCCTACGAGTCTTCACATTACGTACACGATCAACTTACTTATGTGTGTAAGTACTGTAAGCGAAGATAGTGCCAATCAGGGCATGGAAACTCCCATGGCATTAAATGGAAGGGTCAGTGCGATCGTGCCCTAATTGGCCCTGTTGCAGCTTAATGGGTTATGTTGGCTCAAGACACACTTTGCTGGTCTATATTTTGTGTATCTAACAGACACACAGGTTCTTGGCTACAGTATGTGATTGTGTGTGTGTCTGTGTTTTTTGACCTCTAAAATAAATACTTTTAGATTTCCTTTATATTTTACACATTTATTTTCCCTTTTTAAAAGTCAGATTTGGTATTCAAGCAACATACAGCAATAAAACAATGTCAGTTGCCCATGCTGCTGAGATACAGATTCGCTCTGCGCTGATCCTCTGTCCTCTCTTGTGGACTTTATATGCTGAGAAAATGTAAGAGTGGAACGTGCAAATTGTGTAATTTATGTGTTGAACCTCATTGGGCTAAAATATCAAGGACTTTGTACCATTAAGATTACAATCGTTGCAGGCAATGGCAGCTAAACTGGGTAAACCAAAGTGGCCTTGGCCCAGTCACTAAGTTTAGTAGCAAGACGAGAGTTATCTTTCTCCTGGTGTTGCCTCTGATGTAAGTCCCTCAGTGCCGCAATACAGGAGCTCCGAGGCTGGCAAGAGAAAGAGCTGTGTCTACTCTTTGCTAGCATTGGACATTTATAATAAAGTGTCTGTAGTCTATCCCATTACCCGACAGTTCGGGATGCCAGGAACACATGGGTAGAAGTGGAGGAGTAACAGCATGTGAGCTGCCAGAATGAAGGATAGAGAAAACAAGTGACATAGGGGACATGACGTGTGAGGGTGGGGGGATTGGAGAGAGAGTGGGGTGTGCAGTAAAAGAGAGAGGCATTAGCTGACAAGAGGCATGAAGTATCAGAGTGAGGTGCGGGGTGAGAGAGACTGGGTTAATGTAAGAGATGGAGAGGGGGAATGACATGAAAAAGAGACGGTATAAAGAGAAAGAGGGGATGAGTTGAGAGACTATTCAATGAAACCCCTTAAATGATATGATGTCTACCAACAAATGACTTGATGTTCCTTCTAGGCCACTGTGGGATTGATGGTACAGATGTAGCAAGACTAACGGTCCCGGTGGCTAGAGAAAACCCAGGACATCAAGAATAAAGTACAGTCCCGTGACCGGGACATTTAAAGAAAGCTGGGAGATACTGGCACGCCATACCGGGACCTGTAACTTGGGAAGCAGGGGGTCCCTGTAGCTGAAATTAATGCGGTTCAGTTTCGAAGAGCCCCTGCTTCAATTCTGTGTTATTAAAATAAAATAAAAGCTGCATGATCGCCTGTTAGAGGTGCGCAGGTAGAGTGACTCAGTCTCACTTTTACTGCGCATCTCTTACAGGCAGGAGCAGCCTGGTAGAATTCACACAGTGCGAGTCCCATTCATACGCAGGGACCCCCGCTGTGTAAATCCCGATGGGCCATTACTGACTGCTCCGCGGACTGTCAAGGCTTTGCACACCGTGCGACCGGCCATAGATCTGCATGTGTAGCCCACTTATAGAAACTCACAGCCCTTCTCCAGAACTTTAATAACATAGATGTTAACCTAAATAAAGCGATTCTACTAGGAGAAGATGAAACCGTAGCAGGACTGGCTGCACACTATGTCAGCACCTGTCACAGGCTGAGAGACGCAAACTAACCCCCACATACCTGTGTTTGACTGTTACCCATGTACTTGTAATCATTATACCCTACCCCATGTTTTCCATGTACTGTGTAATCATTATACCCTACCCCCTGTTATTCATGTACTGTGTAATCATTATACCCTACCCCCTGTTATTCATGTACTGTGTAATCATTATACCCTACCCCCTGTTATTCATGTACTGTGTAACTATTATACCCTACCCCCTGTTATTCAAGTACTGTGTAACCATTATACCCTACCCCCTGTTATTCATGTACTGTGTAATCATTATACCCTACCCCCTGTTATTCATGTACTGTTTAATCATTATACCCTACCCCCTGTTATTCATGTACTGTGTAAGCATTATACACTACCCCCTGTTATTCATTCATGTTACTGTGTAACCCATTATACCCACCCCCTGGTTATCATGATACTGTGTAACATATATACCCTACCCCCTGTATATCATGGACTGTGTAATCATTATACCCTACCCCTGGTATCATGTACTGTGTAATCAATTATACCCCCCCTGTATTCATGTACGTGTAACTATTATACCCTACCCCTGTTATTCATGTGACTGTTGTAATATTACTACCCCTACCCCGTTTGCATGTACTGTGTAATCATTATACCCTACCCCCTGTTATTCATGTACTGTGTAATCATTATACCCTACCCCCTGTTACTCATGTACTGTGTAATCATTATACCCTACACCCTGTTATTCAAGTTCTGTGTAACCATTATACCCTACCCTCTGTTATTCATGTACCGTGTAACCATTATACCCTACCCCCTGTTTCTCATGTACTGTGTAATCATTATACCCTACCCCCTGTTATTCAAGTTCTGTGTAATCATTATACCCTGCCCCCTGTTATTCATGTGCTGTGTTATCATTATACCCTACAGAACCCCCTGTTATTCATGTACTGTGTAATCATTATACCCTACCCCCTGTTATTCATGTACTGTGTAATCATTATACCCTACCCCCTGTTATTCATGTGCTGTGTTATCATTACCCTGTTATTCAGTTACTGTGTAACTATTATACCCTACCCCCTGTTATTCAGGTACTGTGTAATCATATACCCTACCCCCTGGTATTCATGTACTGTGTAACCATTATACCCTGCCCCCTGTTTCATGTACTTGTAATCATTATACCCTCCCCTGGGTATTCATGTACTGTGTAATATATACCCTACCCTGTTATTCAAGTACTGTTAATCTTTATACCCTACCCCTGTTATTCATGACTGGGTTAATACATTATAACCTACCCTCGTTAATCATGTACTGTGTAATCCATTATACCCTATCCATGTTATTCATGGACTGCTGTAATCAATTTATACCCTACCCCTGTTATTTGGACTATGTAATCATTATACCCCACCCCCGTTATTATGTACTGTGTAATCATATACCCTACCCTCCTGTTATTCTGTACTGGATTTTAACTCATTATACACATATTATACTAACGGTTCATTCATGTACTGTGTAATCAGGATACCATTACCTCCCTGTGTATCATGTAGTGTGAATCATTATACCCTACCTCCTTTTATCATGTTATCATGTGCTGTATCATATACCCTATCCCTGTTATTCATGTGACTGGTAATCATTATACCCTACCCTGTTATCATGTAACTGTGTAATCATTTATCTACCCTACCCTCTGTTATCATGTACTGTAATCATTATATACCCTATCCCCTTTTATCATGACTGACGTATTTAATTCATTATACCTACCCCCTGTTATTCAGTTACTGTGTAATCATTATACCCCACCCCGTTTCATGTACTGTGTAATCATTTTACCCTACCCCGTTATTCATGTACTTGGTAATCATTATACCCTACCCCCGTTATTCATGGTATCTGTGTAATCATTATACCCTACCCTGTATCATGGACTGTGTAATCATTATACCCCACCCGTTATCATGTACTGTGTAATCATTATACCCTCTACCCCCTGTTATTCATGACTGTGTAATCATTATACCCTACCCCTGTTATTCCATGTACGTGTAATCATTATACATACATACCCCTTTATATCGATAGTGTAATCATTATACCTACCCTGTATCATGTACTGTGTAATCATTATACCCTACCCCTTGTATTCATGACGCGTAATCATTATACCCTACCCCCCTGTTATCATGTACTGTGTAATCATTATACCCTACCCCTGTTATTCATGTACTGTGTAATCATATACCCTACCCCTGTTATTCATGTACTGTGTAATCATTATACCCTACCCCCTGTTATTCATGTACTGTGTAATTATATACCCTACCTCTGTTATTCATGTACCGTGTAACCCTTATACCCTACCCTGGTTTCATGTACTGTGTAACCATCATACCCTATCCCTGTTATTCATGTACTGTTTAATCATTATACCCTACCCCCTGTTATTCATGTACTGTGTAAGCATTTAAACTACCCCTGTTATTCGTATGTTAATATATACCTGTTATTCATGTACTGTGTAACCATTATACCCCACCCCCTGTTATCATGTACTGTGTAACTATATACCCTACCCCTGTATATGGATGTTGTAATCATATACCCTACCCTGTATCATGTACGTGTAACATTATACCCCACCTGTATTCATGTACGTGTAAACTATTATACCCTACCCCTGTATTCATGACTGTGTAATACTTATACCCCTACCCCGTTTCATGTACTGTGTAAACTATTATACCCTGCCCCCCTGTTATTCATGTACTCTGTAATCATTATACCCTCCCCCTGTTATTCCTGTACTTGGACTATATACCCTACCCCTGTTATTCAAGTACTGTGTAATCATTTACCTACCCTCTGACTCATGTACTGGTAATCATTATTCCATACCTCCCTGTTATTCATGTACTGTGTAATCATTACTCCCTATCCCTGTTATATGTACTTGGTAATCATTATAACCTACCCCTGTTATTCATGTACTGTTGTAATCATTATACCCTACCCCCTGTTATACATGTTAATGTGTAATCATTATACCCTACCCCGTTATATGTACTGTGTAATCATTATACCCCTACACCCTGTTATTCATGTACTGTGTAACCATTATACCCACCCCCTGTTATTATGTACCGTGTAACTATGATACCCTACCCCCCTGTTATTCATGTACTGTGTAAATATTCTAACCCCCCCCCTGTTATTCATGTACTGTGTAATCATATACCCTACCTGTTATCATGTAGCGTGTAATCATTATCCTATCCAGGTATCATGACGCATAATCCATAT
>CM071570.1:6578075-6657259 GCA_036426205.1 Ascaphus truei
TTATACCCTACCCCCTGTTATTCATGGACTGTGTAATCATTATACCCCACCCCGTTATTCATATACTGTGTAATCATTATACCCCACCCCGTTATTCATGTACTGTGTAATCATTATACCCTACCCCCTGTTATTCATGTACTGTGTAATCATTATACCCTACCCCCTGTTATTCATGTACTGTGTAATCATTATACCCTACTCCCTGTTACTCATGTACAGTGTAATCATTATACCTATCCTCTGTTACTCATGTACTGTGTAATCATTATACCCTGCCCCCTTTTATTCATGGACTGCGTAATCATTATACCCTACCCCCTGTTACTCATGTACTGTGTAATCATTATACCTACCCCCTGTTATTAATGTACTGTGTAACCATTATACCCTATCCCCTGTTATTCATGTACAGGCATACCCCGCATTAACGTACGCAATGGGACCGGAGCATGTATGTAAAGTGAAAATGTACTTAAAGTGAAGCACTGCCTTTTTCCCACTTTTGATGCATGTACTGTACTGCAATCGTCATATACGTGCATAACTGTTGTAAATAACGCATGTGTAACAGGCTCTATAGTCTCCCCGCTTGTGCACAGCTTCGGTACAGGTAGGGAGCTGTTCAGGACGTGATGACAGGCGCATGCGTGAGCTGCTGTTTGCCTATTGAGCGAAATGTACTTACTCGCGAGTGTACTTAAAGTGAGTGTCCTTAAAGCGGGGTATGCCTGTACTGTGTAATCATTATACCCTACAGTACCCCCTGTTATTCATGGACTGTGTAATCCTTTACCCTACCCCATGTTATTCATGTACTGTGTAACCATTATACCCTACCCCCTGTTATTCATGTAATGTGTAATCAGTATACCCTACCCCCTGTTATTCAAGTACTGTGTAATCATTATACCCTACCCCCTGTTATTCATGTACTGTGTAACCATTATACCGTACCCCCTGTTATTCATGTAGTGTGTAATCATTATACCCTACCCCCTGTTATTCATGTACTGTGTAACTATTATACCCTACCCCCTGTTATTCATGTACTGTGTAACCATTATACCCTGCCCCCTGTTGTTCATGTACTCTGTAATCATTATACCCTACCCTCTGTTATTCACGCTTTGGCAATACTGAAATGTTCTTCCGTCATGCCAATAAAGCTTATTTGATTTGATTTGTATATTTTTTAAGGACTTACAATGATGTTATTAAATGTCTGGGACATGTGATTTTTCTTATATATCGCTAGCTACTATTGCAATTGGATTTTTATATTTCATGCCTAACTACAGTATTTTGCCCTAAAATACCACTAAAAGCATTTAAAATCCCATATCACTACCATGAAGCACCAGTATACTGGACATTTATAGCCCTCCACTATTTCAGTACTTTGCTTGACAGTGTGTGTCATATACACATACACATGTGCTTGTCGATGTGCTTTTGTGTGTGACACACACACACACACACACACACCTGTGTTTGTCTGTGCATTTATGTAGGACATTGAATGGGTGAAGAGGTTAATTGTAAACACTAAAACATGATATTCCATGGATGAGTGTAGAAGCAGCAATTCAAAACCTCACTAGTAATACAAATGGTAAAGGTATTACGTTTAGTGGCAGCATTATTGTATATATGCATTCTGCCAATTTAGAATAGACATCAGTATTCCTGGCGTTCACACAGAGCCTGAACATCAAAGATGAGTACAAACACAGGAAAGAAGCTACACATTTACATTTGCATGTAAGATGTAGAATGGCAGGGATCTAGCAGCAAGGATTTTTGGGACAGTGTGCATTCAGGCAGGCATCCAGTAACAACAGGTCCTGGCAGATGGCCTGCTAGGTAATAATATTGTTGGCATGATCAGAGAAGGCAAAACCTAGCCAGTTAAAGAGGCCAACCACAGACATCATTTGTCCTTATTTCTTCTTAACAATGCACTGCCACATTTTCTAGCCATTTATGGAATGAAACACAGCATTGGTAAATATGTTGGATGTAAAGAGGAGCCAGACCTAATTATAAAAATGTCCCTTGTGCAGGGGTGGCCAACGCCAGTTCTCAAGATCCACCAACATGTCAGGTTTTAAGGATATCCCTGCTTCAGCGCGGGTGGCTCAATCAGTGGCGCAGCCACTGATTGAGCCACCTGTGCTGAAGCAGGGATATCCTTAAAAGCTGGCCTGTTTCTGGCCCTTGAGGATTGGAGTTGGCCGCCCCTAGCATAGTGCATCGGTGTTTGGTACTGTAAATGTGTTGCGGGTTGGGCTGATGGAGGCAGCGGCTCGATCAGCGATGTTCGGCCTGCGTACAATGCAGGATGAGTGCTGCTCTTCTGCTTCTCTGTAGTTACTAAGCCTGTAAACGGCAATTTGTATTGTGTCATCCTGATCCCGACAAAAGAAAGAGGGGAAACCGCTCCTGGATATACTGTTATAAATAATCTATCTGATATCCAGCTCAATGGAGGGAAATAGTAGTAATGATAGGTCAGGGCATCACTTCTGATCCCCGAGTAGAATACAGGATTATGCTGAGAAGCTCGGATCAGAGGTGATGGTGCTTTATTTTGTGCCAGCAGGCAGTTTCTCTTATAAAACAGGCAGTTTTTGCACCGTTATAATTCCTATGGACAGGCTGCAGGAAACGGAAGTCTCAAGCATTCCTATTGAAATAACAGCTTTACACAATGTATACTTTCTCATACGTTCACCTGTTGCTGTGATTGTTATCATTCGGAAAAAAACATGAAGCATAAATAGAAAGAAAAAAAAAAGCACCTGGATAAACCCCGGAATCCGAAATGGATGGAAGAGAGCTGGGGTCCAAAAGCTAATTGTAGGTGTCATAAAATGCTGTGTTATATTTTGGTATTTGGGTCTGTTACCCAAGTAGCTGGAATTCAGTTCAGTGCTCTCAGCTGCGTGATAGAACCAGTAATTGAACGTTGGATGGGTGCACGTGGTTCCCCTGCATAGCTCTGCGGCATAATCTCATGATTACAGATGCTGCCTGTATCTTTGAACATAACAATATAAAATGTCATTAACATTTTCTTTCTGCAGTGAAGACATTGACACCCTGTGCGAATGAGTATAAATGGTGCATATATATACGTATTTTGACAATAAGAAGCTATACCTGTCTAAAATGTCTGTTCTCTATACACATTACATTATACGTATAATATATACTCAGGTCGAGACCCTAATTATCGTTAAGGATTTTTGCATAATCAAGTAATTACATGGTAGCTGACAGCCGTTTCATAGTCTAACAACCATCCTGTACCTGCAATAGTAATGTTGGTGTTATACTTAAGTAATAATCCCCTCAGAACAGGGCATTACTGGCCAAATATGCCCTGGCTGGAGGAGTTGAAAGCCCGAAGGGAAGCTGAGGGACTTTAACTTAGCCAGGCTTAGTGGCAGTAATGCCCTGTTCTGAGGGGATTATTACTATTATAGGCTAAATGTAGTCTTTTTTCATAAATAGAGAGGGGTGAAGAGGTGAGAGGGTGGAGGAGAAGAGAGAGAAGAGAGGAGTGAGGGGGGGAATAAGAGAAAGGTGAAGGGGGGAGAGGTGAGGGGGAGAGGGGGAGGAGGAAGAGGAGGGAAAGGGAGGGAGGGGGAAGAGAGAGATGGGGAGGGAGGGAAGAGAGAGAGGGGAGGGGGAAGAGAGAGAGAGGGGAGGGGGGAAAGAGATAGGGGAGGGGGAAAAGGGGCAAGGGGGGAGTAGTGGGGGGATTTGGAGGCGTGGAGGGGGAGACTAATAATGACCTCAGCGCAAGCTACAGTATAAAGTGGTGGAAGAAATATTACTTTGTTGCGAGCGAGAGAGCGCGCGAGAGAGATCGAGAGAGAGAATATATATAATGTGAACCGTGTAAATGAGACTTTAGTGAGGGTGATTAATAAAGATACTGTTGGCATGAATAAAGTTCCTGGCGCCCATCATTGTATTACCAACACCTGACCTGCATGGATCCAGCACCCTGACAAGGTAATCAACACCGAGCAAGTCAAGTTAAGAGACATTTGATGTAAACTCCCGAGGGGCAGTGCAGGGAGGGTTACATACTGTATGCATTGTGGACATGTCGGGGGAGAAGACTCTGTGTGTTGTGGTATTTATTCTCACTGTTACGCACACGGTAGAGGACAATATTTTTGAACCTGATGAAGGTATTCAGGACCTGAAGCAGATAAGTGACTGCATTGCGCCGACACCCAGCAGAGCTACAGAAGAAACTTCAATGGCGTGAGTGCATGGTTTTCTCATTTATTTTCCTATTACAGAATAGTTATTGCTTCCCTTGACTGTTACCCGGGAAGCATCTTTAATAAACAATTCATTGTCAGGACCATATGAGGGGGTCTACATATTTAAGGATAGTAATATGTAACATGTATTTTCACTTCATAGGACCCTTTCTGTTGGACTTTACCACTTACATTCTGAAGCCTTGAATGGCAGACTCAGTCCCAGATCTGTTGCAATCACTGGCCAGCTGCTCCGAGTACCCGTGTACAGTCACCAGGTATTGTGACAGCTACTGGGGATGGGGGATAGTTTATTGCTTCATTCCACAGTGTTGAATCACCCACCGTGACCTATTTAATGTGAGGTTGAAACCGCTTCCAGCTTCATATTGCAAAGCCAGTATATCCAGCCTCGCACTGATGAGTCTGAGAAAGTCGAAACAGCTGCCTGTGAGGCATAAGCTTATGGGAGTCCATGTTAAAATGGACAAGAAGCAAAAGGTGACACTGTGTGCTCGTTTGCATGTAATTTCCCAGAATCCCTGGCTGCAGTGGAAGCACTAAGAGATAATGTGAAAAGCAGGGTTGCAGACCTGCCTGAGACGTGGATATGGTCACAAGTGGTATTTTTATTTGCAGCATGTTGTGGAAATACAGCAGGATAGGACTTGTCCTGTAAGACATGTTGTGCATACTGTAGCTGCTCAATAATTCAGCTGCCTGGCATGTTAACGTTACTATTTTTAAGGGAAATAGAGAGATACTGTAGACAGGCTTTGACATTTATCTTCTGATAATGCTGCTGCAGTTTTATGTGGCTCGTATTGACGTTATTCCATACGCAACGTGATTTATGGGAATTATAAGGTATGGAGGGGGTTCAATGGCTGTGCAACAGTCAATCTCCTGTACATACATTTAGCTATTTGCTGTACTGTACATGTGTGCTAAATTAATACAGTAACAGTATGAGACGCTGTAAATCACCCTAAAATACCCTATTTACATAATATGTAACTGAAATACGATTAGCTACATTTACAAAAGGGAGCAAACTTGTAGAAAAAGCAATTATCCGTTAACATTTTTTTTTATTATCCTGCACACATTTAAAAAATTTTTTTTGGTAATAAATTATTATATTTTAATTAGAGATAGAAACCAATACAATCAATTTTGCCTGCAAACCGATTATAACTACATATAAAGTTATATACTAAATATGGGAGTTATTTAGTCTTGAGCTTTCTTTGGGGTGGTATTAATAAATTGATTCTATGGGAAATCCAATCTGTTCCATGTCAGATTGAACCCTGTGAAACATGCGGTTGGCACGTACATCCCACAGCACACTCTGTATTGAAATAAGGCAAGAGTAGAATGAAGGGAGGACTCAGGTCTCAATGCAACAGTTTATTGCTGTAGGTTCAGTGGCGGATTTGAAGATCCGCTGCCCCTAGGCACTTGCCTTTGGGGACCACCTCCTTGCTGCTGCCCTCCTTCTCCTTCTGAGTCACAGCGTCAAATGACGCTGTGGAAGTCATCGACGTGATGTCACGGCGTCTCATTGTCATGGCAATGTGACGCCCTGATGTTATGGGATCTCACATTGGTGACATCCGCTGCATCTTTTGTTGCTGTTAATCAGACGGAGAAAGAGGGCAGCAGCAAGGAGGTGGTCCCGACAGGCAAGGGCTTTCCCGTAAGGCCCGATAGGCCTGAGAGCACAGCATCTGTATGTAATGGGGTTTCCCCCACCCGGTGGGAGATTTGGCCATTGCTAGTCGTGTGATGCATGATATCTGCTGGTAATAGGACACAGGACACACTGCTGGTGGTAGTGGGAACACAGGATCAGGTTTCTGGGGTATATTACCCTCATGGTTCTCTAGCAGTGCAGCACCTCCATCTGCCACAGGCTCCAAGATGAATGTAGGCAATATCCTACAGTAGAAATACTCCCTCTCCTTCCAGTAAAATCCCACCCAGGCAAGAGGAATATAAAAACAGGAACGGTCTCTATTGTCTCCCACGCTCAACACAGCAGTGGTCTGCCCAATCACAGCTTTCTCAGGATCAGCTATCCACTGGATGATAGTCCCTGGACAATCAGTACAGGTCAGGGCCCCTGCAGCTGTCCTAGCTCTTCCTGACTTCCCTATCAGGAGTATAGGTCTACACTCACTCTTCCCCAAGAGGAAGAGGAATAGGGAAGGCCTTAATCTCACGCTCCCTGTGTGCAACCTTGCCACTCTCAAGTAGTGAGAGGCACTACTGAATTTGGGATGGTACTGGCTTTAAGTACAGCCAGGAGAAGGGCACCAGATCTGTCCCATGATTGGACATGCTCAGGCTTGATGTCACCACCTCCCACAGTCACTTAAATGCAACACCATGGAGAGGGGAAAACCCATCTTAACTGCTGGCAAGGCTTGTTCTTACCAGGGCTTACTGCCAGTACCAGGGCAGGTTAGTAGCCACAGGTGGCATGGCTACATGTATATAGTGGCCAACATTTTTGCCACCCCCAAATTTTGCACAAGCGATACATGGTCAGCGCTTGTGCCGGTGGGATTCGCCCATGCGCGGTCAGTGCTCGCTGCTCCTGTATGTACGAATTAAAGCCCACCATGCATGCACGAGCAATGAGTGCCGACTACGCATGTGCAAACAAAATTCGACCATGCATGCACATGCGTGTCCAGTGCTCATTGCTCGCACAGGTGTGGTGTCCTCTTTTTTAAATAAAAACTGATGGTAACTCTAGGGTAATTTATATCTGTTAAGAACTGTCAAGCACTAGACACAGTGTGATGCTAGACACAAGATCATGGTCCTATCGAAGTCAGGGAGTGGATTCCAGTAGCTGTAGCCAGGAAGTCTGGGCCCAAGGCAGGCCATGCCAACATGCAAGAACAGAACTACAAGATGAGGCAGAAGCTAAATCAGGTAGGCCAAGGTCAGGGCAGGCCGAAACCAAGGGGTGTGTCCACAAGGCTAATTGGAAACAGCTAAGCGCATGGAGACGTTTTAGTGTTATTATTGGCCCCGTTGATCACAGGAGAGGTACCAAGCTGAAGGAGTGCACTCATAAGGGGCACTAGAATACCTGGTAGTCAGCACGCACCTACTTCTACCTACTAATTGGAAACAGGTGCAAGACACACCAGGCTAGTCAGGTAAAAAAGTACACTGGAACAATGGAGCTGTCCAGCAGCTGTTTTAACTCGCTGCTGGTGCCCTGGAGCATTGAGGACATTATTCATTATTATCATGTATTTGTAAACTGCCAACATATGCCACAGCACGGTACAATGACATGGTTTTCGACCCATGAGGGCCAAGGAATTGCACGTTAGGAACATGATTGTTTGGTTTTGCAAATCCAATGTTGAAACGGGGCAGGATTACATGTTGTATGGCCTTTCGATGTGCCCAGATACCACCATGTTATTTCTCTAAGTAAGCACTGTATGCAATGACTTCCCTGGCAGAATCATTCGAAAATTCCAAAAGGTCAAAGCAAAACATTCCATAAACATCACTGCACTCCTGCATTCTGCACTGATCAATAACACCTACACTTTACATTAAAGCCACACTTTGCAGAAAGCCAAAGTGTTGTTTACAGACGCAATGAATAAAATACAAGCTCGCCCCTGAACTAATGGAAGTGAAATTGATGATTTAAATTGATGTCAGACAGACGCCACAGTTAAAACGCATTTAGCAATTTATGCATTGACATAATTTGCACTTTTTGTTTTGCCGAGGCAATGGAGATGGTGGCCGAGCTTGATTTAATCAGAGGTATACTATGTAAAAACACAATGTCGTTTATTTTCCATTTAAAGCTTTTGCAGAGAAGTGGAATAAGACCAAAATATTCGCTTTTATCAGGGAAGCCAATCTGTCTGAGCAAATTGAAAGTGTTTCAATTTCATAGCTATACAATGGTTATCTATAGAAAATCCTTTTGGTTTAGAAAAACTCTGTATCTATGCTACCATCACAAGACAAGACACCACAATATATATTAATCAGCAGAAGACAAACACCAATTTGGCCAATTTAACTGTGCCTTGTATCTAATTATTGAAAAAAATGTATTTATTTTCAAATGTATTGTATGTCTTTATTTATATAGCGCCAAAAGTGTACTCAGCGCTTCACAAAGAATACAGTACAGGGAATTGTAATAATACAATAAGTGCAGTAAAAATCAGACAATGGGAAAGGAAATCCCTGCCCCGAAGAGCTTACAATCAAAGAGATTGTGGATCCTTTATATAGATCAAAGGCTCAAACTCTACTCCAGTAATAACTTTTGCCTCTTATGTGTTCTGGTTCAGTATACTGAACATATACTATAACATATAACATATATTATCTCTTACTGTGCATGCAATGTCTTGTATATAATGTATAACCTTGCTCACTTAATGTAACTATGTATTTGTAACCATGTATCTGTCATCGTAACTCTGTGCCCAGGCATATGTGAAAACGAGACGTAACTCTCAATGTATTACTTCCTGGTAACACATTTTATAAATAAATAATGTAAGTAAAGATCATGATTGACTACAACCCAACATTTCTTTTGTTTCCGTGTTTTAGCTAAAAATCTGAGTCCACTTAAGCAAAAAATATAAGTGAATCAAAAATATATTTCTTTATAACTACAGCTTGGTTATCAAAAAGCTCTGTGGGAGTGATGTGTATAAACAGAAGTTTGTTTTGTATTTTCTGCATGAAATGTAAGCGTTTCTCACACGTGACACGAATTGTTAGCTAGAGAAGTTTACCCACTTCAGATTTGCCGGATTTGTTTACTCAAATGCAATATAAAAAAAAGTGACGCAAAGAGATGCAGAGTTTAATACATCTCATTTTAATCTGTGTAACGTTGACTATCATTAACGTGATGTCGTTTGCATCAAATTTGCCTTGATACATCCCTTTCTAATGTATATTTTCTACAGTATTGTCAGCAAAGGCACATTTTTCATAAAAATAAATAATGTATTAAATGTACTGTATTATATGGATCTATCAGTGTATACACAGCACTGCACCAATAATAGATGTGCAAAACTGTCCCCATTTTTGCAAAGTTTTCAAAGATTTTGCCATTTTGAATGATTTTTCACCAAGCTTTACAAGGCTACCAACAAAAAAAATCAGTTTTAGATGCTGCAGGAGTCTGCAAAATGTTGCAACACTGAGAGATCCAGAGCATGAAATAGAGCTGTTACAGGAGAGGAGAGAGAGAGAGAGAGCGAGAGAGCGGGGAAAAAGGGAAATAAGCACCCCAAAGTCTAAAGAGGTACCTCAAAGCAGGTGGCCCTTCATGTCAGTCTCTGGGTCTGGATATGTGTCTGCTTGAGGGGCCAGCCTCTGGCGGGTTCCTGGGTCAGTTATTGGGGAAACTCGCTCAAACACGACAAATAATTATTGAGATGCTGTGTGCTACCTGGGAGATGCTTTGAGCAGCAGAAAGCTGAGCACCTAAATTGTTTATTTTAATACATTCATTAAACAAATACTGTAGTGCACCGATAAGGGATTTATTTTCTCTCAGTACCCCTGTGTCCTTCTGCAGTTCCTGGGTCCTCTGTCTCCAGGAATATAGGTCTGATCTCCTGGTGTCTTGATGTCTGCACACAGCCCTCCTGTGTGCTCAAGACTCTCTTGGTTATTTCACAACAGAAGGCTTTTACTCTGCTCTGATTAACCAGGTGGAGACTGGTTAATTGTGTGTAGCTGCAATTAACCAGCTCCCTGCTGGATTCCTTCCACCACTGAGTCTTTCCAGTGAAGCCTCACCGAGACAGGGTTAATTACCTGTTACAAAGAGCAAAAGCAATAACAAGCATTCCATGAAAGAAAAACTGCAATAGAGGCAAGTGCATGCACTATAAATAATAAAACGTGATAAATACTTCCAAAATAGGAAAACAAAGTTTCTGTCCTATGTGGGACCTTAATCACAGCGGTGGTATTTTACTTTGGACTACATTATATTTTTTGGACATTGAGTTTGCAGTTCTGCGTATTCTTTGGGTGAAATATTTATCATATATGTACAGTATGTGTGTGTGTGTGTATATATATATATATATATATATATATATAACAAAAACAATAAAATAGTGCTAAAATATGCACCTAAATGTTTGTAAGATAAAAGGCTATATGATATATTTACCCAGTAATGAGATGTATAGAGGACCAGAATATGGTACAGTATATACCTCAATGGTCATAGTGTAGTCTATAAAATCGCAGACACATTAAAAAATTAGATAACTAATTAGACAAATATTCAAACCAATGTAAGAATTGAAGTTTTTAATTTCAGCATAAACTATCATTTTGATATTATAAACTGCTGACCTAGAAGTGTATGTAGGTGTGTGTATACACGTGTAAATGAGTTAGTCCATTGTCCGAACAGATGACAGGATACCAGGTCAAGCGATGTTTCGAAGATTACTGTATTACAGTTACTGTATGCGAGAAACTGTTTCAAAGAGACATGGTACTTGAGCCAATCAGATCGTGGGAACTATATCCCCAATCTGATTGGCTGTAGTAGACCATTGTCATGGGAGACCAGGTTTATTAACACCTTTTTATACCGAGATCATTGATTGAGCAAAACAAGGAGGTAAAATAAATTGTAATTTATTTCACAAAAAGACATACACACAATGTAACACAATTCACAAGGTTAACACACTTACTGGAACGGGGCTAACGAATAAATCCATTTCTGGAACGAAATTCACCAAGATGACCTTTTTAGAGCACTTTCCAATGACTGGTAGTTACTCACAAAAGTCCTGGAACTGATTTCAGCATGCAATGCCAGCCACGACTGCTACGTTCTGAAAAGCGGGACTTAGATTCTTTTCTGAGATCAAAATCCTTGAAGCCAGCTCGCTTCTATTCAGTCCAGAGCATCTTTGAATTTGCCACTGTTGGTTTGGCGCTTGGAATATGCGCTCCTGATTGGCTGTAAGCTCTTTTAAGGCTTTCAAGCTTTCATTCACTAACCTGGGCAGCCTATCAGAGTGTAGGAATTCTCCTGCCAGCCAATCACTGATTTACCGGTATTGTAAAACCGGAGGGCACATTTTTTCAGGTTGTAAAGGGGCATGCACCAACCTGACACCTCTGCCACTTTGCATACAGAGCCCACCCACTGCCCAGGCTCCAAAGAGTCTGGGTTCTGGCAAATGGTTGCTGGATAGCCTTGTGTTAGCCCAGGATGTGGGTACTCAAGCAGAACTGCACTACCCCTCCAGTTCTAACACCTTGACATCCCTGAGGCTTTCAAGTACGGACTCCGCACAGACACAGAGGCACCAAGCTTGGTTGCCAACTGGGCTGGACTAAACTCATGACTTGGAAATCCTTCAGTTCCTATACAGGTTATCAATATATATAACACATATTCCCAGCTAGCTCAAACTCCCACACCCACCACATCATGAATATATATTTATGTTATACTTTTTACCATATGTTTTGTCAATGGGATGTAGCATTGGGCACCCCTGTCTCTTGTTATCAATATATATACACATTAAACTATAACTATTTAATAAAATATATTGTGTCCTGTTTTCTGTGTGCTAAAAGGTATGAGTTCCTATTCTGGTGTCAGGGATTGAGTGAGTGTATATATTCCCTACATTCACTAGCCTCATTCTTGGCACACATTAGAAAAATAACTTTTAAAACTTGTCGATACCGTAATCATGCTCAGCTTTATAATTTAGCTGGAGCATCCCCCTGAACCCCTACACTAGGTTCAGTGTACCTGGGTATGTATCTGGGTATCTCTGCTATATTGGGAACCCCTGCTACACTATGGACTCCGTGAATAGCTGCCTATATAGTTTAACCCCTTCATACCATTTACCTTGTATGGATGATGCTACAGCTGGGATCCTGGCTGTGAGCCGTCATAACGCTTCCAGAGTCAGAGTTTGACGGAGTAATGTGCTTGGCTGTATCCAAGAATCTCACTCAATTCCCGGATACAACTTTTAGGGTATCTCATAACTTTGGAACCCCGATACATAGTTACATTCTGTAAAGACTTTCTCCGACAAACCCACCCTGAAACGTACAGCCTAGAAATCTCCCGATCCCAGAACCCCAGTAAAAGCAAAAGACAGATACATCTTTAATGTCACAAAATTAGTATACAGTCCCAGTAATATATTTTCGACATCTGGGTCCCAGAGTTGACACTCTAAGACCCTACCACACAGGTCAGGGTTAACCAAGTGGGCTTAATCTTTATTGATGAGCCTGGTTAACCCCTTCACCGTCACAACCATGTGACCGAGTTTTTGGGAGAAAGGATGTGACGTCATCCAAAGGCAGTCATATGGTCTACTACAGCCAATCATATTGGGGATATAGTTCCCACAATCTGATTGGCTCAAGTACCATGTGACAGCAGCCATGTTGCTTTTGATTATGTCATGTTAAAGGAACGCAGCCATTCTGATTGGCTGGCTTCATTTCCTTTACATGACGTCACAAAAAAAAAAATAGGAAAAGCACATGGTTTTCACTGGCCAATCAGGCCCGTGGGTACCATTTGCATAAAATGGGACGTCATAGTCCTATAAAAGCCTATGCAGCCTCATTTGACAGCAAGAAGCAGATGAGTAAAGAAGAAGCCATTGAGAATTGGCCCTGTTCCCTTAGGAATAAACAGATTAGGACATTCCTAGGCATTGTGGGTTACTACAGGCAATTTATACCCCATTTTGAAACCCGGGCTGCAGAGCTTTTAGACTTAGTAAAAACAAGGGCAACCGATGTGGTAAAATGGAGCAGTGGTGAGGAGAACGCGTTTTAAGACCTGCGTACAGCGCTCTGCAGTCATCCAGTCTTGGTAGCCCCGGATTTTACAAAAGTTTTTTTCTGCAAAAGGATGCCCCAGAAGTAGGTCTCGGAGTAGTCCTGTCCCAGTTAGTAGGAGATAAGGAACACCCGGTCTTGTATTTAAGTCTCAAATTGTGTCCCCGCGAACAAAGGTACGCCATGGTAGAAAAATAATGTTTTGCCGTAAAGTGGGCAACAGACACTTTAAAATATTACCTATTAGGCAGGTCTTTTACCATCATTACAGACCATGCACCCTTACAGAGGATGCATAGAAACAAAGAAAAGAACTCTAGGGTTACCCGCTGGTTTCTGTCATTACAACTCTTCAATTTCACAGTACTGCAATGGCCAGGCATACTGCATGGTAATGCGGACGCACTTTCTAGGGTGCACAGTCTCGGTGCACGGGCCGCTCCACTTGGTAATGTTACGCTGGGGAGGGGGATATGTGACAAGAGTCATAGACTCTGTATATATGTAGGAGGTTGCATATACCTGATTTCCAGTATGTGATGAGTTAACTCCCCTAGTTAGACAAGCCAGAGATGATCCTAATTAAGTGAGCTCACCTGCTTTTAAAAAGGGGAAGAAGAAATGCTTCTCTGGCAGCAGTCTCTCTCAGACACTGAGAGAGGACAGAGGAGAGCTGACAGACAGACCCGGCTGCTCAGACTTATGCTTTCCTGAATGGAATACAGCTCCCAGGTAAGGAGCCAAGTGGTATTACCTAATATTGTTGGTCTGGTCTAGCTAGCTAACCAGCCAGGTAGATAGGCTTAACCTTGCTTAGTTAGCTTCCTAATGGGGATAGGCTTTTGTTTATGTTTTGTTTGACTAAAAGGGACAGAGCACTCATTGTTTTGTTATTTTTATGGACAAATAAAACCAGCAGCATTTTATTTCACTAGAAGAACTGTGTTGTCTCCTCACTAACCACGGTCATCCTGCCACAATATCCAGTTTTTAAAAAAAATATTCATAGTAGTGGTAATGATAACACAGTTTCCTTTTTATGGTTTTCATATCTAAATCAAAATGTTATGATTCTAAATTTGTAGGCTAAAAAAGTGCATTTATCTTCATTCACAAACCTGTCAACATTCTTTTAGCTCCCAAATTCAAAGTTGTTTCAACAGGATTAGGTCGGTGGCGGGACCTCTGGGTTACAACATTATACAGATACTTCCCAGCTTTACGCCTACAAACTTTATCATTGGCAGTACACAGGAGTTCTGAGACTTCTGCGACAATTGATAAATGATCGGTTAATGGCTTTCATCGCAATGCACAAGAAAAGTGGCTTACTTAGTGTATAATCTCTGGAATGGGGCTCATAATAACCAAATCAATTTCAGGAGATTTTTTTTTTTGTATAATTTATTATTAATTATTATTTTTCTAAGGAAAATTGTACTACCTTATGACCGGTAGTATGTGGAATGGACATGTGTTGATTTCTACAATAGTTACATGGAACTTTATGAGTTCTCACAGATTTTATTCCTTTATGTTTAAATGCTGAGATGGTATGTTATTTGTCCACCACTGGTTTTTTGCAGTATATTATTAAATGGTAATCTAGTTTTGCTTTGCTGGATACCAAATCCCTTTCCATTTACACTTCAAAAGCATACAGGCAGCTACAGGAAACGTGTCAGTACATTTCTGTTGCTATGGTCTGCCTGACAGCCTTCAAATAGAAAAAGTGAGCAAAACTGTTATTGTCAACCAATTACAGCCAAGTAAATTAAGGTATGGAGATGTAGGGTTATTTGTCGAAAGGTCACAAAGAGGGCTGATGATTGAGGCGAAGTGCTTATGACTGGGTCAGGTTCTGAGCAAACCATGGTGTTTATCAGTATACAATTACCGAAGCCAGTACATCACTCAGGATTCCCAGAAACACTTTGACAGGCACGTTATAGAATGGAGGGTTCAAGTGGTGGATACTTCACCATAATAAGTACTAGACATGGTAATGTGTATTCCCTTTGTTTATGTGATTGGGTATATTATTATTCTATAAAAATGACATCATAAAATGTATATAATTACTATAGATAGAGAAGAGATTTGTGTTACATAGTTCACAGTAATAACTTGGACAGCTATAACTTTACACACAAATGGGCTTTGCATCAGCACACATAATATTGTGTGCTTCTGTCAATACATAGGGCTCTTTTTAAAATGTTGTATTGTGAAGACATTTGTCCCATGCTACAGCTGACACTTGAACTATGAACTGGGCTTACTCAATTCAAAATGTGTGTTCTTGCCACAGAGCTAAAGTACTGTATAACTTTTATTTTAGTTCCTGTTCAGATGGTCAAACATTTGTCTTCTTCAATAGTTTTATAAGGGGCTGCAGCACAGGCCTGCTGATGGCTCACTTGGGGCCTGGGACTGAAGTATTGACCTGGTCCATGGTTGTTGAGCATGGTGGGGGGAGGAGATGGGGGGTGCTCACAATCTGTGGGTCGAGTGTGGGGATGGGGGAATGTGAGGACATCCTGTTCCAAGGGGGTTCTAAGGTGTGCTGATGAGCATCCTAGCATCTGCATGGCCCAGCATAGGAAGGGCCAGGTCTGCTGGTCGCAGGTGCAATCGTGACAAACTTCTTGGATGAGCTGGCCAGGTACTCCATTGCTGCCAGCCTCTCCCCTCCTGTCAGCAGCATTTTAACTGTTTTGGTGCCTATTATGTTCCCTGAATTATACAAGGGTCGACAGTATTAGTGGCCCATAAGACATTCATGAATGTGATATGATTTTTGCTTCTTTCCTAGGGTCAGGTTGGTTTCTCTATGTGAAAAAAAAAACTTATCTAATAGTGGCGCTCTATATAAAAATGCTAGCTATACATATAATCGTAGTGATAATAATAATCAAAAGGTGATACTTATGCAAACACATAAAACAGGTGCTGCTATGACCCGGTGAGGATTGCTCTGTCAGTCCTCGTGTTGAGAAGTAGGGATGAATCTCCGGGAAGCGCAGGGATATGTGAAAACAAAAATGAATATAGATAGTGCAATATTGCTGTGACAAATTAAATAAATTGGCTGATCTATGCAGATGTACTCACAAGTGTGAGAAGGTTAAGGCACGTAAAGGTATCTTTCCCAGAGTATGGATGTCACACTGTATTCAGGAAAATCACTCCAGCCCCATATAGAATCCAAGAGACATATTTCAAAAGTTTAAAAGCATTTCGATCACACAGCATGTATCTCAGCAGCCGGATAGATGTGACGTCTGTACAACTGGCCGGAACCCCCTGGAAGCCGACATCACACTTCCTGTGCATTGGAAACGCAAACCAGTTACATGCACGCCACGGAAGGAAGGAACCAGATACACCATCTATCCGTGTGCTGCCCACACACACACACTCGTATGATCGCAAAAAAATGTCTTTTAAAAACTTTTGAAATCATGTCTCTTGGATTCTATATGGGGCTGAGATTGATTTCCTGAATACAGTGTGACATCCATACTCTGGGAAAGATACCTTTACGTGCCTTTAACCTTCTCACACTTGTGAGTACATCTGCATTAGATCAGCCAATTTATTTAATTTGTCACAGCAATATTGCACTATCTATATACATTTTTGTTTTCACATCCCTGCGCTTCCCGGAGATTCATCCCTGGTTTCTCTATGTGAGCATTGAAAGGGTTAAATGGTACCTGGCACAGATTTATTAATGATGCATACTGTATATACGAAATCACAAAACTGATATAAAATACTTAGGCCTGGATACATCAAACTGCGGTATTATCACCCAAAAATATGTGTTATAGCGGATTACATAACGTTGTACCGCTAATAATAACACATTTTTTTCATCGGATTCGCTATAAAATAGGCCTAATACGAGGCGCATGCGCGGCAGGAGCAGGGATGGCAGCCTAACCTGAACGCTCCGAGTCCCGCCGGCATTAAAATTACACAGCGCACCGCAAAACTCAACGAAATAAAAAAAAAACTACAGGAGCTGTTGGCCCTACACACCAGGCATACAGATACATGGCGGCTACGAGAAAAAAACCGAAGCAGAAAGTGGACGTGCGCACATATTTTGTGGGAGCTAAGAAGACACAGGAGACAGATAGCATGGCGGCATCTGATTCCGACTCCGCTCAGGAACCAGACCTGACAGCGGGGAACCAGACAGGAGCCATGAAGAAAGAAATAGCCAAACTCCTCACAGATTTAAAGACCTTCTTTCGCGGGGAAGTTGACTCCTTACGTAAAGACATACTAAACATCGGAACACGCACAAATGACCTGGAGGAGAAAATGGATGAAGCTGCCCGCTGCCAAACAGAAACGGACTCCAGAGTTACAGCCCTGGAAAGGAAAGTGGCAGACCTCGAGGAACGCAACGAGGACAGTGAGAACAGAGACAGGCGAAACAACTTGAGGATCCGGGGGATACCGGAGGAGATCTTAGACCCCGAGCTCCTAATAAACCGCTGGATGTCATCTATCATGCCTGGAAAAACTGAGGCAGAACTAGTAATGGACAGGTGCCATAGGGCACTGAGGGCTAGACCACTTCCTAATAATCCTCCCAGGGACGTCATAATGAGATTACACCACTTCACAACAAAAGCTGAAATAAGCAAAATTACAAGAGCTACCCCCATAATAAAATTTGAAGACATAGAGATGGCCATATACCAAGATATCTCACCGATCACGCTCGCACGACGGCAGGCCCTCCAGCCGATCACTAGGCTACTCAGGGGAAAAAATGTCCGCTATCGTTGGGCTTTCCCTTTCGCCTTGATTGTGCTGCAAAATGGCAGATCACACGCCATTAAACACATCGCAGACGGTCCTGAATTCCTCACCAAGCTGGGCCTCCCTAACACCTTACCGCAGCCTGAAACCCTGGATAGCCGTCTACCCCGTCGGACCGAATGGGAGAAAGTGAGACAGCCACCAAAACAAAGACACGCTAAAGCGGGCCCCTCAGGATCAGGATGAAGGCCACACAAGATGGCCCACAGTTACCCCTGAATCACCAGTTACTGTTGTTACTAGGTTTAAACTGAACTATCTACCCTCACAAGCTGCGGTCCTCTGCAAAAAAAAAAAAAAAGACATTACAACAACGCCCCCCGGAGCTTCTCTACCATGCACACAAGAGGAGGGGAGAGACCAAATAAAGAAAAGACGCGGCAAAAGTTCTCCCCTATCTTTTTCTTACCCCGCTCTCCACGTTCCAAAATGGCCTCACGGAACGACGGGCAGGAGAATTCGGCAAAGAAGCGCCAACTCAGAATGGCGGAAGACGATTTGGCGCGAACACGAGGTAAAGCAGAAGACTCCGCCCCCGAGAAACACCAGCCCCCTCTGCAAACACCAGTCAGATCTGCGCGTGACCCGCAGAGGACGTCGGGGGAGAAACTCTCGCGAGAGCCCGTCTTTAGGACCCTGACGTCAGCAAACAGCGTCCTCACCTCGGAGCAGGAACAACGCCAGGCTGTGAGATGAAAACAGCCATCAGAAGAGCTGCACAGAGGCCCAGAGCTCCCCAGAGGGGTCCGCGCATTCCCCTACTGGGGAGAAAGGCTAAACATACCACGCAGTTGCAGGGTAATCAACTAAAGACTGTATAGTTGATAGGTTTAAACTAACCAAAGTTTTCTTTTCCAGAGACACAAGTTGAGTTATAGTCAAGCTATGTCAAAGTGCTTAAGCGCTGATTAATAATAAAAATCAAGGTATTCGCTGCCGGCGGGGGGGCGGATGTCTGCCCTACCTGTTGCCTGTTGGCATGTACCTCTCTGGTTGGACGGTGGCCTTAAGCCACGACCTAACCAAAGACCTGGGCTTCCTCGACTTCAGTGTCCTCCCACAACCCCTTATAGGGAATTGGGACGCACTGGATTCGGAACAGTGTCCCCGGGCAGCAAACCATGGGTCCTCTAAGACCAAAGTGGTTTCCCTTGTCACTATGACAAGGTCGTATGTTTCCTGTCACTCCCCTATGTGTTTCCCTCCCCCCCATCCAGGTATCCCTAATAGAGACGACTGGGCAACAAAAGACCTGCAGCTCTGTCGCCAACAGCCCCCGCAACAACACGAGCCGGGTAAGCAGAGAACGCCAGACGCCCATAAGCACCCACCACACACACAAAGATGGCATTAACGTTCATTTCCCAGAATGTAAAGGGATTCAATTCCCCCCGAAAACACAGGATAGCCTTCGCTGACTTCAAACGCAAAAACACTGATGTTCTCTTCCTGCAAGAGACACACTATAGCCTTATTAATAATCCGAAATTCATAGATAAACACTTTAGAAAATTCTACCTAGCCTCAGCCAAGGAAAAAAAAAAGGGTGTAGCTATCTTGATCCACAACAGAGTCCCATTTGTGCCAGAAAAATTAAAGCGTGACCCTGAAGGGAGATATATCATTGTGGTAGGCTTACTGCAGCAAACCAGGGTAACCTTAGCATGCGTGTACGCCCCCTGCGATAACAACCCCCAATTCTTTACAGAATTCTTTTTGAAGCTACAAAGCTGGGCAAGCGGGAATGTGATATTAGCAGGGGATTTTAACAAAGCCCTAGACCCTCGTATTGATAGATCTCCGAGCCAGGAGAAGGGGAGACAAACAGGAACCAAAGAGCTGCTAGAAGGGCTACGAAGGGGATGCCTAGTGGACATATGGGGAGAACAACACCCAGGCGAGCGCACATATACATTCTATTCGCACCCCCATGACAGTTACAGCAGACTTGACCACTTCTTTGTATCGAGTAGAATGGTCCCACAAATCTCCAACACTCTGATACATGACATTACATGGTCGGATCATGCATCGATCGAGCTAAGATGCACACAAATTAGACAGGTTAGCCCGGGAGCAAACTGGAAGCTAAACGAATCCCTTATTAAAATTCTGGAATTGGCACAGACAGTCAAAGACGAGATCAGAAATTTTTTTATTACAAACACAGGCACTGTGGAATCCCACACTACACTGTGGGAGGCTCACAAAGCCACAATAAGAGGAACTTTGATTAATCTCGCAGTAAGACGCAAAAGACAAAGAGAGGCGAAATTGACACAACTATATAAGAGGTTACACGAGCTCTCTGCACTACATAGCCGAACAGGCGGAGAGGACATCCTTAAGGAGCTGAAAGATGTAAGAATTGAGCTTAATCTCCTCCTCACATCCCAGGCCGAAAGAGATATCAGTTGGACTAAGCGGAAATTTTTTGAGAAGGCCAACAAGCCGGACACTATGTTAGCAAACAGGATCCGTAATAGGCAGCCGAGCTATAACATACAAACCATAAAAACAAAATCAGGAGAGTTAACCTCCAATCCCAAACGCATAGTGGAAGAGTTTAGGCTGTATTATGAACAGCTATATAATGGGGAGAAAGTATCACAAAACCCAAAAACAAAAAAACTTTTACAGTCCTTCCTAGACGAAGCAGCCTTACCAGAGGTGAGCAAGCTGGAGAATGAGGCAGTTCAATCTGACTTCACGTTAGAGGAACTGACAGCGGTAATCAAACATCTCAAACCCTCTAAGGCCCCAGGCCCAGACGGGTTTTCTAACCTATATTACAAGAAATTTATAGGGGTGCTGGCGCCACACATGCTTAAATTATACAATGGAGTTCTTGCGGGGGAACCCTTCTCGGACCAGATGCTTCAGGCGTCGATATCCATAATATTTAAAAAGGACAAAGATCCTACAAATTGCCAAAGCTACCGGCCAATATCTTTAATCAATTCGGACGTAAAAATTTACTCCAAATTATTGGCCAATAGATTGAGTACGATCCTGCCACGGCTTATACACCCAGACCAAGTTGGCTTCATTAGAGACAGACAAGCGGCCGACAATACAAGAAAGATAATTGATATTATTAACTACATTAACGCCAACGGGATCCAGGGAGTAATCCTAAGCTTAGACGCAGAAAAGGCCTTTGACAGGATCGACTGGCCATATATGGAATCCACGCTTGAGGCATTCGGGTTTGAGAACAAAATTATAAGGGCAATAAAAGCATTATACACAACCCCGACCGCCAGGGTGTTACACCAAGGCTTCCCTTCAGATATGTTTAAAATTAAAAGCGGTACCAGACAGGGATGCACACTTTCGCCCCTGTTGTTCGCCCTATGCATGGAACCGCTGGCCGCACACATTCGGCGCAATCCAGATATTACGGGAGTGCGAATAGGTGCCCAACATCATAAAATCGCGCTATACGCAGATGATATTATATTATCTTTGACAAAACCGCTCACCGCATTACCCAATCTGTTCGCTCTACTGGATAAATTTGGCAGAATCTCCGGATTTAAGATCAATCAATCAAAGTCGGAGGCGCTGAGTCTAAATATCCCAAAGGCGACAGAGAAACTAATCGAGATAAATTTTCAGTTTAAATGGCAGACCAGAGCTATAAAATACTTGGGAATTTTTCTAACCAAACATAACCATAATCTATACCAGGAGAATTACCCGAGACTTATAAAAACCCTCATAAAGGAACTCAAAGACTGGTCTGCATATGGGATATCCTGGATTGGTAAAATCTTTTGCGTAAAATTGAACCTCCTCCCCAGGATACTATACCTGTTCCAAACTCTTCCGATACCCGTAGTAAGATCAGATATTATAGGACTGCAGAAAGCAGTCACAAACTTCATTTGGAAAAACAAAAAACCACGGGTAAAAAGGTCAATCATGCAAAGGCCTAAGGAAACTGGGGGACTGGCAGTGCCGTGCTTGATGGCTTACTACAAAGCGGCCCAACTATGCCAAATCACACAGTGGCACGGGGTTCCGGAGCAAAGGCAATGGGTGGCACTGGAGAGAGAGGCTTGCGCCCCGCTGGAGCTGAAAGACCTTATATGGTACCCTAAATCTAGGCTAAAAGATCTCAAGAACCCGCTTCCCTCGGTGCTGAGCTCTCTCTCGGTCTGGGAGACGGTTAAACATAGCCACTCACTAACCTCAAAACACACTCTAATGACTCCCCTTTATGGAAACCCGGATTTTGCTCCGGGGTTAACCGACAGAAATTTCACACGCTGGCAAAAAGGGGGAATAAGCAGACTAAAGGACCTGGAGGGTAGAGACACAATCAAAACATTCGATAATCTACAGTCAGAAACGGACTTACCTAATACAGAATTTCTTAGATACCTCCAGGTTCGGGCATTCTATACCAAACACCCAAATAGACCACCCCTAACCAATTTTGAAAAGCTCTGTGATCGGGGAACCGATACACGGGGACTCATCTCTGCTCTGTACAAAGTGGTGGCCAACACAGACTCCGGTGACGCACACAGACCAAGCTTCATGACACAATGGGAGACTGATCTGAATGGACCGCTAGAAGACAAAGACTGGGAAGCAATTTTTAAAGCTGCGGCTAGCAGTTCGATCTGTACGACGCTGAAGGAGAACGCATATAAAGTATTATTACGGTGGTACCTCACCCCAGTTAGACTGGCAAAATTTGTGGCGGGCGCTTCCCCGCTCTGTCCTAGGAAGTGCGGGGAACGGGGAGATCTGGTACACATGCTGTGGTCTTGTCCGCGAATCATTCCCGTTTGGACTCAAATTAGAGATTGGCTACAAAAGGTCTTCTTGGGCCTCAAAATTCGACTAGATCCTTGGGTTTTCCTACTAGGTAAGCCCACAGAAGAGGTGTCTAGATCGGGAAACAAACTTATAGCACATTTTGCTACGGCGATGAGGTGCGAGACCGCAGCATTGTGGAATCAGGATGCAATTCCATCAATAGATAAAATTCGGAATAGAATCTGGTTCGCTTGCCAGATGGAAAAGTTGACAAGTCTAATCAACGACACTGGCCAAATTTCCAAAAAGTCTGGTCATTATGGCTGGCACAGACCGATATCCCAGGGATGAGCAATGCCGCCATCTGGCTTTGATAGGGGCAGGTGGGTTCTCTTTCGGCGGCGGAACAGACACAGGGGAGATAGAACTATAGAATTCCCGACGAACAAGATCAATGAAGGAGAATTATCCCTTCCCCGGATTATTAAACTAGGTGGAATGTTTGACGAGACAGTAAAGAACATGTAGAAAAGAGCCAGGCCTAAAGGAACACACGGAAGAGACTATAATCCATCCAGTCACTCTATGCCCTTCCCCCTAACCCCCCCTTACCACCCCCTCTCACGTCTTCCCCCCCCATGTTTGTTTTGATGTTGTATGTCACAATGAAAAACAAGTGACATTACTGTGATACTGGCATGTACTATCATTGAAAAACCCAATAAAAGAAAGTTATATAAAAAAAAAAAAAATAGGCCTAATACATCTTTTTTTTTTTGCTATTATCATGCCATACATTACATTGTAATATTGATTTGGACGTGATGAACGGCAGAAATACAGCAGCTTTTGTTTCTCCCATCCCCACTAGACTAATGGACAATAGCACTATTAGCCAAATGTATTGGTTGTCACTGTTGCCACCTAGGACCTCAATTGGGTCATAGATAGCCATATTTACAATCAATGTCCACCTGTAAAAAAAATTGATTATTTACCCCAGCTGGGCTGAAGGCCATCCTCATCATCATGACTGCAGCCACCCGGAACCAATCCAATAAAGGGCCAATGCTCAACCATAAAAAAAAAAAATATATATAGATATATATAACAATCCAACGTTGTTGAGCCAGGGTTATAATGGGTTACAAATAGGCCATCATGTCTGAATTTATTTTTAACTTTGGATTTCTTTGACCATCGGGCTTGAAATAATTTTTTAGGGTTTTGAGCGTTTTTTTATTTTATTTTATCAGGCTGGGATTTATGTTTTTATGTTTTTGGGGTGGGTTTCTTTAGTGAGCCACCGTGCTTGGATTATTTTTTGTATGTTTGGTCACCGGCCCTTTAATGAATTTGTTCCTGGTGGCTTCAGCCATGAGGATGATGACAGCTTTCATCCCAGCTGGAGTAATGAATATTTTTTTTTACAGGTTAATATTGAGGACCTAGGTAACCACAGTGACAATCAATGGATTTAAATGCTATATTTTAATGTGATTGTTTATTTTTATCTTGTTTTTCTACACAATTTTTTTAATGCTCTTCAATGGCCAAAAGTCATATTAGCTACATTTGGTTAATATGGCTATTGCCCTTTAGTCTAGCGGTGATAGGTTTGCTGTGGGGATGGGGGTTGGTGATGGGAGTATTTGACCTAGGGTGGGTGGTTAGGCCACCCGGGTGGTGAGAGGTAGGGTCAAACCCCTTGCTTACCAAGCTGTTAGATTTACAAGCTAGTAAGGTAGCCAAGTGGGATAGGTAGTGTAGTTTAATCATGGTAACTAATAACATTTCCATTACAGGTTACCATTGAGAGGGCATATGTAGCCAAAGTGATAATCAATGGCTTTATGGTGTAAATGTATATTTTATTATTTGTTATGTAGTGTTTGTTTGTTTTTTTGTAGGTTTTTAATGTATTTTCAATGGCCAATGGGCCTATTGGGCACATTTGGCTAATAGGGCTTGTGACGGGCAGCCTTATAGGTAAGGTCATTGAGGAGGCCATACAGTAGAGTATTTTCTCGCGAAACAAAATGACTTTATTTTCCATACAGGGCAAAACAGGCTACAACAGTAGTGCAAACAACATCAATCTGTTACAACATGAATGACATTATCTTTCATTCAGGTTGAGGGTTTCAAGTTTTCCCAGCCAATCCTTCTGGGAATCTGCTACCTTAGCAGGCTGGTAAAGCTCTGTAAAGCCCAGCATCCACACAGGCTTGTGAAGCTTTACTTATGGTGTTGGGCAGGAGTCCCAGGTCCCAGACAAGCCCTGTGTCCTTGCAGGCTGGTGGAACTGAAGCCATGCTTCCTGGCAGGCTTCTCTATCTGCTTCCGGGCAGGCTTCTCTATCTGCCTCCTGGCAGGCTTCTCTATCTGCCTCCTGGCAGGCTTCTCAATCTGCCTCCTGGCAGGCTTCTCTATCTGCTTCTGGGCAGGCTTCTCTATCTGCCTCCTGGCAGGCTTCTCTATCTGCTTCCGGGCAGGCTTCTCTATCTGCCTCCTGGCAGGCTTCTCTATCTGCCTCCTGGCAGGCTTCTCTATCTGCCTCCTGGCAGGCTTCTCTATCTGCCTCCTGGCAGGCTTCTCTATCTGCCTCTTGGCAGGCTTCTCTATCTGCCTCCTGGCAGGCTTCTCGATCTGCCCCTGACAGGCTTCTCTATATGCCTCCTGACAGCCTTCTCGATCTGCCTCCTGACAGACTTCTCTATCTGCCTCCTGACAGGCTTCTCGATCTGCCTCCTGGCAGGCTTCTCTATCTGCCTCCTGACAGACTTCTCTATCTGCCTCCTGACAGGCTTCTCGATCTGCCTCCTGGCAGGCTTCTCTATCTGTCTCCGAAGGTTGGGGAGGCTTCTGTGATGCTGGCTTCTGATCTGCGCCTCCTGACAGGCTTCTCGATCTGCCTCCTGACAGGCTTCTCTATCTGCCTCCTGGCAGGCTTCTCTATCTGCCTCCTGACAGTTTGGGGAGCTCTGGCAGGCACTCTGCTGTCTGCCTTTTAAATCTTAGTAGAGCTAAAAGCCAGGGTGTGGTTTACCTGAGCCTGGGAGAGTGAGGATGTTAACCGTTTCACTCCCTCACAGGACTGTTGCCCATTAGTCTTGGGGGAGTAGGTTTGTTGTGAGGGACGGAGAGGTGGTTGATGGGGGTAGTGGCCCCAGGTGGGTTGTTAGGCCATTGTTTTATATTTCTCGCAGACTCAAAATTAGCTGTTAATTAGTTGCATTAAATATTTTTATTCAGCATATTTTTCCGGTGACTGCGGTTGTTTACACAACAGTTGTTGGCACCTTGGCTCGTGTAAACGCGCCTCATCTCTTCTAACTTCCCCCAGACCGCACTTTTCTTTTTCCCATTTGCTTTGTTTTTCTCTTTCCGTTTTTCTTTGTCATCCGGGCGTGTTAGGCCATATCGCTTCCTATGGACTCTTCCTGGCTTGGGGTCAGCGATGTCCTTGCCCCCTCTGCTCGCCCTTTCTACCTCCTCGTTGTCCTTCCCTCGCATTTTCTTCGTGTCCTGTGTAGAATTTCCTTAGTTCCGCCCCAGCTCCCTCTCACTGCTTCATTTTGGTATTATTTATGTAGCACCGTTCGTACGCATCCTTTTTTGTTCACGACAGGTTACTTCGAGCAACAAGTTCTTCTTTTTTTTCTTTTTTTTCTGTCTCTTTGGGCTTACAAGGTACAACGTTTTATTTCCACCAAGGCCCGTATTCCACGACTGTCTCTCCTCGTGCCAGCTCTTGCCGGTGATGGCTGCCCTTACGCATGTTTTTTGAGCCCCTCCTTACTAGATAGCTTCACTTGTTTTTTTTTTGGGCTAGTCTTCCTATCCAAGTCTGACGCGCGCAACCGAGTTGCGATTGAAGCCTTTTAATTATACTGCTGAGAATAATATGCAAGTGACTGAATAAGGATAATATTTGCTTAAAGTGTCACCAAAAAGGCCGATGCTCATTAGATTCCCTTTCTCTCATTTATGTAAAAGCAGCAAGAACCAAAAAGTGAAGGACGAATGGAAAATGATAAAACAAAGAGAAAATAAATCTGGAAAGAAAGAAATAGAACATTCATGGAACCAAAGCTCGATCAGTGCTGTAAAGACGCACACGTTGCTGTGTGAGCAACACAAAGAAAATATTATGGAGAGCAGAGTAACTGTAATTGTCTACCTGTTTTCTCATAGTCTATTGAGTTCAACCTTCTAGTAAATGGCAATTTTATTTCTCAACTTGTTTTTTTCCTGCTCCTCATGTCCATTCATATCACACCTTTGTAAAAAATAAATAAATGTACTAACACTGTGCAAAATATTTACTATATTCTCCATTACGGTCTCTATGGGGAGTGAATACTGTACCTGCACTTATCTTTTGTTAAAGAATCCTTTTTACTGTAGATATTGTAGGCCGTGCTTTTGCTATCACAACAGGCGCCCACTATTCACCTCTTTGGGCCATATGGCTAAAATCCCTCCTGCTAGAGCTTTGCATTGTCCCAGCACGTACTGCAAGTGCACATAGTAAAATATATACTATCAGCAGCTGTTTCCTTTAGAGAAAGCCACCCTTATCTATGCAGTATCATAACTCTTTAAGCAACTCTGGCTTTTATTTAAGGCAATGTTTTATTTAATAATTGTGATATCATCTTCGTAATTAAGTATCTAAAAAGACGACTAGATCCAGGGGTCCAAACTGTCCTCAAGAGCCGCACACAGGCCGGCTTTTAGGTGGTGATCCCTGTTTCAGACAGGTGGCTCAATCAGTGCCTAGTGCTGACTGGGCCACTGATTGAGCCACCTGTGCTGAAACAGGGATATTCATAAAGGCCGGCCTGTGTGCGGCTCTTGAGGACAGGTTTGGAGACCCCTGGACTAGTAAATGGTTATATATGTATGTGTATATATGTCTATACATACAAACATACATACATACACATTTTAAGTTATGGTGGGTGAAAAAGGCGACAACAAACCTCCACTGTATTATATATATATACTGTATATAGCTGTTTCCCCCACCCTATGGGAGATGTGGCGACTACTGAGTGTGTTTGTGTGTGGTGCTTTACCTGTGGCTCACAGGAGGCCTCAACCTCTGCTGCTGGGAGCCTGGGTTGTACCTGATCTGACCTGTGACAGCCCCTCCACCTGTGAGGGATCCTGACAGTGCTGATAACCCCTTCACAGGACCCAATGCAATAAGGACACACAGCGTATATAATAACAACAGGTTAACTGACATACAATTGGTAACATATGGTATAGATATAACTCAGGCCTCGCATGGCCTTACCGACACACCGTTTCCCACTGTCCAACCACCTAGTCCGCACCCCGGTGAGAATGTCCACCAACATACTGAGGTGCCCTGGCACCTAACCCACCTGGTCTCCACAGTAGCCAACCCACCCTGACGTGTGTGACAGCGCTGCCCACAGTGTGTACAGTATAGTTGGTGCACTTGATGACTTTGCTGATACCTGCCAATACCACTGACTAAAGAAAGGGCCCTTCTGCCCCATGCTGTCGCCATCAGTGGAGGTGTCCGCCTCCACATGGGGTGGTATCCAGCTGGAGAGTCCCATCATGAAGAGAGTCTCTATTTGTGGGGTGGTGTGATCCCAGCCCACGGGCCGCTGATACTGCGCAGCATCTTCTTGCTGTGTCCCTGACACTGTTCACAATACAGGGGCAATGTTCCTATCTAGAGGGGCTGTCCCTGTAGTATCCACAAACAAGTGGGAGTTGGGGCCTAACTGAGGCCTATAAGGGAGTCTCTGGCCTAGTGCAGGGGCCAGACACCTTGCACACACCCTCATCTCTCTGTGTCCCAGCTCCGACTGCTGTGGCTGTATAAGAGCGCCAAATGTATCTTTATGCTTGCAGAAGATGTCTACAGCCCTATTGGCTGATGCGCTCCATGTGACCTGCAGCCCTATGACCTTCTGGGGGCTGTAGTTCCTGTGGAGCCCTGTATGTAATGGCCGCCGCAGTCTCCTATTGTGCCGTGTATGCGCGAACCTCACGCGCATGTGCAACCCACAAAATGGCGGTGCCCAGAGCACTTGCTCCCCGCGAAGCTCTGGCTATGCGCTCACCATTCCAGCCCCTACCGCAACCCCACTACAGCTGCACCGGGACCGCCTGCCACTCCGGCATCTCCCTGCACTTGCCGGTGGTTCCCCCGCTATGTGGAGGTAAGCGAGGAACCAAGGGGGGCCGAGGGGGATGGCCAGAAGCAGGCCTGGCCACACACACACACACACACACACACACACACACACACACACACACACACACACACACACACACACACACACACGTTCAAGGGATATACTGCACCGACACACTTTATTCGAGCAAATACCCGGTATGTACCTGGCAGATACCTGGAATGCGCCGCTCCTCACCTCTGACAAGCCCCGTTGCATTTGCCTTCCCAGCCTGGGTTCATGCCTGGCTGATGGGCGGCTGATCTGTTAAATGATAATGATTAGGATTTAATAGGCTGCAATGCTTCGCGTGTCTACCAGATGGCATAAATTCATGAATTGTAATGCAGTATATATATATATATACTGTGCAGTATTGCAGCCAGCGGGAATAAAAGGCTTCAATCCCTGCCTGGAAAATAACTCAATGCACTCGGGCAGAAAACAGTCACAAACCTCAATACACCCGAGTATACCCGAATTCGTGGGACTAGCCGAGCTCGAATAAAGTGTGTCGCCAGTGTATGCATCAGGTAAAATGCAGCACCAGATGTACCGTATGAGAGAAAAACATTGAATTATAATCAGTAGGATTTCCCAGTGATATATCTGGTGCAATGCTTTTCATTAGAAATGCACCCATTTTGCCTTGACGGCAATAGAGACCTATTCATTAAATTCAGTAAAGGAAGAGTAAAGTATTTGTAGCACTACAAATCTACAGTTCTTGGCATATTCAATATGAATTATACGTGCAAAAACTCCTTTGTATACACTTTTGTGGCAAAAGAGAGAATTCTGAGATTTTACATGCTTTGCAACATTAATGGCTACGGAAGCCCCCTAAAATATGTAGGCTCCCCAGACTTACTTACTTTTTATTATTAGATCCCCTACTGTAAATGGAGAAAAAAAATCAAAAGTGTAACCCCCCTACTACCTCCCCTAAGGGATAGGTAATTGGGTGTTACAGTATGGTGCTAACCTGTAGGCTTACAGAAGGCCTCGGCGTCCGTGCATAGTGAGCTTGGGGTGCAAGGTGCAGCTCCTTCTCCTGTGAGGATCCCGCCACGGACGGGATGAAACATCACAGGAAAATATTCTCAGGGTGAATAACCACGCACACAATAATGTAAGCCACAATGAACTTTACCAACAGGGCATAGACACATATAGGAACAACCATACACAACAGTGTTTTGTTCCTTACTTTAAAAAAAACTTTATACAGATTTGGAACTGGATTTGTGGAGCTGAATGAAACTATTTTTACCACCTTTCCACCATCCCCAAATTTCACAAATAAACAATTTTTTTATATCAATTGCAAGAGAAATTAAGATGTAATTAACTATTTGGGTATGTTCCTTGAGCTGAATAGGCAAACCCCTCCCTTAATTGTTAGTCAAGTGGCTATGTTTTAGAGAATTTAAGACCATCCATCGACCATCCATCTAGGCTGTGAAGCCATTTGGCTGTGAGACCCATCTTAAGTGTCACGTTTAAAGTGTATTGCAGAGTTAATTTTGGAGTTGAAATTGGAGGTGAAGATTTGAGGAAGATCTGGACTCTGCACAACAACTTTGCAAGTGTGAGAACTTAACTTTCAAAAACCTGTGATTATTTGTACTCTTTCTATCCTTCAGTACCTGGGAAGTCTCTTCTCCTGCATCTCACTATGTCCTTCCTATTGCTTTTTATTTTACTTGTTTCCTCACTCCTTTGTGAAAATCTCTGTTCTCTCCAACTTCCCCACTCCCCACGGCACCATTATTTATACACCTTTCTTCAACTTCTTTACCCCTCAAAAAAAACCATCCGTACAAATCCTCTATTCATACCCTCTATCTACTCCTTCCTGCTGCTGGGGATCTCCCCTAAGCCTAAACCCATACATACACACCTGATCTCACCCACACCTCCTTGCCATCTCTTCCCCTGTAAATTGTGTTAAAATGTGAGGGTTAATACGGACTAACCTTAAAACTCGCCCCACAAATCAAGCATCCCTATAGCCTGCACTCATGGTTACTGTCCACACTCAGTCACTCCTACCACCCATTGTGACCAAGCACTGCCATCTACAGCACTTATTCCCTCACCTACTGTCTCTGTAAGTTCCCCATCAAACCTCTTAGATTGTAAGCTCTTTGGGGCAGGGATTTCCTTTCCTATTATCTGATATTGCTGAACTTATTGTATTATAATTCCCTGTACTGTATTCTTTGTGAAGTGCCAAGTACACTTTTGGCGCTATATATATAAAGACATACATACATCCTGTGTTTATGGTATCTTTTGGGAAATCAATATGGTTGCTGTTTAAGCCTCCCTCCCATGGGCCAATAGAAAACCGCTAAGACATCAGAACATGACATTGCAGATTCCTTTTCGCTGACTCGGGTAGCCATCTTTGATTTTAATTTAATTTGATCTACTGCACCCACAGCCCATAGATCAATATCTCAGCAACCAATGTTTCCCAGAACTAGGGATACAGTATCTCAGTCCAGACACATGGGGGGGTTGGGGAGAGGGGGGAACTCTGGGTTCCAATTCGGTGTAATAAAAAATGGGGAGGAATGCTGCTTTAAAGAAAAAAAAGATATATTTAAGCAAAGCAAAATAGCTAATGCAATGACTTTTCCATGCAGTGTCTCCTGAATCGTGTCTGGGCCTCGCTGGGCTGCTGCCCGTCACTGTTACAGCTCAGTGCTTAATTTGTTCAACCTTGATATTTTTTTTTTTAATTTAGCTTTCGCAGTCAGCATTGCATCTACTTTTACCGCGCGCCAAGCAGCTTTAACATGAACACACAGTGAAAATGGGACTTCTGTCCAAATCGAGAAAACCATAAACACAAAAACGTTGATTTTGCTCGGGAACGTGTAACATTAAAACAAATTGAGCTGAGCAGGTGTTACTTTGCATATTGCTCTCTCCCATGCTTCACGCCAGGCTATCTGTAATAGCTCAGCCGATGGGCTTGCAGCACTTAAGTAAGAACAGAATTTGGAGTGTCATTTTGTCCTGTGCCTGTTGATGAAATCACAAGAGTTTGATGAGTATGAAGAAAATGAATCTCAATTGTTGCAGTTTGGGCCAGTAGTTTACAGTTTACAGCAGTATTACTCTGCCATCACTGCAGTTCAAGCTGCCATTTAAATGTAGGCCCCTTTCCTCCGGGTCTAGGGTGACCACGTGTGCTGCGATTACCTGAGTGGCAAACAGGAGGCCTGATCCTCTGCCACCGAGAGCCTGGGGTGTGTGTAACGAGTATACTAACAGCGCCTTGGATCTGCACACAGTGAGATAGCCCCTCGGGTAGGCTGGTGGCTGCGGGATGGGGGGCGTGGCTGCAGGTAGATCAGTGACTGTGGGATGGTGGGTGGCCATGGGTAGACCAGTGGCTGTGGGTTGGGGAACGCTGGCCGTGGTTAGACCAGTGGCTGTGGGATGGGGGTGAGGGTGGTGGCTATGGTTAGGCTAGTGGCTGCGGGATGTTGGGTGGGCGGTGGCTGCGGGTAGGCCAGTGGCTGTGGGATGGGGGGGGGTCGGTGGGGGTGGGGGGGGGGGGGGGGGGTGGCTGGGGGTAGGGGGGTGGCTGCAGGATGGGGGGGCTGTGGCTGCGGGATGGAGGGGGGACAGTTGCAGCTGGCCTCTACATGGGTGTTTCCATGAGTACTGTAGCTCACCTGCTGGTGCGGGAGGTCTGAGTTGCTCCGCTGTTGGAGTTAGGGTGCAACAACAGGGCAGGCTTTCTTGTGGTTCTTACTGGGCAGCGCCTCCATCCCATGAGGATCCTGCTGGATGAAGGATGGTCCCCACAGGCAAAACTCCTTTCCAATAATCACACACCATAGTTGGTCCAACTGCAGTTTTTTTGTACAACAGTAAGCAAATAGAACAGTACCAAACAACAGTGCAACCCGATCTCAGGTGGAGTGGTACCAATGAGTAGGTAAATAAACTTTAAATCTGCGTGGAGTAGGATTATAATGGCCCCAGTGAAATCATATAACTATCACAATGATATATATAGCTCATTAATTCGGTAGTGTAAATGTTGACAGTCCTGTTGGTCTGTGGTACAATCGGAGATTGTATATAAACTGCTCCGATTCCCTCCTCTGTCTCTATATACACACTCCCTAGAGCCTAGTACACTAGCCCATGCACCAAATGTGACAATCGGAATGAATCAAAATAACTCACAGTTGCGGTGCCGATCCGGTTCCAATGCGCGCCTCACGCTGAAAGCTGCGTATAGAGTACCACAGATGATAGCAACGGAGCACAGCGAGCAGACAAAATGGAAGTGGGGGCTACGATGTAAAAAATAGATTAAAATAATTTATTGAAACAGTGCACACATGATAAGAGGCAGGTAAGCACCACTCTGACGCGTTTCGCGCAAAGGCGCTTTATGAAAGTGTCAGTGCTTTTGTGTCTTTGTTGTTTAAATAACAAACGTGCCCGCCAAACTTTAATCAATACTGAGTGGGTCACAGGTGTAGAACTAACAAGTCCCAGCCTAATGAGCGTCGGAGCTAGCCATGCAACACAAGCGACACCCGCAGGACGGGGGTGAAATAACGCTTTAAAAACATTTAACATATACATAACAAAAATAGATTAGTCAACTTAAAAACAACATATAAACCTGCAAAGATATAATAATACTTATTCTAAAGTTGTTATTATCTCTAGTTGTTAATGCTCTGATGTACGAATAATTGAATACATAAGACCAACAAATATTCTGTATAAAGAGATTATTTAAAATAAAGAAATAATTTCAAATGAAGCAATGCGTATCCTATCAATTGCAATTAATAATTTAAAGACTATAATTGGTGCATGTATATTATTCAGATGTAAATGATTGAATATATATATATAACGAAAAGCATGATGAAAATCATTTCGTCACAGTGTACAAATAAACAAATGAACAGGAGGAAAGAAACAAACATAGATGAAAACCCAATTTTAAATGTCCAGTAATGTAAGCCCCGTGGGGTGGACATCAAATTGGTTATATCATCTGAGGTACCAGTGGTATATGCACACAGTGAAGACATCTGAAGTTTCTTAAACTGATCTATATATGTTCACTTTTAAACAGATAATAATTGACTGGCATCATTTAAATGGTTAACATAATGAAGTATCTCTTCACCGTGTCCACAACCATAATACATAACATAACATAATAAACAGTCCTGCAAATTATGTTAGATATCAATATACCTAAAGCCATACAAGTACCGGCTTTTGGACAAAGATGTGCGCAGGTAAAATAATCATTATACACACTCCTTGAAATGAAGAATCCACATTATGTAGGTCATATAGACAATATATACTAAACTCACCGTAGTGAGTAACTATTATTAAAAAACATCTCTTGAATATTACCCAAAAGGTACTCAAGAGATAAGAGGTTTTGTTATATAGGATTCATTGTATCCATCTAGGTGAATTCTTCATAACATATGGTGGGTAATGTATCACATATCAAAACTAATAGTTCAAGTTACGAAATGCTTGAGTTCCCAATCTGTATTCATACCCCCGGGTGCCAAGGACCCGAGGGTATAAATCCAAAACATCTCCTTGCGGTTGAGGTTCGCTTCTCTATTACCACCTCTAGTTGGTCTAGGTATATATTCTAAAGCACTAAATATAAATGTGCTAATAGAACCCCGATCACATTGGGTGAAATGTCTAGAGACTAGGGGGCCTATGCAGAGAGCAGCGAATTTTAAAATTGGCGAGTTTAATAAAAAGTAGCTTTTTTGGAGAGTTTTATTCTCCATATGCAGAAAAGTGCGAATTCTGCTATGTTTAACATGAATGCGTGTGGCGAGTTTAAATTGGCGAGATGCGCGCTGCAGAAATGTGTTAAAACAAATTTGCGCCTTTTTTTTCCTTTGCTATGGCCGCGAGCGGCAGCTTCTTGCCAACTTTTCATGGCGAGGCAAAAAGGAGACAATCGCGCCATTTTATTGGCGCGAACAGCCGCTAGATGCCGTTCGCGCCTCTCTGCATTAGGATATTTTTAAAACTGGCGAGATGGAGGTTCTCGCCAGCCGCGAGGCGAGTTTTAGAAATAGAAAAAAAAAATTGGCGCGTTTTTCGTAACTCGCCATTTTCTGCTGTTTTCTGCGCGATTTTCTCCAAAAAATGGCGAGTTTTGAAATAGCGCTGCTCTCTGCATAGGCCCCTAGGTATTTATCATCCCTATTTCTAATCGTTCGAAGATGTTCAGTGATTCTAATCATCAAGGGTCTAATACTGTAGTTCTACCCAAATAGCAACTAAGCACATCTAAGTAAATAGACAACATAATTGGTGTTGCATGTCAGAAATGTTTGTCGTTTGTGCCTATATTTAGTGTGTTTGGACGTAGTTGTTTTGATCTGAGTGGCATATTTACACAATGTGCAATTGCCACATTTGTAGAAACCCTTGGGAATATTTTCTCCATTAGACCAAGTTTTTGATGAAAAAAGACTAGGTGAAAGGTGGGACCCAATGGTCCTTGCTCTTCTGAAGACAAACCTTGGTTTAGATTCCGTATACCTCATGAGGTCTCTATCCAGTTTCAGGATCCCCAATGTGTTTCTACAATAGATCGGATTATTTTGACTCCTTTTTAGCTCTATTTTTAGCTCTATTGATCAGATCGGATCTATTAGTTAGTATAGGTTTGTCAAAGGCTTGTTGAAGATCGCGATCTTTATAGCCTCTTTGTTTAAATCGCTAAATCGTTTAAATCTTATTGTACAACAGCATGATAATCCTCCAGCCCTGGAGCAGACCTCGGGGCATGAGGCCCCAAGAGCCCCTCCCAATCCCCTTAACCCTCTGATAGGGAAAATAGTATCACACTATCCCATAATCATCCCACTCAATTTGTAACCCCGCCCCATAACAGGGCAAGTCCAGGTACTGACAGGCATCACACCATATACATGTGACAAAGTCAGTACCCTCCCCAGGTATGACACTTCAACAGCCGGTTTAAGCCTGCAACTGGATAAGGCAACATAGTACTCATTCCAGGCTGCACCAGCAGGCTAGGCCCTGCACAGGAGTTTAACCCCAACACTGCCTGCTCCTATCAGGACTTATAGTGTTGAGGCCAGTAGAAGGCTATAGCCAGGGGCACTCGGCTACACTGTCATCACATGCGCCCGGCCTCCCTCTCGCACCGGCGCACACCGGAAGCCCAGCTGACTTCCAGTGCTGACGTCAGAGAGACCCGGCATGGGACAGAGCATGAGGGAGAAGCCTGCATCTGGGGGAGAGCCGGCGGCCGCCGGGCCCCCTGCAGCCACCCTGCGTTCGGAGAGAGGTAATACCGAGCACATATGTCCGGTATTACCTTTCATTTTATATTGACTCAGGGGCAAAATACCGGGTTGTCCGGTTCAAAACCGGACGCCTGGCAACCCTAGTGGTGGTACGTTCTTCATGAAAAGTCCATTTAGCAATTCTTCTGTACAGTATGTAGAGATCACATTTATACAAGAACATTATTTAAGGGGTTGAAATAGCTAAGTAAATTAAATACATGCATATCTCGCTGTTATATATATATATATATATATATATATATATATATATATATATATATATATATGGGGAGAGGGGGAAACAACGGTGCAAATACTGCTAGCTATACAATAATTATTAGGCAAAAATAGATTGGGGGTATAGGTGTGATTGCTGGTTACTCTGAAATGAAACAAAGAGAAAACAAAATATAGTGAAGTACGTTTAGTTAAGATATATGCGCAAAGGTAGATCGCTACTTACAAAGTAGCAGATGTAAACAAGCATATAGGATATTATAATCCTCTCCGTCCTGCTGCCTGGAGTTGTGATGTATATCTCCTCCACGTGGAACGCCGGAATCCACCGTGCCTGTTCTCCTCTGGCTGCACCTCTTCTCCTTGCTTCCTGGTTGTTCCTCCGATCTCGCGAGACTTGCCCGCTGACGTCACTCAGCCGTGATTTCGGCCGAAATTCAGGTACAATGTCCAGGAGTGACAAGGGATTCTGCTAATGTTTAGATATTCAATAGGGGATATTCAATAGGGGAGCTAAAAGTATGTCTTAGAGCCTCCTCCTACGTGTTTCGTCCTGGAACTAGGACTTCACCTGGGGATATATATATATACACACACACACACACACACACACAAAAGAAACCAGCTGGTACTCCAACAGAAACAATATGGTCCGGTGCTCGCTCTATAAGCATAATATAGACAATACTGCGATCCCCACCAAAATAGAAATCACCAAGCAGCACTCAGAGATAAATCAAATAAGTGTATTAAAACACAATAAAGCACACAAGCTCCAACGTTTCGGACCCAGCAATAGAAGAAAAGGTGTTCATGTGTAAAATCAATTGCACAGATTTAATTTCCTGGACAAGGTTAAAAATACAAACTCACAAACATCCGTGAATTTCCCGCATTTTATGAGACAATGGTCATGCTCCAACAGTGCTCCTGAAAGGCGCTTGCAGCTCCCACCGACAGATGTAAACCAAGGATCTCAGCAGGCTGTGTCACATCGCAATACGATCCTCGTATTGTTTGGCACAAAAAGAACCAATATATTCACCTCTAATAGAGCTGGGAAGCTGTCATAAATTTCCAGTTTTAATCATTGCAAAAGCACCCATGTGGTTTATGTACTTATCTGTCCATGTGGTTTATATACTTACCTGCCCATGTGGTTTAAAAACTTACCTACCCATGTGGTTTAAGAATTTACCTGTCCATGTGGTTTATGTACTTACCTGCCCATGTGGTTTATGTACTTACCTGCCCATGTGGTTTATGTACTTACTTGCCCATGTGGTTTGCACTATGTAGGCAGAACCATCCGCCCATTGAGGGTAAGGAATTTAGAACACTTGCAAAATATCACGTTAGGTCTAGAATCACATAGCGTACCGGATCACTTCCAAATTAAACATGGTTCCAATCCTTCAGGTCTTCAATATATAGGATTGGAACATATTTCTACTAATTGGAGGGGAGGCGATAGGACTTTGCATCTATCCCAGCGGGAATCATATTGGATACACCGCCTAAATACACTCTAACCTTCAGTGAAGGCCTTAATGGTGACTTTGATTTTCAAGCCTTTTTAGGGTGACGTTCCCATGATATATCCAGTTCCAGTAATACTGGTCTGAGAAAGCATTTATTTATATTTATATGTACCTGTATTTATCCTGTATATATGTATATGTTTAAACATTTATTTATATAAAGCTTACATTATTATACCCCTCTGTGGAAGGGATTACTGTAGTGTTTATATTTCATGTAAAAACTCCTTATATCCCTTCACATTTTAAAGATACATTCAATTCCTTGTATTATTAAACCTATTGCCATTATGTGCATTTTATCAATGGAGCAGGAAAACTAATATCTTATTTTATCATCTATTTATTCTTTTATTGTTATAAATATGTATTATTCATTACAATTATAGTTATGCCACTAATATATGTTTTCCTATTTCAGATAAAGATTTCTGATTTCAATATCTGAATTATCACTTCATATATGATAGATTTTTAGACTACCTGTATCTACCCTTATTTGCTATTTGTTTATATGCAGTAACTAGATTATAGCATAGAATGATTTGCTGTGTAGCTGTGCAGTGGCTATACCTTTAATACAGCCATTAGTCAACAGCCAGAGAAGTCCTGCCTTGTGACGACTCAGGAGATTCCTTCCTCTCCATGTCCCTCTCTTCCATCTCCTGTCAACCTTTCAACTCCTTCCCACTCCTCTCCTTCACCTTCTACCTCTCTCCCCTTGCCGCAGTGCGTTCCCCGTAGGTTCCGCATACCCACGCGCTCCCTTAACACTTGCCTTGATCCTCCCCGCTCCCTCTCCCCCGCGGTAGCTCCTTTACCTTCCCCTGTGTGCCATCCGTCCCATTGCCTCCTCCTCGCGTGGTGCCCGCGGCCCGGCATTCCGCGCGCCTGGTGACGTGTCCGGTGCGTGCACCCCCTCAGCCCACGGAGGACGCGCATGCATGCTCCTCCCTGCCCTTGCTGGCCATCGCGCGGGCACAGGCCTTGCGTGCGTTCCCCTCCTTTTGGCTCCGTCCCCCTCCTGCGGTCTTCCCCTGCTCCGTGCGGTCCGCGCCTGTGTTGCAACCTGTGCACGCGCATCCCCAGCTTACAGGGGGCGCGCGCACAGACGCTTCTAATCAGGTTCCCCCTGTCTCCGCCTCCCAAGCTGTACAGGCCATTCCCCTGACTGCCTCTTCTTCCTCCTCTTCTTCTCCTGACCTATCTCCAGCTTCTCCTACTTCTCTCTCTACTCCTCCCCTCTCTGTCATTGGTGCACCTTCCTTTATAATCCCTGTCTGTCCACCTCTTCCTCGCTCTGCATAGTTCCTGTTTCCCTGTGTGTACCTGACCTATGCTTTGCTCCCTCTGTGCTCCTGTGATTACCTGCTCCTGTGCTACTTTGGATTTCCCTGGCTTTGACCCCTGCTTACCCTGGACTACTCTGCTCTCTGGTATCCCCTTGAGCCCTGCTACACATACGACTTCGCTGGCCTCTGGCTTCCTAGGACCTGGCTTGCCCTCTGATGACTCTACCCTCTGGATCCCTGAACATCGGCAAACAGACACGACTATTCTCACGGACATTCCCCAAGCGTTGCAAGTATACTCTAAAAACTCTTCCAACAGGCCCAGCAACGCTATACCATACTTCGGGCTTGCTCCCACTGCTGTGGGTGTGTGGTATCATACCGTTCCCACCTCAGTACTGGGGTCTAGCTTGGTCTGCGTGCATACAGGCATGACATGCCTCTTGTAAATATCCGCATACTCTGGGAATGCTATACTGAGGACTTCCTTGTTTACAATAGTTGCCACACTTACCCGTCGGGACATGGGACGTCACGTTTTCGCCGTGATCGACTAGGGACATGAAAATGAGAGACACACTAATAATTCAGATTATACCCTTGAGGAAGCTCCTGGCAAGTGAAATGCGTAGGGTGACTGTACAGCTGCGTTGAAGACCCGTGAGGTGTGTGTGGTGAATTTGCTGTGGACCCTGGACCTATATGGTTAAACCCTTCCCTGAACTTTAACATATTCCCCTGTGGACGGCCGTCACAGGAGGCAATTCAGAGAAGGAGGGACTGCTGCAGTGTTCCTTTCCACCAACAGACCTTGGGTGGTCTCACTGGCTGTACCATCTAGTAATGTGTGAGTGTAATACTTTATTTACATTTCCATTCTAAAAACCATCTTCCCTATTTTGTGTCTTCTCTCTCTTTTGCACATGGGAATTCCACCCACTCTATCCATCTGATTCTGAGGACATCTTCTGGGAACACAAAAAGAAGCGTCTGAGTTGGTTACTCCATACAACCGCACTGCCTTTATTATCATCAAAATTATGAGTGAGATCCCTATTAAGGGACTCATGCAGTAAGCAGTGATAAGCCACTTTTCACCAGCTTATCACCAAAAAAGCCTACAGCGATTCAGTAAACCCCGATAAGCCGACGATAAGAGCAACAATCGCCGGGTTGTTTTGTCGAGAAAAATAATAATCGCCAAATGCGCAGCGATAAACCACTTATCGCCAGTTTCTCAAACGCGCTAAATTCTAGTAGCACCAATCAGCTTATTAAAGTTGATCGCCGCTCTAGAATTGAGATTTCCTCTCCAAATCATCCCGCCAGAAAAAGTTGGCAAGAAGGTGTGAGAAGCTACTAATAAGCAGTGAGACGGTGAGACTTAGAAGAAAAAATGCATTTTTTCCTGCATCGAATTGATGCCAGGAGACTCTGGAGCTGATATCCATTAATATCACTACCGGAGACCCCCGGCATGAATATGATGCATGAAAAATGCATTTACAGGCAACTTCATTACCTTAGCAGCTAACCGGCTAACATAAGGCAATGAAGGGGTTAACCACCAGTGCCATGCATATTGTGGGTAGCGGGGGTGGGTCCAGGTGGTATTTGGCCATGGTGGGTGTTTAGGCCTTGCAGGGGGGTTGCTGGTGGACTTAACCCCATTCATTACCTTCGCCATTAATACCGCTAAGGTAATGAAGGGTTTAACCCCTCCCGCTACCCACCCGGTAGGCCTAAAAACCCATCCTTGGGGCTACTACCCCTTCACCATCCCCCGCTACCCGCAATAAACAAAAATACACACAACAGCCCTACTACCCACCTCCTAGGCCACCAATAACCATTACAATACTGTATGTAATAAACACCAATACACAACCTACCCAGCCCCTGGCCCCCACATAAAATCATAATTAATTTTTTTATTCACAGGATTAATACCACAGGCCGGTGGGTCTGCCCGGGTTGTCCCAGTGGGTGTCGGGGGTGTCCGTGGTTTCCCGTTTGCCTGCGGTACCATTCGTGTTGTATAAAAAAATAAAGATGGCCTACATTTCAATAAATACACCTCCCCCCAAACACATACAGTACAGTGATGTGCAAACTAACTTTTATCCAGATATAGATAATAGATTATTTGCCCATTATTAAACAAAACATTAGCCAGCATAAATAAAGTAAATAAAACCGTTTTATTTACCCCTGCCATTATGAAGGGCATCCTCGTCAGCATACTGCAGGGCCATGTCCTCCGATGCCAGCAAGAATACATTAAAAAATACAATCTAATGGCCCCTAACCCCTTAATCACTTTAGCGGTTAATAACCACTATAATAATTAAGGGGTTAACCCATGATCCCCCACTACCCACCCAGGAGGCCTAACCACCCACCCCAGACCCACTATACCGACCCTGTACCCATTGATTGGCATAGTAGTACATCATACCCATACAATATGGGCATGATAAGCTACTATAGAAGTCAATGGTCACCCTGATACAAAAGCATGAATGTCCAAAATACACAATAATCAAATATATACAACAAGCACCTAAACCCCCAGAAACACAAATTAAAAGCACCAACCAGCCAAGCAATTACCTAAAGAAAACCACTAGCCAATCAATTAAAGAAATAAAACCACTAGGCATTCAATAAAATAATTAAAACCACTAGGCAATCAATTACATAAATCATACCACTAGCCAAACAATACATTTCATGCATTAAAGCAGTAACCAACACAACAATTAATTAATACAACCAGTAGGCAACGCATAAATTAAAACCAGTAGCCAACAAAATACATCGTTTAATAAAAACCCTAATCAATCTGTCCCAAAAAAATAAACAAGCTATCACAATTCAAATCAATTTTATCTAAACAATTAACAGAAATAGAGAATATAATAGTCAATAGAAGAAATGCATTTGGCCAAAAATACATTGGCTACAACTGTATTCATCTGTACCCTAAGCAGGCACAGATTAATACATTAGCAGTCAATGGGCAATGAAAAACATATTTAAAAAAAAACAATCAAAAAACCTGTAAAAGTAAAAGTTCATACATTCAATATTTATCTTACCTTTAGAAACATTGGCCCTCCGAATCCTGGGGAATCAGCAAGCTCTCGTACCGTGACGTCATGAAACTCAATCCAACACCATCCACCGTGATGATCCGGAACAGGGAACCAAATTCTTCTTTCTTTAATCTTCTCTCATCTTCTTCTTTCTTCATCTGCGATTATTTCTTTATCTTCTGTCTATATCTTCTGTCTTCACCTGTTAATCCAATAACCCCATGTTAAATCCACAATATTGACCCGTCGGCTTCTTGAGCTCAAATGAGATATCACGGCCTTAAATATAGCCTGTGATGTCACATTTGAGTGGCAAATGCTTCCTATGCCATGTGATTGGCTGTGAAAACCATGTGCCTTTAAAAAATATATATATTTTAATGTGACGTCATGTCTAAAGGGATGGAAGCCAGCCAATCAGAATGGCGGTGCTTCAATTCCCTTTAACATGATGTCACAAAATTCAACATTTGCACGTAGTTCTTTTGTTCTTGATTTTGTTGCTCAAGCTGTTACAGAAACTGTAGGCAAACAAAAGCAAACCAAATTGACAGGGCATAGTGGCTATGAAGACAGGGTAGACTGGATATGAAGACAGGGCAGAGTGGCTATGAAGACAGGGCAGAGTGGCTATGAAGACAGGGCAGAGTGGCTATGAAGACAGGGCAGAGTGGCTATGAAGACAGGGCAGAGTGGCTATGAAGAGCAAAGTAGAAACGTTTTCTCAAATATACTAATATATATGTAAATTAGCATTATTTTCACGAATATAGGCACCGTATGTTCATGCTATTCAATAACGTCAGCAGGGGAATGGTCACTAGGTCTATCTTACTATTGCAAATTGACCTGTGAAGCTGCCTAGATTAGCATGTTGTATATTCTACGGTCTAAGAACTGCTAAATTATTTAACAAATGTATTCGGTGTTAGCAAAGCCCAAGGTACCATATCCTATGTACATAAAGATATAATTGCAGTAGTAAGGCGCTTAGTTTTTTTTTAAGTATAGTAACAGCTTTGTGCGTGCATATATATTAATAATGTATAACATTTCAGTATAATAGTATTTATGAACCTTTTTTGAGTTATGCGAAAGGAAAAAATATGAGACACTAACAGTAAAATGTTCCCCATTACAATTACATTTCTCTCTAGGGGCCCCGTTCACTCACAGATAACTGTAACCACCACATGTGAACTATATGATGCAGCATTACCCTTAAACTAAAATTAATTTATACCAGAGACAAACATAAGGTGTTGCTAAGGCCGCAATTTATTAAACCATCAGAACAATACATTACTCAAACCACTACATCATGAAGTTAACCTCTCACATCCCAGCCAGAGAAACATATTTAATAAATAACAATGGCTCTGCCTCTCAGCCAGGAACCTAAATTAGCATCACCACCAAACCAACACTTTTACCTTTCCTGAGACCATGCTTAGGAATAACCCACTGGGTACTCTGGCCCCGGGGGGATAAATAAAGAACTGGACATGAGCTGTTGTTTCTGAGTTCCATGTTCTCTAAACTCATCTGGTGTTCAGTTATTACCTATGATATCCTCTGTCAGGTTCACCCCAGTGTCCAGTAAACAACAGCAATCTTCCATTAACCCGGTATTCCATCTTGTCCACAGACCACAATTTTCGGAGGTTGTGCCGTTGTACCCGATCCTCAAGGCGTGCTCCCGAGGCTTCCCTATATTGTAAGTCTGTTTGTCTGTCCTATCTACATCCATATACACCAGGGAACCATCCTTCTCATTAGTGGTCATCACCTACCTCTGCCCTACATATGAATACTGTACTATGTTCAACATTGCCAGATGTGTCTGCCAGCCTTCGGCCACCTTATCAATAGTTAATATGGTTCTGTTAGAGGACCAATCTACACCCTGCCCTCAGCACTGTGGTCCCAAGCTGGATACTTACAGCCCCACTCTGATATGCTCAGAAGTACCCATCACGTGCATTACATGTATGACCCTGGTTTCACTCCTTCTCCCTGTACAGATGGTATTTATTCACACTCATGAAAGGCTATGGCAACAGGTTAACCGCAGGGAGGTTCAAGCATGGTTCAGTGGCATATTATGTGTTACAGTTACTAAATCACTAGAGTCTTCGTTCTATAAATTACCTCAACAGCTCTATTACAATATGTCTGAATGTGTTTATTATGTGTTTTATAACAATAACCATATCTCTGTTCTCTTGCCACTCTTGGTTGGACTTTGTTTGTGGGCACGGGTTGCCATGGTAAAATACGATACACTAGATGCGGAAATCCAATACAAGCGCCGACGCAGTGTGCCCCTGGTTACGAGGAACGTCTCTCAGCATTGTACACAGAGTTGGTAGTACCTACCTACGAGGTGGCGTCATCAATGTCTGACATCATACGCCGGGACGACTCTCCATTCAGAGAAATACACAACTGCTGAGATGACTCCACCCACCCATGAGGCAAGGCAATCACGTCCCACATAAAAAGATCAAGTCATTTTTCTGATACTGAATAGTAATTGAGTGTGCCTAGGTGCTTATATATTTTGTGTAAGTCAAAGTGACATATTCTACAGTAGATTTACTATCTGACCACACATGCACTGGTGTGTAATACTCTTTTTTATTTTTTATCCCAACGGAGGGAGGAGTACGTGGACGGACTGAAGGGAAGTACCACAGGCCCTATGGGTCTGTGGGAATGGGCCTGAAGAAGGGGCATTTTGCCCCAAAACTTTGCCCCCCTCATCCTTTCACATATCTTTCCCACTGTTCTTTTATAGCCTTTTCCCTTCCCTCCCTTCCCCACCCCCTTTGTGCCATTCCCCCTCCCCTCCCCCTCCTTTAGGTTTGGTTCATATTTGTATATACACTTTGATGAGATTGCTAAGAATACAGCATTAAGTGTAGTATCTGATTCAATATATTTTTCTTTTTTTGGCATATAGCCATTGTCGTATTATCATTTATTCAGTTTGCTGGGAATCTACATATCCATTAATGAGACCATGCTCAGGCATAGCTTCTTTTTATTTGCTTCCATAAATAGAACATATAAACATATTGATTAACAGGCGGTAGGGAGAAAAGGGTGGGAAATCTTTATCCAATCTTCTTCATACAGTACGTGAGGGATAATACCTTGCCTCTGTTTTTTGTTTCTATGCCAAGATTCCCACCCAGACTACTCATAAGCCAATAATTTGACTCTTCCACTTAGCCTAGCAACGCACCTTCAACACCTGCCTTATCTCTACCTGGTAACCACTACACATTTACCGCCTAATTCCCAGCTTCCCATTAACCAATCACCTTTGGGCCCCTTTAACCAAGGTAAATCAGGGGTCATCTCAATCACATGTCCCTCTGGGGCTTTCAAAAAGACAGTCACATAAGAAGAGATGTGAAAATTGGTCACATTCCATTTTGCAAATATGTTATGTATGCATTGAGTAAAAATTATTTATTTTATGATTTTTCTTCCTTGAAATTGTCACTTTCGACAATTTCATTTTCAACATTTGGCAATAATGTGGCCACTTTCTTTTGGAAAATTGCATTAGAAAACCAAGACCAACGCTAACAAGATGGCTGCTTAGAACTGGAGCTCCCTAGGGAAACTTAGTGAATCCTAACCCATCCATACTCCAAAACTAATAACACAACTTATAATTAGCAAATCTCTAAAGACCTTTTCAGGAGCTGCAAGCCAATATCAATATTATCTCTCAAGCTATACCTAATCTAATGATTACAGGAATAGAAGCCTGGCGCTGCTAGGGCCTGACGTAAGGCCAGTCCCCTCAGACACCCAGGCAGAGCGCGGCACTCGGTGATGGATCAGAAACTGAGGGGATCGATCGCACTCCATCCCGTGAAATCCAGAGCTTCCGACTTCAGAGACTAGCCGGACAGCCACCGAAACGAAAGGTCATGGAGGAGAGCTCGGCGGAGAGAGAGAGTGAGTGGATCCTGCCCCCCCCCCCCCGTTCTTTCCCGTCCGCGCGCACTGCCTGCAAGCCACATAGCCGCCCGACCCAGCGGCAAATAAATAAATAAATAAACTTTAACGGAGAGCGTCTGGGGTTCCTTGGCTGCCGGAGGCTCATCTCCCTCATCTCCCTCTGCGCCCGACACTAAGATGGCCGCCGGTGCCGCGCGGGACTCCTGAGGATCGGCGGTTCGGCGGTTCAGAGGAAAGGCTGGGGCTGACGACCGGGAGAGCCGCATAGCCGCCCGACCCAGCGCAACTCAGCGGCATATAAATAAATAAATAAAGGCAGTTAAAAATCATACTAAAGAAAACCAGAGAGCTCCGTGCGGCTCAAATTTAAAAACGGTGAAGTATACCGTAAAACCACCCAAAAAGGGACGAAAAAGTTCCCCACGAGCACCAGACCCACCTAAGAGCAACAACGGCCAAGAGTGAAGGTACTTGTGGGTGCCCCCCCCCCCCCGCCCCACCCCTCCCTCCCGGCAAGTGTCCACAGCAAACAGACATGAAACCCCAAAGCAAAGAATTAAAAAATACAATATAGGAGGACTTCCGGTGACGCCACCGCACATGGACACATAGATGGAGAGCTCCCGAGCCCCTGAAAGTCTAATATAACATAATAGCAGTTACTGGACCCCAAAACGCTCCCAAATAGAAGCAAAGAGCAGGGGAAGGCACCAGCTATGGCTAACCACTCGAAGAAACCGGCGCAACAAAGCATCTCTAGCTACTTCCCGACGAGTCAGAGGCCCGCAGGGAGCTGCGGCCTACTCCAAGATGGCGACGCATCAAACTCGCGGGAAGGGCCTGGCGGTGCGGCCGACAATGACGGTGTGAGTAGGGAAATAAACAAGGCATATCTCGAAGACCTGTTCACCAGGATGAGACAAGGCTTCCAAGACGATCTCTCTAAAGCAGTGCATACCCTGCAAACTGACATCAATCGCCTCTCACAGCACACAGACACTATTAAAAATAAAGTGGACAGTCTGGAACATGCCCAATCATCTGTAGAAGACGAAATTAACAGAATGCAGTTCGAAATACGGGCACTCAATGAGCAAGCGGAAGAACAGGAGAACTGCGACCGCAGACAAAACGTCCGGATCAGATATATCCCAGAGACGGTTGACGCGGACCTGCTTCGCCCATATCTGCTAGATCTGTTTAAGGATTTGGTCCCAGGCCTCACTCTCGACAAGATGGAGATGGACCGTGCCCACAGAGCCCTGGGGCGAAAGTCTGCGGATCCCAGAAGAACAAGAGATGTCATCATTAAACTGCACCACTTCCTGACAAAGGAGGCGATCCTGACGGCAAGCAGTGAGAGGGGCATAGTGCAGTTTCAGAACACTAAGCTTGAAATATACAAGCTTGAAATATACAGTGACCTCTCAAGAAAACCCATTGACAGACGGAGAGAGCTAAAGCCTTTGACCCAAAAGCTAAAAGACAACAACGTAAAATACCGCTGGGGTTTTCCCTTTAAAATCTTGGTAAATAAGGGAGGCAAATTCCATACGCTCTCCTACCCTGAGGACTGCACGCGGTTCCTACAAGGCCTGGGTCTGACACAAGCTGGAGAAGAGGACGACACTGGGGATGCAGAGGATACAGAGCGCCAACACCAGCAGCCGAGACCACAGCGAGCATCACAATGGATCGCCACAAAGAGGGCCCCAGCAGAGGAGGAGTAGGGGATCCCCCCGCTCGTCTCACCCGCAGTACGCATAAGAGGAGCACTTGCCTGGCCTGCTGACATGTGGAGCTCCAGGAGGATGCAGCGACGCTGAGGACTGTGCCGCTGGGGATCTTGCCGCTGTCCTGAAAGATGCACGAGACTTGGGGGACCTCTGGGTTCCTGACGCCCATTTACCTGCTGATGCGCCTGGGCCCGGACTTGGCCTGCCCTGTCTCCCCCCCCTTTTTTTTTTGCCCCCCCACCCCCGTGGGGTTCACGGGCGTGGGGGGGTCCTCTCCCTCCCCTCCTCTCCCCCCTGGGGCTGCCTGTTCTGCGGCTTGTAGACGGGTCTCGCCCCTCCGCGTGGTTGCCCCCCCCTCCGTGGGCTGTGGCGCGGCTCTCTCCGGCTCCTCTGGATGGGGGCCGAGTGGAGAGGCCCTGAGTATGGGCCTCGGGGGGGTGATCGCGGGGTTTGGGTTGGGGGGGTGCGGGTTTTGGGGTTGGGGGGGGGGCTGGGACGGGGCTGAGGGGGAGGTTTGTTGGCACTTACCTGGTTCTAGGGCTGGGGACCTATGCCAGTGAGATTCAGATAGCAGAGGAGTATCTAGTATTCTTTCAGCAGCCCCTGGGCGAGATCTGCATGCTTCTGGGGCCATCTAGTGGGGAAGCATCACATCAACTCCACAATAAATGAGTATGGCCATAGCACGGTGACAGGGAAACCTAATCTCTGGCGTAGATCAGGGACAACTGGGTGCACCTAGTAAGCAAGTAGGCGAAGCAGACCAATGCGAACACAAAAAAAAAATATAGTCCCGGGTTGAACCCAGTTGTAATAATACCCAATACCTATGATGCGAGCCAGCTATATATTCCCCAAAGATAGAGAAGCTAGACACCGAGGGAAAGGACATTAGGATGGAACCGAGGATAGGTGTCCCAGTTGGAGAATTATAGACTTCAGAGGAGGGCAGAGATACCAGATACGGGGAGCAGGGGCCCACCCAGATCGAGAATGAATACCCAAAGTGCACTGAAGGACAAGGCGGGTCTTCATGTTGATTCTCAGGAAAAGTTCAGTTAACTTGTTATACATTTCCTTGTTAACGTATTTACCTTTTAACTAGGTCCAGTTGACCACATGACTAACCACAGGGGGTTCCAGGTGTATCCAGATGGGTCCACGGACGGGACGTCCCGAGAGGTTCTCAAGGGGCACTATGCCCTACCCCCCCATCCTTAGAGTGGTGGGGGTACCCATGACGGGGCGTACATATCGCCCACTCATTCTCTTTTTCTTTTTCTCCTTCTCTATCTCCCCCCCATCCTTCCCTACCTGCCTCCCCCAGCCCACGCTAAACAGAGACAAAACCCAGCTGAGCCGAACGGAAAGTCCAGACACTGATATTCCACAAAGCAACTACGCAGATCACAAGAGGAGCTCTGAAGGCAGGTCCCCCCTCCATCGTGGGAAAATGGAGAGAAAGGTAGGACGCACTACACACCCCATAACCATAAATGGCTCTTAAAACGACCCTTAAATTAATATCCTTAAATGTTAGAGGGTTAAATTCGACCACCAAAAGAAAACTTGCCCTCCAAGAGTTCAAAAAAACAAAAGGCGACATACTGTTTTTACAGGAAACGCATTTCAATACAACAGCCCCCCCCAAACACCTTCCAGAGGGTTTTTCCGCAGGCGTACTATGCGTCATGCCCCACAAAAAAAAGAGGGGTAGCTGTCTTATTTAAGCATACGGTCAAATTCTTGTTAAAATAAGAGACTGCTGACCCAGAAGGGAGATACATTATCCTCCAAGGTACCCTGTCGGGAGTGGATGTCACTCTTGTTAACATCTATGCCCCAAACGAAGGCCAGCCCAAATTCTTAAGAGATCTACAGTATGTGACCTTATCAACCCCCAAACTCGAACTACATTGTTACTAGTAGGAGATCTAAACATGATAGCAATGCCGGAACTAGATAGAACAAGCCCCACAGGGACTCCACATCCCCGTGTCACGGAAAAAAAAATGCCAGAGAATTTAGACAGATAATGAAGGAGTTCTCCCTGACAGACATTTGGAGGGCCCAGCACCAGGGGCAGCGGGACTACTCCTATTTCTCTCCCCCACACCAAACCTACTCAAGGATTGATTATTTTCTGGGTACTAAAGATATCTTCCAGGCAACCTCCCAGTCAGACATAGGATCAATGGTAAATGTGATTGATTGGTCGGATCACGCCCCGGTCTCGCTGACACTCTCCCTCCCCTTCTGTAGAACTAACGAATATAATTGAAAACTGAACGATTCTCTGTTAAACCAAGTAGATGTAGAAATAGAGATTAAACAAAAACTCAGAGAATACTTCACGCTGAATAAGGGCTTTGTAGAGTCACCAGCAATGTTATGGGAAGCCCATAAGGCGACAATCAGAGGGACCCTCCCTTCCCCACCCCCCACAAGGCAGCGCAACCCCCCTGCATGTCCCGCGCGCGCGGGCAGGGAGGCAGGCACAGGGATCTCAGCAGAAGGGAGACACATCTCCCGCTCCCCACTGGCGGCACAAGCCCCCTCCATCTCGCGCAGGCTGACAGCCACAGGGATCGGGCAGAAGGGGGCACCACACAGCGGCAGATCGGGAGCGAGCACACGTCACTGGGAAACTCATGAATATTCATGAGTCTTCCACTGACTGCCGGAGGCAAATTATAAACAAATGCCAGCTTTTAATATGTCACAAAAATTTCGCCGATTAATACATGGAGAACGGATTGACTGACAGCTATACAGTTCTTTAGGTAAATAGAGATTGCCCACATGAAGCTATTAAAGTAAAAAAATAAATTTAAAAAAAAAAAAAAAAAAAAGACTGAACTGCAGCTTTAAGAAATCAGCACTAAACTTGTGAACAACAATGCAATGCCATCATTAAGCTGCAACACACTTGATAAGATAGGAAATGTATAAATAATACATCATGGCATGTGTATCTGCGGGACAGCTGTACAGTATGTCCACAGATTACATGTAAAATGGCATTGAAAAGGGTAAAGAGTTGAAGTGGGTGAAGGTGTAAAAAAAAATGGATGGTGAAGGGCACTGGTGTTTCACAGGGCAGTCCCTCTGTCACCCAAAGTGAACAAAATGCAGTGGCTTTTTTTATTTAAATGTAGACGATTGAGGCTATTTCTAAACAAATAAGACATAAGTATAAATAAGACAGTAAGTATTTTTCATGTCTCCATAGTAACCAAATGTTTTGAGCTCTTTCTACACTTAGGTGAGATTGTTCATGCAGGGTGTTTCCCTTCTGATATTTTGTTTGTCTAATGATAGCAGCATAATTAGTTTAACGAGATAAGGGGAAAGAACAATAGTTATGTGGTTGTCAGTTTAATGAATAAGTATAATGAATGAATTTGAATTTAAAATGTTTATTTTTTTTTGTTTCAATTTTTTTTATTGTTTTGAAGAGACATAACAAATATATAGTCTTGGAATACATGTGATGTTTTAACAGTGTCACTTGTCCATACAACAAAGGGCATTAACAGTTCGTCATCATTACCGAAATAAAATAGTTGCTATAACACGGTTTTTGAATAAGTGTGGTCTGTCTTCCTATTTCCGGTTGTGTTAGGGAAGCAGCCGCTTCCGTAGGCGTCTCTCATGAGCTTAACAAAGGAAAGAGAAGAACGTAGAAAAGAAGAAAAAGAAGGAGGGGAGGGGTGGAAGGGGGTGGGGGGGTAGGACGAGCCCATTTGTCTGGTCTTTCTGTATTTATTTCTATGGGGTCCCTAGTTTCCTGGCCATATTTCCCAAATTTTGTGAAATTTGTCAGTTTTCTGGCTCAACTGTGCTGTGAGGAGCTCCATCATCTTTATTTCCCTTAGTCTCCGTAGGACCGTCTGCCTAGAAGGCGCATTCACCTTTTTCCAGGCAGCCGCAATAACACAGCGGGCAGCCGTCATTACATGAGTTATCATCTTACTTTCTGCCGTTCCTAATTCATCTATTGGTTTGGCCAGCACCATGGTCAGCGGTTCCACCCCAACCTCCACCCCTAGGTACTCTCTGATTAATGTTTGTATCATGACCCAGAATACCTGAATTTTTGGGCAATTCCACCAAATTTGTACCATATCTCCTTTTTGCCCGCATCCCCTCCAGCACAAATCCGGGAACCTGGGGAAGATCTTAGCCAGCCTGCTCGGGGTTAGGTACCAATGAAATAAAATTTTATAAATATTCTCTTTGATAGTGGTACAGATTGACGTTTTTGCAGCTACCTCCCAAATGTCCTCCCAGTCTTCTCTATCGATCTCTGTATTCAAATCTTCTGCCCATTTGATCATATAGCTATGTTGGGAACAACCCGCTGATCGCGCCAGGCCCAGATATATCTCTGAAATCAGCCCTTTACAGTAGTATCCTTTCCTACACAGTCTTTCAAAATTTGTTAAAGGTTTGAATGCCGAATCTTTGGAGACTGATTGCAGGTAGTGCCTGATTTGGAGGTAACCAAACACTGGTATATTTATGATTTGGTGTTTCTTCTCCAGCGCCTGGAGTGGTAGAATTATACCGTTATCTACAAAGTCGTCAGCTACCATCAGCTTTAACGTCTTAAATTTATTGAGTCTCTGTGGGAGCCAGCCTGGGGGGAATTCAGGGTTGTGGAATATAGGGGTTAATAGTGTTGGACTGGCTGTCAGACTATATTTATCTTTATTTCTAGACCATATCCGCCATGTACATTTCATTGCTCCCAGTTTTAATGTTTCCAAGAAGGTCTCTCCTCCCCTCTCGGTCCACATAGCGGCCAGGAGAGAGAGAGGTCTTGAATAGGTAGACTCAAGTCCCACCCAGCAACTGGTGGCTGGATCATTGTTCCACATTATTGCTTGTTTGAGTTGGGCCGCCAAATAGTATTTAATGATATCCGGGACTGCCAAGCCTCCGCAATCTTTTGGGGCTAGCATAATAGATCTAGCTACCCTGGGTCTTTTATTTTGCCAGATAAATTGAAAAATTCTGTTTTGTATGTTTTTAAGCTCCGGCATTGGAATATCTATAGGAAGAGTCTGGAAATAATACAGGAGCCTTGGTAGGATATTCATTTTGATCGTGGCTATTCTTCCTAACCAAGATATCTGGTATTCGTTCCAGCTCTGGAGGTCATTTTTTAGCCTCTCAAATAAGGGTGGATAGTTATGTTTGTATAGCGAATTATACTCCCTTGTTATTTGGATTCCTAAGTATTTGATCTTTGTGGAGTTCCACCTATATTTAAAATTTGCTTGTAGTAATTTAACTTCAGTATCCGATAGGGTTAGGTTCAATGCTTCCGACTTATCCATGTTGATTTTATATCCCGATATTTTGCTAAATTTATCTAGTTGTGAATGTAAGTTCGGGAGTGAAATCAAGGGGTTGGCGAGAGTTAGGATAATGTCGTCGCAAATAGGGATATTTTGTAGTTTGTCTCTCCTATTACAATTCCGTTTATGTTTTTTTCGTCTCTAATTGTTGCTGCCAAGGGTTCGATAGAGAGAGCAAACAGAAGCGGAGACAAGGGGCATCCCTGTCGAGTACCATTCTTTATGCTTATAGGGTTTGAGTCTCCTCCTGGGAGTTTCACTATAGCCGTGGGAGATCTGTATAGGGCTCTGACCCCTTCTAGATATGGGCCCTGAAATCCATATTTAAGTAGGGTTTGGTCTAGGAAGTCCCACCTAATCCTGTCGAATGCTTTTTCCGCATCCAAGCTCAACAGGATGGCCTTTGTGGATGAGAGATGTACATGGTCGATTATATCTATAATTTTCCTAGTATTGTCTGAGGCCTGTCTGCCGGAAATAAACCCGACTTGATCTATATGTATCAGGCTTGGGAGTATGGGGGTCAGTCTATTTGCCAGAATTTTGCTGAACAGTTTTAGATCCGAATTAAGGAGGGCTATGGGGCGATAGTTACCACACTGTAGTGGGTCTCTCCCTTCCTTTGGTATGATTGCTAAATTAGCTTTAGACATAGATGGTGGGATGACTGTTCCTTCCAGAAACGCATTAAACATATCAAGTAGATACGGGGCCAGGACCGCCTTAAATTTTTTGTAGTATTGATTGGAGAATCCATCCGGGCCTGGCGTTTTGTTGGGTTTTAATTGGGCGATTGCATTTATCAGTTCTTCTAGGGAGATTTCTTTATTTAGGTCTGAGAGGTTACTTTCCGAAAGTGTCGGGAGTTCACATGCTTCCAAGTATGTATAGATAGCCTCCGCGTCTGATGATTTATTTTTGGGAAAATTTAGGTTATATAATTTGTTATAATAGTCCGAAAATTTGTTCGCTATTTGCGTCTCACAAAGTGTCTTCGTACCTGATTTTGTCAAAATAGCTGTTATTTGGGATTTAGCTCTCATACCGCGCAATTTGGAGGCGAGTAATCGGACGGCTTTATTACCTTTATCATAATAGTTTTGTTTGGTCCATCTTCCAGAGGGTTTTCCCACAGGCGTACTATGCGTCATGCCCCACAAAAAAAAGAGGGGTAGCGGTCTTATTTAAGCATACGGTCAAATTCTTGTTAAAACAAGAGACTGCTGACCCAGAAGGGAGATACATTATCCTCCAAGGTACCCTGTCGGGAGTGGATGTCACTCTCGTTAACATCTATGCCCCAAACGAAGGCCAGCCCAAATTCTTAAGAGATCTATGTGACCTTATCAACCCCCAAACTCGAACTACATTGTTACTAGCAGGAGATTTAAACATGATAGCAATGCCGGAACTAGATAGAACAAACCCCTCAGGGACTCCACATCCCCGTGTCACGGAAAAAAATGCCAGAGAATTTAGACAGATAATGAAGGAGTTCTCCCTGACAGACATTTGGAGGGCCCAGCACCAGGGGCAGCGGGACTACTCCTATTTCTCCCCCCCACACCAAACCTACTCAAGGATTGATTATTTTCTGGGTACTAAAGACATCTTCCAGGCAACCTCCCAGTCAGACATAGGATCAATATCTTGGTCGGATCACGCCCCGGTCTCGCTGACACTCTCCCTCCCCTTCTATAGAACTAACCAATATAATTGGAAACTGAACGATTCTCTGTTAAACCAAGTTGATGTAGAAATAGAGATTAAACAAAAACTCAGAGAATACTTCACGCTGAATAAGGGCTCTGTAGTGTCACCAGCAATGTTATGGGAAGCCCATAAGGCGACAATCAGAGGGAATATCATCTCCATAGCATCACATAAGAAAAAAATAAAGCAAAAACTCTATAATGAGCTAGCGGAGAAAGTCCAACTTTTGGAGCAGAAACATAAAACTAATCCCTCGAAAAAACTATTCAAATTGCTAGACAAAACTAGATCTGAACTTAAGCAGACCCAAATGGATGAAGTGGAGAGGGCGTTGCGGTGGACCAAACAAAACTATTACGATAAAGGTAATAAAGCCGACCGATTACTCGCCTCCAAACTGCACGGTATGAGAGCTAAATCCCAAATATCAGCTATTTTGACAAAATCAGGTATGAAGACACTTTGTGAGACGCAAATAGCGAACGAATTTTCGGACTATTATAACAAATTATATAACCTAAATTTTCCCAAAAACAAATCATCAGACGCGGAGGCTATCTATACATACTTGGAAGCGTGTAAACTCCCGACACTTTCGGAAAGTAACCTCTCAGACATAAATAAAGAAATCTCCCTAGAAGAATTGATAGATGCAATCGCCCAATTAAAACGCAGCAAAACGCCAGGCCCGGATGGATTCTCCAATCAATACTACAAAAAATTTAAGGCGGTTCTGGCCCCGTATCTACTTGATATGTTTAATGCGTTTCTGGAAGTAACAGTCATCCCACCATGTATGTCTAAAGCTAATTTAGCAATCATACCAAAGGAAGGGAGAGACCCACTACAGTGTGGTAACTATCGCCCCATAGCCCTCCTTAATTCGGATCTAAAACTATTCAGCAAAATTCTGGCAAATAGACTGACCCCCATACTCCCAAGCCTGATACATATAGATCAAGTCGGGTTTATTTCCGGCAGACAGGCCTCAGACAATACTAGGAAAATTATAGACATAATCGACCATGTACATCTCTCATCCACAAAGGCCATCCTGTTGAGCTTGGATGCGGAAAAAGCATTCGACAGGATTAGGTGGGACTTCCTAGACCAAACCCTACTTAAATATGGATTTCAGGGCCCATATCTAGAAGGGGTCAGAGCCCTATACAGATCTCCCATGGCTATAGTGAAACTCCCAGGAGGAGACTCAAACCCTATAAGCATAAAGAATGGTACTCGACAGGGATGTCCCTTGTCTCCGCTTCTGTTTGCTCTCTCTATCGAACCCTTGGCAGCAACAATTAGAGACGAAAAAAACATAAACGGAATTGTAATAGGAGAGACAAACTACAAAATATCCCTATTTGCCGACGACATTATCCTAACTCTCGCCAACCCCTTGATTTCACTCCCGAACTTACATTCACAACTAGATAAATTTAGCAAAATATCGGGATATAAAATCAACATGGATAAGTCGGAAGCATTGAACCTAACCCTATCGGATTCTGAAGTTTAATTACTACAAGCAAATTTTAAATATAGGTGGAACTCCACAAAGATCAAATACTTAGGAATCCAAATAACAAGGGAGTATAATTCGCTATACAAACATAACTACCCACCCTTATTTGAGAGGCTGAAAAAGGACCTCCAGAGCTGGAACGAATACCAGATATCTTGGTTAGAAAGAATAGCCACGATCAAAATGAATATCCTACCAAGGCTCCTGTATTATTTCCAGACTCTTCCTATAGATATTCCAATGCCGGAGCTTAAAAATATACAAAACAGAATTTTCCAATTTATCTGGCAAAATAAAAGACCCAGGGTAGCTAGATCTATTATGCTAGCCCCAAAAGATTGCGGAGGCTTGGCAGTCCCGGATATCATTGGCGACCCAACTCAAACAAGCAATAATGTGGAACAACGATCCAACTACCAGTTGCTGGGTGCGACTTGAGTCTACCTATATGAGACCTCTCTCTCTCCCGGCCGCTATGTGGACCGAGAGGGGAGGAGAGACCCTCTTGGAAACATTAAAACTGGGAGCAATTAAATGTACATGGCGGATATGGTCTAGAAATAAAGATAAATATGGTCTGACAGCCAGTCCAACACTACTAACCCCTATATTCCACAACCCTGAATTCCCCCCAGGCTGGCTCCCACAGAAACTCAATAAATTTAAGACGTTAAAGTTGATGGTAGCTGACGACTTTGTAGATAACGGTATAATTCTACCACTCCAGGCAATGGAGAAGAAACACCAAATCATAAATATACCAGTGTTTGGTTACCTCCAAATCAGGCACTACCTGCAATCAGTCTCCAAATATTCGGCATTCAAACCTTTAACAAATTTTGAAAGACTGTGTAGGAAAGGATACTACTGTAAAGGGCTGATTTCAGAGATATATCTGGGCCTGGCGCGATCAGCGGGTTGTTCCCAACATAGCTATATGATCAAATGGGCAGAAGATTTGAATACAGAGATCGATAGAGAAGACTGGGAGGACATTTGGGAGGTAGCTGCAAAAACGTCAATCTGTACCACTATCAAAGAGAATATTTATAAAATTCTATTTCATTGGTACCTAACCCCGAGCAGGCTGGCCCAGATCTTCCCGGGTCCCCGGATTTGTGCTGGAGGGGATGCGGGCAAAAAGGAGATATGATTCATATTTGGTGGAGTTGCCCAAAAATTCAGGTATTCTGGGTCATGATACAAACATTGATCAGAGAGTACCTAGGGGTGGAGGTTGAGGTGGAACCGCTGACCATGGTGCTGGCCAAACCAATAGATGAATTAGGAACGGCAGAAAGTAAGATGATAACTCATGTAATGACGGTTGCCCGCTGTGTTATTGCGGTTGCCTGGAAAAAGGTGAATGCGCCTTCTAGGCAGACGGTCCTAAGGAGACAAAGGGAAATAAAGATGATGGAGCTCCTCACAGCACAGTTGAGCCAGAAAACTGACAAATTTCACAAAATTTGGGAAATATGGCCAGGAAACTAGAGACCCCATAGAAATACAGAAAGACCAGACAAATGGGCTCGCCCTCCCCCCCCTTCCACCCCCCTTCTTTTTCTTCTTTTCTACGTTCTTCTCTTTCCTTTGTTAAGCTCATGAGAGACGCCTACGGAAGCGGCTGCTTCCCTAACACAACCTGAAATAAGAAGACAGACCACACTTATTCAAAAACCGTGTTATAGCAAATATTTTATTTCAGTAATGATGACGAACTGTTAATGCCCTTTGTTGTATGGACAAGTGACACTGTTAAAACATCACATGTATTCCAAGGCTATATATTTGTTATGTCTCTCCAAAACAATAAAAAAAATTAAAAAAAAAAAAACAAGTAAACCAAGACCAACATACGATACACTAGATGCGGAAATCCAATACAAACTCTGGTTACGAGGAACGTCTCTCAGCATTGTACACAGAGTGGGTAGTACCTACCAATGTGAACTGCAGGAGGAGGGAGTTCTGGTAAGTGCTTCTGCAGGGGGCCAAGCTTTATGTATCATGTGTTCAGAATATCCACAGTGCTATTCATATGCTTCTTTAAGCAAGTGTTTCATGTCATCTATAGAGCTTAGTTAGGGTATTATTATTATCGTGTATTTGTAAAGTGCCAACATATACCGCAGCGCGGTACAATGGGGGTACAGAGACTTGAAAATGACATAAACAGAGTTACCGATGAAATCTCCGGTTCCGTCTCACCCTCCTCGCGGCTTCTGCACGGGACCTCCCGTACCCCCCTGCTTTTTACATGCAGTAGCCGCTGCCCCCCCCCCCACCCCCCAGCGGGAAGCCGGCGGACTGCCCACGGAGGGTCCCTGGAGAGCGGGGTCTGAACCGGAGATGGAATCTGTACATACACATACAAAGAAGGACAAACCAGACACAAAGGGGTTAACAGGATGTCTGCATCCACAGTATATTCCGATTAGAGGTACTGTACCGGATCAGCTTCGCCTCTCATTGGCAATCACAATTAGACAGACACAACATCCTGAAGTATTTGTTTTCTTCAGATATTGCAGAATTCCTGTCTCTGCTATGGAAGTTTTTTTTTTTCTCATTATAAAATCCCCATTTAGCCCTATTCTACCCCTTAAACATTAGTAGACACACATTACAACCCAGACATACTAAGCTGCTAAAGTAATGCAGCAGCTGCAGACAGGCGTTCTTTTCTTATTCTAAGTGCACAATTAATTCCCGCGTATGTACTGCAGGAGATAAGTAAGATCGTTATTGGCAGAGAATTGTATTAAAAAAGATGACCTGAGATATGAATCTAGAAGCCATGTCTTGCAGCCCTGGATTCAGATGAGAGAACCTTTTTAAGCCACAACATCAAATGGAAAGATCTATTTTTTTTTTTTTTTTAATGTTGAACTTCAAATCCAATCAATGGTGGATTTCATTCCCTGGAGGCTAAATGCTCTTTGTTCAAAGCAATGATGAAATAGCAGCATTGGGTATGGGAAAATGGTGATATGCTCTCTTGCTCAGCATGTGACCGTGTGTTCAGTAATACAGTGAAAAAAAACAAATATAGAATATATATATATATATATATATATATATATATATATATATATATATATATAAAGCAACTGTAAATATTACTGTATGTTCATTTGCATGTCTTAGACAGGTCTGCAACCCTGTCTTTCCCCATTGTCACCCAGCATACAGCGCTTCTACTGCAGCAAGGGATTCTGGGAAATGACATGCAAATGAGCACTCAGTGCCACCTTTTGTCTCAAGCTCGTATTACACAAGCCAATCCTCAAGCCACTGCATGCTGTTTCAAACACAGCTTTTAAACAGAGGCTGGGACGAGATGCAAAGCCATTAGACCTACTCACATACATGTTTCAACCTTTTTTTTTTTTTTATTTATTATTTAAAGCTTTATTAACGGTTCACATTAATTACAACCAGTAATAAACAGAAAACCAACACTATACATTCCTTACACTGCATAGAAGACCGCAAAACACAACAATTCCTTAACCATAACTTATTTCCCCAATCCTACACTAGGCTTTTCGTACTTTCTACAGATAACATTACATCTAATGCCTTTTTTGATCCAGCAACTTCTCCAACGAAACCTTGATATTATACGTATTAGATGGATCTTTTGCTCTACTTACTTCCTCTTTTGACAGCCCTTCCTTGGTAAACTGTAACTTTAGCCACTCTACTTTATGCTCTTCCGCCACGTGTGCTGCCCAACTGTTTAATCTAAGTAATACATCCTTTACATAAAACTCTCTCTCCACCCTCTCCTCCCTTGATTCCACTTTTTTTTCAATCCCACTTGGGCCTGCCTTTTGCCCCTTTTGGTCCTCGCTCCCCTCCCCTCCTAAGTCCTCCTTTTTTTTTGGTTCTTTCTTACCCACAGCTGTCCTCTTCCCTACTTCTCCTTCACTCACACTCTCCTTCTCCCTCACCTCTCCCCTAGCCACTTTTATTTTAACCCACTTTTATTTTAACCCACTGTACATGCTCCTTTTTTAATTCTTCATATTGCTCTTTTGTCAGCTGTTTTCTCTGGTACATCATTTTTTCCAATCTTTCTATAATCTGTTCATCACTACTACCCATGCTGCTTTCGGAAAATACCCACCCAAAATGGAACATCTCCCACTGCATCCTCAAACTCTTCCATTTTCTCTTTTAGGGTTACTTTCCCTGATATTTTTCCAACTTTACCCCCTACACCCTTCTCTCTAGGCTCCACGTTACTTTGGCTATCATTATCTTTCTTTGTTTCTATCCCTTGCGAAGACACGTTTTCACTTTCACTAACAACAACCCCTTTACACTTACTCTCTCCCTCTTTGCCTTTTCCACTCGCACCACCAGGGCCTGCCTTCTCCTCTGTTTCTAGCGCTTCCCTATCTAACTTCTTATTTTCCTCTTTCCCTTTACTCACGGTCTTTTCCTCTTCCCCACTCCCGTCAATACTGGCCAAATCCAGAACACAAACCTTTGCCTTCACCACCCTATCTTGCCGTAGCTCACTCTTCCCCTCCCCTTCAACTGTACAAACATCATTGTCACTTTGTAAACTACGTTTTTGCGCCCCTTTCTTGGGTCCGGTCGTGTCCATTATTTCCACTTCCACCTCCCCCTCAATTGTGCCACTCTCAACCATTTTTTCCCTTCTTAAATCCTCCTCATACATTGCTGTTATAGCCGGATCAATCCCTCCCTCTTGGGAACTCTCCATCTCACAAATTCCCTGACCCTCCACTGTCTCTTCCTCTTCTTCTAGCACAATGCCCCCTTTTGCTGCCAGGGCATATGACCTTTTTGTGCACTGCCTTGCCAAGTGTCCTTCCTCTCCGCATAGATGGCATCTCTTAGGGACTCCACATTTGGCTGCAGTATGTCCCTCTTCCCCACAATTACGGCACACAATTCCTGTTTTCGTGCAACCCTCCTTTGTATGTCCATAAGTGTGGCAATGCCTGCAATATAGAGGCTGTCCCGGGTAAAACAAAAAACCTCTGTCCCCTCTGATATTGAACATGGCCGGTGGGTGCGTCACTCCTCCTGCACATGATGGATCCCGTCTGAACCGTACCCAGAAACGTCTCTTCCCGTTAAACATGCCATACGGGTTTTTAAGTTCTTCACCTCCTCTGATCATTTCACAATACCTTTTCAAAAAAGTCACAATCTCCTCTTTCCTTGCATACGGATTGTACATGTGAATTACAAGTGGTCTCTCCTCCAGCATAAAACTTGGAATTACCTTGATGCCATATAAGACCGGATCACCAGACTTCTCCTTGCACTTTCAAAAGTGCACCAAACATCCGCTTCTTGATGACAGGTCAGGTCATAAATCCCCTGTGCAGGGAAATCCTGAAGGCAGAAGATACTCTCAGCATCCAGACCAATCAATTGCTTCAGCACCTTCTCCACTATCCACTGCAGGTTTACTCGACATCTCTCGGTCTCCTCGATCAGGAACCGGATGGAATTGCTCATTCCAGCTTGCGACGTCATCTCTGCTCTCCCAAGCTCAGGTGCGGCACCCCAAAAGCAGCAAGGGACTTTAGCCAGTAAAGGCGATGTCCCAGGGCAAAGGTGCCGGCCCCTCACTTCCGCATCTGCTCGCTCAGAACCGCTCGCTCAGGATCACTACTCTCAGCTCGAGATGGCGTGCCCCCCCAAAAGCAGCAGGAGTCTTTAGTCCCTGAAGGGACGATGACTCAAGGCCAAGGGGACACAGTCTCAGCTACACAACTGTTTCAACCTTGATGGGTATCATCAGTGTGAGGCTGGTCTTAATGGCTTGCAGGTTTGAGACTAGACTAGATAATCACCACTGTCATTAAGGTTATGGTGGGTAAAAAAAGTGACAAAAACCCTCCACAGTAAAGCATAAAGCAACTGTAAATATTACTGTATGTTCATTTGCATGTCTTAGACAGGTCTGCAACCCTGTCTTTCCCCATTGTCACCCAGCATACAGCGCTTCCACTGCAGCAAGGGATTCTGGGAAATGACATGCAAATATATATATATATATACGGTGTGTGCCTGTGTGTGTGGCTAAGGGTTGTTCATGTAATGTGAGCTTGAGATAAAAGGTGGCACTGTGTGCTCATTTGCATTTCATTTCCCAGAATCCCTTGCTGCAGTGGAAGTTCTGTGTGCTGGGCGATAATGGTGAAAGACAGGGTTGCAGACCTGTCTAAGACATGCAAATGAATATACAGTAATATTTACAGTTGCTATATGCTTTACTGTGGAGGATCTTTGTCACTTTTTTTACCCACCATAACCTTAATAAGTGTGGTGATTACCTACTCTTTATCTCAAACCAGCAAATGCCAGCAACCAACCTCACACTGATTATACCCATCAAGGTTGAAACATGTCTGTGAATGGGTTTACTGGCTTTGCATCTCCCAAGCCCTTGCTTAAAAGCTGTGTCTAAAGCAGCATGCATTGGCTAAGGGTTGTTCATGTAATGTGAGCTTGAGATAAAAGGTGGCACTGTGTGCTCATTTGCATGTCATTTCCCAGAATCCCTTGCTGCAGTGGAAGTGCTGTGTGCTGGGCGATAATGGTGAAAGACAGGGTTGCAGACCTGTCTAAGACATGCAAATGAATATACAGTAATATTTACAGTTGCTATATATATATATGTAGCCCTCTTTCCTGCTGATATAGAGAGACTACTAGTGCTGTATGAACCTGCTGGCTCAGCGAGATCTGGGCCTCCTCTAACTGGGAGCCTGGGGTAACAATATGTTCTTGGCAGCGCCTGCACTTACCCAGGATCCCCAATAAGTAAGATTCCCCTAGGTAAGAGTAATGATAACAAGCCACAACGTTGTAACCTTTTACTAGTAAGTGATTGCAAAACCTTAGCTTACACCTATAAAGAATAAAACTCATATAATCACAGTACATGAATAGCTGATACTCAGTAGTTATACACCAGTGGCCTGGCCACTCTCCACAATTGAGTAATGTCACTTCCCACCACCGCGTGTACCCCACAACGTGTCCAATGTATAGACTCAGTCCCTTGATCACTCAACCCAGTGTCCCCAAAGAACCATCCCCCAAGGCGGGATCAGCGCCTGAAGGTACCGGTGTTGGTGCACTTATTAAATACCTTCCGGCCACTCCAGCAGCCGGTAACAGACTTCGAAAATGATCCACCGATCCAGCGTAGTCTCTCACGAGTTTGGAAATGTCCAGCAGCTTGAGCCCAAACCACTGAACACACAGCAGCGCAGGAAGAACACTATGTCCCTGCCTGCTAATACAGTAAGGAAATAGGATGTCTCTCTCTAGGGCTGTTCCCTGCAGTACCACAAGCTGGTGGTGACTCAGGGTCTGCACTGGGGCCTGAGGGGAAATCTGGCCTACACAGGTGGGTTATTGACGCCCTGCACACACACATCCTCTCCCCTTGCTCCTCCGTCACCCTCTGCTAGCGTGGTCTCTCCCCAACGCTTCCCCTTCCGCCTGCCAGCCAATCCTTCACTCCTATTCGTTCCCTGGCATCATGTGGCTCTGCTGAGGCTCATGGGAATTGTAGTTTTACTTCAGAGCCTCCTGGTTATTGGCCAGCCGTTCGCACGCTTACACTGCGCATGCGCGAACTCTCTCCGTGCCTCCGGTCGCGCATGAGTATTGCGCAATGCCAATTACAACATGGCGGCGCCCTGTGCTATTGGGCCGCCGCCGAACCTCTGGACGCTCCCTACACAGCACCCCCGTGATTGCGCCCTACAGCGGAGGTACAGAGGGGAAAAAAAACACCCCTACATGTATATGTATGTTACCTTTGAGTGAAGTGTCTTCTATTAATGTCAATGTTTTAGGTGTTCTATATTTTTTTAAATATTAGAAATTGATCTTTATATAAAAATAATCAAAGTATAAAGTGAAGTTAATCATTTTTTTACGTGAATAGTACAGTAATATGTATTGATTCATGGCCTTAAAAAAATGTCAATTGGATTTTATTTCAGATAAAAACACTTATTTATAAACACAGCTTCCGTAACATTAAAAGAAAATGCTGAGAAATGTTACATATCTAGATCCAAGCAACACATCATCAAATTAATCTTTCCAAATTATAAAAGTTTTTTAACATGCATTGTTTTTTGTTTTGTTTTTTAAATAATCCTGGACAGCAAAAAACATGTTTGTGAGTGTTTGACAGGCTTTGCATCTAATCCCATGCTGTGCTAAAAAGTGTTGTGAATGGCAGAGCATTTGCTTATAAGGGTTCCATGTAAAAATGGATTTCAGGTAAAAGGTGACATATTGTGTGCTCATTTGCATGTCATTTCCCATAATCCCTTGCTGCAGTGGAAGCACTGTATGCTTGGTGATAATGGTGAAAGGCAGCTTTGCAGACCTAAGACATGTGAATGTGCTCACAAGTATTGTATTGTATTGTATGTCTTTATTTATATAGCGCCATTAATGTACATAGCGCTTCACAGTAGTAATACATGTGGTAATCAAATAAATAACAGATAATATAAATAACAGATCATGGGAATAAGTGCTTCAGACATAAAAGTAACATTAAGGAAGAGGAGTCCCTGCTCCGAGGAGCTTACAGTCTAATTGGTAGGTAAGGAGAACGTACAGAGACAGTAGGAGGGAGTTCTGGTAAGTGCGTCTGCAGGGGGCCAAGCTTTATGTATCATGTGTTCAGAATATCCACAGTGCTATTCATATGCTTCTTTAAGCAAGTGTGTCTTAAGGTGGGTCTTAAAGGTGGATAGAGAGGGTGCTAGTCGGGTACTGAGGGGAAGGGCATTCCAGAGGTGTGGGGCAGTCAGTGAAAAAGGTTTAAGGTGGGAGAGGGCTTTAAATACAAAGGGGGTAGAAAGAAGACATCCTTGAGAAGAACTCAAGTGTCTGGATGGTGCATAACGAGAAATTAGGGATGAGATGTAAGGAGGGGCAGAAGAGTGTAAAGCTTTAAAAGTGAGGAGAAGAATGGAGTGTGAGATGCGGGATTTGATCGGAAGCCAGGAGAGGGATTTCATGAGGGGAGATGCTGAGACAGATCTAGGAAAGAGTAGAGTGACTCTGGCAGCAGCATTTAGGATAGATTGTAGGGAAGACAGGTGAGAGGTAGGAAGGCCGGACAGCAGGAGGTTACAGTAATCAAGACGGGAGAGAATGAGGGCCTGAGTTAGGGCTTTAGCAGTCGAGCAACAGAGGAAAGGGCGTATCTTTATTATATTGCGGAGGAAAAAGCGACAAGTTTTAGAAATGTTTTGAATGTGAGGGGCGAATGTGAGAGAGGAGTCGAGTGTGACCCCTAGGCAGCGTGCTTGGGCTACTGGGTGAATGATCGTAGTTCCAACAGTAATGTGGAAGGAGGTAGTAGGGCCAGGTTTGGGAGGAAGTATGAGGAGCTCTGTTTTAGCCATGTTTAGTTTAAGGCGGCGGAGGGCCATCCAGGATGATATAGCAGAGAGACATTCAGAAACTTTGGTTTGTACAGCAGGTGTAAGGTCGGGTGTTGAAAAGTATATTTGTGTGTCGTCGGCATAGAGGTGATCATTAAACCCAAAAGATGTTATTAGGTCACCTAGAGAGAGTGTGAACAGAGAAAAGAGAAGAGGTCCCAGGACAGAGCCCTGGGGTACCCCCACAGAGAGATCAATAGAGGAGGAGGAGGTGTTAGCAGAAGATACACTTAAAGTACGATGGGAGAGGTAGGATGAGATCCAGGTTAGAGCTTTGTTCCGAATACCAAGAGTATGGAGAATGTGGATGAGAAGAGGGTGGTCCACTGTGTCAAATGCTGCAGAGAGGTCGAGTAATATGAGCAGAGTGTAATGACCTCTGTCTTTGGCAGCATGGAGGTCGTCAGTTATTTTAGTGAGGGCTGTTTCCGTGGAGTGAGCAGTGCGGAAGCCAGATTCCTAGGAGAGAATAGGTGTTGAGAAAATGGAGCAAGGGAGAGAATACAAGACATTCAAGGAGTTTAGATGTTCAAGGAGTTTAGAGGTCGATAGTTAGAAAGACAGGTAGGGTCAAGCTTGATGTTTTTGAGTAATGGTATGACTGTTGCATGTTTGAAGGAGGATGGAAAGGTTCCAGAGCAGAGGGAGGAGTTAAAAATGTGTGTGAGCGTAGGGATTATAGTAGGAGCAAAAGGTTTTAGGAGATGGGAGGGAATGGGGTTAGGGGGCAAGTGGTAGAGGGAGAAGATGCGATCAATAGTGACACATCCTCCTCTGAGACAGTGGAAAAAGAGTCAAGGAGGGCAGGAGGAGAGTTAGGAGGAGGTGTAGGATGGGAGGAAGAAACAGAGGGGATGTTTTGCCGTATGGATTCCACCTTTTCCTTAAAATAGTCAGCAAAGTCCTGAGCGGAGATGGAGGAAGGAGAGGCAGCTGAGGGTGGTTTGAGTAGAGTATCAAATACAGAGAACAGTCGGCGTGGGTTAGACTTGTGCATGTTGATTAGTGAAGAAAAGTAGGCTTGTTTAGCTTGCGAGAGGGCAGAGTTGAAACAGGATAGCATAAATTTGTAGTGAAGGAAGTCTGCAAGAGTGTGAGACTTCCTCCAGAGGCGTTCAGAGGAACGAGTGGAGGAACGCAGCATGCATGTGTGGGAATTTAGCTAGGGTCTAGGGTTAGAACGGCGAGTGCGGCAGAGAGAAAGGGGGGCATGTAGATCAAGAGACGAGGACAAGACAGAGTTGTAGTTCCTGACCAGGTTGTCAGGGTCTGTATCTGAGCTGAGAGAGTAGAGGGAGGAGCGTAAAGTGGACTCAAAGTCAGGTAAGTGAATAGAGCGCAGGTTTCTGCAGAAGCGGGGGGTAGATGGAGGTGGAGAAGGGGGGAAGCAAGATAGAGAGATGATGGTCAGAGAGAGGAAAAGGGGAAATGGAGAAATCAGCCACCAAACCTCCGCAAAGGAGTGATTAATTTTCGGGTACTAAAGAGATATTCAGGCAACTCCCCAGTCAGACATAGGATCAATGGTTAAAGTGATTTGATTGGTTCGGATCACGCCCCGGTATCGCTGACACATCTCCCTCCCCTATGTGAACTTAACGACTATAATTGAAAACTGCAGACGTTCTGTTAAACCAAGGGATGTAGAAGAGAGATTAAACAAAAATCAGAGATACTTACGCTGAATAAGGGCTTTGTAGGTCACCAGCAATGTTAGGGAAGCCCATAAGGCGCCAATCAGAGGGAATATCATCTCCATAGATCACATAAGAAAAAAAAGTAAAAGCAAAAACTATATAAGGAGCTAGCGGGAAGAAAGTCCAACTTTGGAGCAGAAAACATAAAAACTATCTCGAAAAAACTATTCAAATTGCTAGAAACTAGTCGAACTTAAGCAGACCCAAATGGATGAAGTGGAGGAGGGCGTGCGGGTGACCAAACAAAACTATGTACAGATATAAAGGTTAATAACAGCCAGACCGATTACTCGCCTCCAAACATGCACGGTATGAGACAAATCCAAATTCAGCTATTTTGACAACAATAAGGTATGAAGACATTTGATGAGACGCAAATACGCGAACGAATGTTCGGACTATTATAACAATTTATAACCTAAATTTTCCCAAACCACTCATCAGACGCGGAGGCTATTCTATAATATACTTGGAAGCGTGTAAACTCACGACACTTCGGAGAAAGTAACTACTCAGACAATAAATAAAGAAATCTCCCTAGAAGAATTGATGAGATTGCATTCGCCAATTAAAACGCAGGCAAACGCAGGCACCGGATGGATCTCCAATCAATACTACAAAAATTAAGCGGTTCTGGCCCCGATCTACTTGGATATGGTTAATGCGTTCTTGAAGTAAACAGGTCACCCACCATGTATGTCAAAGTAATTTAGCAATATATACAAGGAAGAGAGGAGAGACCACTACAGGTGGCCGTTAACTATCGCCCCCATTACGCCCCCTAATTCGATCTAAACTATTCAGAAAATTCTGCGCACAATAGAGACTGACCCCCATACTCCCAAGGCATGTACATATAGATCAGTCGGGGTTTATTTCCGGCAGACAGGCCCTCAGACATACTGAGGAAAATTACTAGACGAATCGACCATGTACATCTTCATCCACAAAGGCCACCTGGTTGAGCTGGATGACGAAAGGAAAAAAAAGCATTCGACGATTAGGTGGGACCTTCCAGACCAACCCTACTTAAATATGGATTGTCAGGGCCCATCTCTAGAAGGGGTCAGACCCTATACAGATCTCCAAGGCTATAGTGAAACTCCCAGGAGGAGGACTCAACCACTATAAGCATAAAAGATGTACCGACAGGGATTGTACCCTTGTCTCCGTTCTGTTTGCTCTCTCATCGAACCACTTGGCAAGCAACAATATTAGAGACGAAAAAAAACCATAAACGCATTGTACATAGCAGAGACAAACCTACAAATAAATCCCTATTTCGCCGACGACATTATGCTAACTCTCGCCAACCCCTTGATTCTACTCCCGAACTTACATTCACAACTAGATAAATTTAGCAAAATATGGGATTAATAAAATCAACATGTATAAGTCGAAAGCATTGACCTAACCCTATAGGATATTCTGAAGTGATTACTAAGCAAATTTTAACAATAGGGGAATCCAACAAAGATCAAATATTAGGAGGATCCAAATAACAAGGGAGTATAATTCGCTATACAAACATAAACTACCCACCACTTATTTGAGGAGGCTGAAAACGGACCTCCAGAGCTGGAACGAATACCAGATATCGTTGGTATGAAAGAATAAGCCACGATCAAAATGAATATCCTACCAGGCTCCTGTATTATTGCCAGGATCACTTATCCTATAGGAATTCCAATGCCGGAGCTTTAAAAACTATACACAAACAGCAATTTTCAATTATCTTTGGCCAAAATAAAAAGACAGGGTAGATGATCATTATGCTAGCCCAAAAGATGCGGAAGGCTTGGCAGTTCCCGGATATCATGGCAGACCCAACTCAAACAAGAAATAATGTGGTGGAACAACGATCCCAATACCAGTTGGGGTGCGACGTGAGCTTTAACCAATAGGAGACCTCTCTTCCTCTACGGGCGCATGGGACCCGACGAGGGGAGAGAAGAGACCCATTTGGAAATTAAAACTGGGAGACAATGTAAAATGTACAGCATGGGGATGGTCTAGAAATAAAGATTAAATATGGTCTGACAGCCGAGTCCAACACTACTAACCCCTATATTCCACAACCCGAATTCCCCCAGGTGGCTCCACAGAAACTCAATAAATTTAAGAGTTAAGTTGATGGTTAGCTGACGACTTTGTAGATAACGGTTATAATTTCTACCACTCAGGCAATGGAGAAGAGAGAAACACAAAATCATAAATATAACAGGTTTGTTACACTCCAAATCAGGCAACTACTGCAACAAGCTCTCCAAATATTCGCCATTCAAACCTTAACACATTTTGAAAGACCGTGTAGGGAAAGGGATACTATGTAAGGGTGATTTCAGAGGATATATCTGGGCCTGCGCGATCAGAGGGTTGTTCCCAACATAGCTATATATCAAATGGGCAGAAGATTGAATAACAGGAGATCGATAGAGAAGATGGGAGGACATTGGGACGGTAGCTGCCAAAAACGTCAATCTGACCACTATCAAAGAGCAAATTTATTAAATTTATTCATTGAGTACCTAAACCCCGGCAGGCTGGCCAGATTTCCCGGGTTCCCGGATTTGTGCTGGAAGGGGATGCGGGCACAAAAGGAGATATGTTCATATTTGGTGGAGTTGCCCAAAATCAGGGTATTCTGGGTCATGATAAAACATTGATCAGAGAGTACCTAGGGGTGGCGTGGTTGAGGTGAACCGCTGACCATGGTGCTGGCAAACCAATAGATGAATAATTAGGAAACGGCAGAAGTAACGTAGATGTAACTCATGTATGGGAGGTTGCCCGCTGTGTATTGTTGCCTGGTTTGGCCTGGAAGAAAAGAGGTGAATGAGCCTCTAGGCAGACGGTCCCTAAGGAGGACAAAGGGAAATAAAGATGATGGAGCTCTCACGCACAGTTGACGACCAGAAAACTGACCAAATTTCACAAAATTGGACAAATGGCCGAGGAAACTTAGAGACCCCCATAGAAATACAGAAAGGACCAGACAAATGGGGCCGCCTCCCCCCCTTCAACCCCCTTCTTTTTCTTCTTTTCATACGTTCTCTCTTCTCTTGTTAAGCTCATGAGAGACGCACTACGGAAGGGCTTTCCCTAACACAACCTGAAATAAGCAGACAGACCAAACTTATAAAAGCAAAAACCGTTGTTATAGCAAATATTTATCTAGTAATGATGACGAACTGTTAATGCCCTTGTGTTATGGACAAGTGACACGTTAAACATCACGTATTCAAGGCATATATTTGTTTATTGTCTCTCCAAACAATAAAAAAAATTAAAAAAAAAAAACAAGTAAACAAGACCAACATACGATACAACGAGAGGTGCGGAAATCCAATACAAACTCTGGTTACGAGGAACGTCTCTCAGCATTGTACACAGAGTGGGTAGTACCTACCAATGTGAACTGCAGGAGGAGGGAGTTTCTGGTAAGTGCTTCTGCAGGGGGCCAAGCTTTATGTATCATGGTTTCAGAATATCCACAGTGCATTCATATGCTTCTTAAGCAAGTGTTTCATGTCATCTATGAGCTCTTAGTTAGTGGTATAGTATTATAGTGTGATTTGTAAAGTGCCAACATATACCGCAGCGCTGGTACAAATGGGGGTACAGAGATTGAAAAATGCATAAAACAGGGTTACCGTGAAATCTCCGGTTCCGTCTCACCTCCTCCGCGGCTTCTGCAAGGGACCCTCCCGTACCCCTGCTTTTTACATGCCAGTAGCCGGCCCCCCCCCCACCCCCAGCGGAAGCCGGCTGACTGCCACGGAGGGTCCTCGAGAGCGAGGGTACTGAACCGGAGAGGAATCTGTACATACACATACAAGAAGGACAAACCAGACACAAAGGGGTAACAGGATGTCTGCCTCCACATTATATTCGATTAGAGGTACTGTAAAGGATAGCTTCGCCTCTCATTGGCAATCACAATAGACAGACACAACATCCTGAAGTATTTGTTTCTTCAGATATTGCAGAATTCCTGTCTCTGCTATGGAAGTTTTTTTTTTTTCTATTATAAAATCCCCATTTAGCCCTATTCTACCCCTTAAACATTAGTAGACACACATTACAACCCAGACATACTAAGCTGCTAAAGTAATGCAGCAGCTGCAGAAAGGGTTCTTTCTTATTCAGTGCACAATTGAATTCCCGCGTATGTACTGCAGGAGATAAGTAAGATCGTTATTGGCAGAGATTGTATTAAAAAAGATGGACCTGAGATATGAATCTAGAAGCCATGTCTTGCAGCCCTGATTCAGATGAGAGAACCTTTAAGCCACAACATCAAATGGAAAGATCTATTTTTTTTTTTGTTTAATGTTGAACTTGCAAATCCAATCAATGGTGGATTTCATTCCTGGAGGCTAAATCTCTTTGTTCAAAGCAATGATGAAATAGAAGATTGGGTATGGGAAAATGTGTGATATGCTCTCTTTCCATGTGCCGTTTAGCTCATGTGTTCAGTAATACAGTGAAAAAAAACACATATAATATATACATATATATATATATATATATATATATAATATATATATAAAAGCCACTGTAAATATACTGTATGTAGTCATTTGCATGTCTTAGACAGGTCTGCAACCCTGTCTTTCCCCATGTCACCCAGCATACAGCGCTTTCTACTGCAGCAAGGGTTCGGAAAATGAATGCAATGAGCAACTCAGTGCCCACCTTTTGTCTCAAGCTCGTAGTACACAGCCAATCCTCAAGCCACTGCATGCTGTTTCAAAACACAGCTTTTAAACAGAGGCTGGGGACGAGATGCAAAGCCATTAGAAAACTACTCACATATGTTTAACCTTTTTTCTTTTTTTATGTATTATTTAAAGCTTTATTAACGGTCACATTAATTACAACCAGTAATAAACAGAAAAACCAACACTATACATTCCTTACACTGCTAGAAGACCGCAAAACACAACAATTCCTTACCATAACTTAGTTCCCCAATCCTACACTAGGCTTTTCGTACTTCTACAGATAACATTAATCTAATGCCTTTTTTGATGACAGCAAACTTCTCCAACGAAACCTTGATATATACGTATTAGATGGATCTTTTGCTCTACTTACTTCCTCTTTTGACAGCCTTCTTGGTAAACGTAACTAGCCACTATACTTATGCTCTTCGCCGCACGTGTGCCTGCCCAATGTTTAATATAAGAATTACCTCCTTACCTAAAAACTCTCTCTCCACCTCTCCTCCCTTGTTCCATTTTGTTTCAATCCCACTTGGGCTGCCTTTTGCCTTTTGGTCTCCTTCCCCTCCCTCCTAAGGTCCTCCTTTTTTTTCTGGTTTCTTCTTACCACAGCTGTTCCTCTCCCTACTTCTCCTTCACTCACACTTCCTTCTCCCTCACCATCCCCTAGCCACTTATTTTAACCCACTTTATTTTAACCCACTGTACATGCTCCTTTTTTAATTCTCATATTGCTCCTTTTGTCAGCTGTTTCTCTGGTACATCCTTTTTCATCTTTATATCTGTTCTTATCACTACTACCCATGCTGCTTTCGGAAAATACCACCAAAATGGAACATCCCACTGCATCCTCAAATCTCTCCATTTCCTTTTAGGGTACTCCCTGATATTTTTCCAACTTTACACAATACACACCCTTCTCTCTAGGCTCCACGTTACTTTGGCTATCATATCTTTCTTTGTTTCTATCCCTTGCGAAGACAACGTTTTCACTTTCACTAACAAAACAACCCCTTTACCACTTACTCCTCCCTCTTGCCTTTTCCACTCGCACCCACCAGGCCTGCCTTCCTCTGTTTCTAGCGCTTCCCTATCTAACTTCTTATTTTCCTCTTTCCCTTTACTCACGGTCTTTTCCTTTCCCCACTCCCGTCAATACTGGCCAAATCAGAACACAAATTTTTGCTTCACCACCCTATCTGCCGTAGCTCACTCTTCCCCTCCCTTCAACTGTACAAACATCATGTCACTTTTGTAAACTACGTTTTTGCGCCCCTTCTTGGGTCCGGTCGTGTCCATTATTTCCACTTCCACCTCCCCCTCAATTGTGCCACTCTCAACCATTTTTTCCCTTCTTAAATCCTCCTCATAACATTGCTGTTAAGCCGGATCAATCCCTCCCTCTTGGGAACTCTCCATCCACAAATTCCCTGACCCTCCACTGTCTCTCCTCTTCTTCTAGCACCAATGCCCCCTTTTGCTGCCAGGGCATATGACCTTTTTGTGCACTGCCTTGCCAAGTGTCCTTCCTCTCCGCATAGATGGCATCTCTTAGGGACTCCACATTTGGCTGCAGTATGTCCCTCTTCCCCACAATTACGGCACACAATTCCTGTTTTCGTGCAACCTCCTTTGTATGTCCATAAGTGTGGCAATGCCTGCAATATAGAGGCTGTCCCGGGTAAACACAAAAACCTCTGTCCCCTCTGATATGTGACATGGCCGGTGGGTGCGTCACTTCCTGCCTGCACATGATGGATCCCGCTCTGAACCGTACCCAGAAAGTCTTTCCCGTTAAACATGCCATACGGGTTTTTAAGTTCTTCACCTCCTCTGATCATTTCACAATACCTTTTCAAAAAAGTCACAATCTCCTTTCCTTGCATACGGATTGTACATGTGAATTACAAGTGTCTCTCCTCAGCATAAAACTTGGAATTACATTGATGCCATAATAAGACCGGGACACAAGACTTTCCTTGCACTTTCAAAAGTGCACCAAACATCCGCTTCTGATGACAGGTCAGGTCATAAATCCCCGTGCAGGAAATCCTGAAGGCAGAAGATACTCTCAGCATCCCAGACCAATCAATTGCTTCAGCACCTTTCTCCACTATCCAAGGCAGGTTTACTCGACATCTCTCGGTCCTCTCGATCAGAACCGGATGAATTGCTCATTCCAGCTTGCGACGTCATCTCTGCTCTCCCAAGCCTCAGGTGCGGCACCCCAAAGCAGCAAGGGACTTTAGCCAGTAAAGGCGATGTCCCAGGGCAAAGGTGCCGCCCCTCACTTCCGCATATGCTCGCTCAGAACGCTCGCTCAGGATCATACTCTCAGCTCGAGAGGCGTGCCACCCCACAAAGCAGCAGGAGTCTTTAGTCCCTGAAGGGACGATGACTCAAGGCCAAGGGGACACAGTCTCAGCTACACAACTGTTTCAACCTTGATGGGTATCATCAGTGTTGAGGCTGGTCTTAATGGTTGCAGGTTTGAGACTAGACTAGATAATCACCACTGTCATTAAGGTTATGGTGGGTAAAAAAAAGTGACAAAAACCCTCCACAGTAAAGCATAAAGCAACTGTAAATATTACTGTATGTTCATGTGCATGTCTTAGACAGGTCTGCAACCCTGTCTTTCCCATTGTCACCCAGCATACAGCGCTTCCATGCAGCAAGGGATTCTGGGAAAATGACATGCAAATAGATATTATATATACGGTGTGTGCCTGTGTGTGTGGCTAAGGGTTGTTCATGTAATGTGAGCTTGAGATAAAAAGGTGGCACTGTGTGCTCATTTCATTTCATTTCCCAGAATCCCTGCTGCGAGTGGAAGTTCTGTGTGCTGGGCGAAATGGTGAAAGACAGGGTTGCAGACCTGTAAGAAGGCAAATGAATATACAGTAAATTTACAGTTGCTATATGCTTTACTGTGGAGGATCTTGTCACTTTTTTACCCACCATAACCTTAATAAGTGTGGTGATTACCTACTCTTTACTCAAACCAGCAAATGCCCAGCAACCAACCTCACACTGATTATACCCATCAAGGTTGAAACATGTCGTGAATGGGTTTACTGGCTTTGCATCTCCCAAGCCCTTGCTTAAAAGCTGTGTCTAAGCAGCATGCATGGCTAAGGGTTGTTCAGTAATGTGATTGAGATAAAAGGTGGCACTGTGTGCTCATTTGCATGTCATTTCCCAGAATCCCTTGGCAGTGGAAGTGCTTGTGTGCGGGCGATAATGGTGAAGACAGGGTTGCAGACCTGTCTAAGACATGCAAATGATATCAGTAATATTTACAGTTGCTATATATATATAGTAGCTCCTTTCCTGCTGATATAGAGAGACTACTAGGCTGTATGAACCGCTGGCTCAGACGAGATCTGGGCCTCCTCTAACTGGGAGCTGGGGTACAATATGTTCTTGGCAGCGCCTGCCACTTACCCAGGAATCCCAATAAGTAAGATCCCCTAGGTAAGAGTAATGATAACAAGCCACAAACGTTGTAACCTCTTTTACTAGTAAGTGATTGCAAAACTTAGCTTAACCTATAAAGAATAAAACTCATATAATCACAGTACATGAATAGCTGATACTCAGTAGTTATACACCAGGGCCTGGCCACTCTCCACAATTGAGTAATGTCACTTCCCACCACCGCGTGTACCCCACAACGTGTCCAATGTATAGACTCAGTCCCTTGAACACTCAACCAGTGTCCCCAAGAACCATCCCCAAGGCGGGATCAGCGCCTGAAGGTACCGGTGTTGGTGCACTTATTAAATACCTTAGGCACTCCAGACAGCCGGTAACAGATTCGAAAATGATCCACGATCAGCCGTAGTCTCTCACGAGTTTGGAAATGTCCAGCAGCTTGAGCCCAAACCACTGAACACACAGCAGCGCAGGAAGAACACTATGTCCCTGCCTGCTAATACAGTAAGGAAATAGGATGTCTCTCTCTAGGGCTGTTCCCTGCAGTACCACAAGCTGGTGGTTGACTCAGGGTTGCACTGGGGCTGAGGGGAAATCTGGCCTACACAGGTGGGTGATTGACGCCCTGCACACACACATCCTCTCCTTGCTCTCCGTCACCCTCTGCTAGCCGGTTCTCCCCAACGCTTCCCTCCCTCCTGCCAGCCCAATCCTTCACTCCTAATCGTTCCCTGGCATGTGGCTCTGTGAGGCTCATGGGAATTGTAGTTTTACTTCAGAGCTCCCTGGTTATTGGCCAGCGTTCGCACGCTTACACTGCGCATGCGCGAAACTCTCTCCGTGCCTCCGGTGCGCATGAGTTTGCGCAATGCCAATTACAACATGGCGGCGCCTGTGCTATTGGGCCGCCGCCGAACCTCTGGACGCTCCCTACACAGCACCCGTGATTGCCGCCCTACAGCGGAGGTACAGAGGGGAAAAAAAACACCCCCACTGTATATGTATGTTACTTTGAGTGAAGTGTCTTCTATTAATGTCAATGTTAGGTGTTCTATATTTTTTAAATTAGAAATTGATCTTTGATAAAAATAATCAAAGTATAAAGTGAAGTTAATCATTTTTTACGTGAATAGTACAGTAATATGTATTGATTCATGGCCTTAAAAAATGTCAATTGGATTTATTTCAGATAAAAACACTTATTTATAAACACAGCTTCCGTAACCTTAAAAGAAAATGCTGAGAAATGTTACATATCTAGATCCAAGCAAACACACATCAAATTATCTTTCAAATTATAAAAGTTTTTTAACATGCATTGTTTTTGTTTTGTTTTTAATAATCCTGGACAGCAAAAAACATGTTTTGTGAGTGTTTGACAGGGGTTTGCATCTAATCCATGCTGTGCTAAAAAGTGTTTGTGAATGGCAGAGCATTTGCTTATAAGGGTTCCATGTAAAAATGGATTTCATAGGTTAAAAGGTGACAATGGTGTGCTCATTTGCATGTCATTTCCCATAATCCTTGCTGCCGTGGAAGACACGTATGCTTGGTGATAATGGTGTGAAAGGCAGCTTTGCAGACCTAAGACATGTGAATGTGCTCACAAGTATTGTATTGTATTGTATGTCTTTATTATATAGCGCCATTATGTACATAGCGCTTCACAGTAGTAATAATGTGGTAATCAATAATAAAGATAATATAAAATAACAGTCATGGGAATAAGTGCTCAGAAATAAAAGTAACATAAGGAAGAGGAGTCCCTGCCTCCGAGGAGTTACAGTCTAATGGTAGGTAAGGAGAACGTACAGAGACAGTAGGAGGGAGTTCTGGTAAGTGCGTCTGCAGGGGGCAAGCTTTATGTATCATGTGTTCAGAAATCACAGTGCTATTAATTGCTTCTTTAAGCAAGTGTGTCTTAAGGTGGGTCTTAAGGTGGATAGAGAGGGTGCTAGTGGGTATGAGGGGAGGGCATTCCAGAGGGGTGGGGCGGCAGTGAAAAAGGTTTAAGGTGGGAGAGGGCTTTAAATACAAAGGGGTGGGGTAGAAAGAAGACATCCTTGAGAGAACTCAAGGGTCTGGATGTGTGCATAACGAGAAATTAGGGAGAGATGTAAGGAGGGGCAGAAGAGTGTAAAGCTTTAAAAGTGAGGAGAAGAATGGAGTGTGAGATGGGGATTTGATCGGAGCCAGGGAGGGATGTTCATGAGGGGGATGCTGAGACAGATCTAGGAAGAAGAGTAGAGTGACTCTGGCAGCAGCATTTAGGATAGATTGTAGGGAAGACAGGTGAGAGGTAGGAAGGCCGGACAGGCAGGAGGTTACAGTAATCAAGACGGGAGAGAAGAGAGAGGGGCCTGAGTTAGGGTAGCAGTCGAGCAACAGAGGAAAGGGCGTTACTTATTTATGTGCGGAGGAAAAAGCGACAAGTTTTAGAAATGTTTTGAAGTGAGGGGCGAATGTGGAGAGGGAGTCGAGTGTGACCCCTGGCAGCGTGCTTGGGCTACTGGGTGAAATGATCGTAGTTCCAACAGTAATGTGGAAGGAGGTAGTGGGCCAGGTTTGAGGAGGAAGTATGAGGCTCTGTTTTAGCCATGTTTGTTTAAGGCGGCGCGAGGGCCATCCAGGATGTATGATAGCAGAGAGACATTCAGAAACTTTGGGTTTGTACAGCAGGTGTAAGGTCGGGTGTTGAAAAGTATATTTGTGTGTCGTCGGCACAGAGGTGATATTAAACCCAAAGATGTTATGATTAGGTCACCTAGAGAGGTGGAACAGAGAAAAGAGAAGAGGTCCAGGACAGAGCCCTGGGGTACCCCCACAGAGAGATCAATAGAGGAGGAGGGGTGTTAGCAGAGATAAACTTAAAGTACGAGGGAGAGGTAGGATGAGATCCAGGTTAGAGCTTTGTTCCGATACCCAAGAGTAGGAGAAGGTGGATGAGAAGAGGTGTTGGTCCAACTG